>JACYFF010031954.1:13836179-13876299 GCA_017589665.1 Selenicereus undatus | reverse complement strand
TATATATATATATATATATATATATATATATATATATACATATATATTAAAACAAAACAAATTTCGTAAAATTTTGACAAGTGTCATCCGACAAGTTTTTTAAGATAATTAATGGATTCTATTTTTTCTTAAAAAAGAGTTTGTCAATTACGAATGGAAGGTTTTCTTTCTCGAAAAAAGATTCTATTATATTGCTTTTGATTAGAAAAAGTGATTGAAACAAACCCATGTAAGTATTTGGTGACAGTTAACATGGCATGTAAATATTTGGTGATAGTTAACATACTTTCATTAGAATTTTAATATGCATTTTGACATTGGGAACTTTTTTAGTTTTACATGCAAATAAAATACTCTCTTTTGCACTTAATTAATTGTTTAATAACTTATAAATATTTTTTGCATTTAATAACATATTTAGATGAATAGTTAAAAAAGAAAAAGAGGTACTACTAAAAAAATAATTCTTAACACATAGTATTATTGTAATATGTGAAACTTTTTTAGATTTTTTTTAAATTTTTAACTTATTAGAGTTGAAGTGAGTATTAACAACTTTTTCGTCATAAGAATATATTTCCTTTAACTTGCACATTCTTATTGTGGTATTCTTTATATCAAACTCCAAATAATTACTAAAATTTAAAAAATTTATGAGATTTTGCACGCATCGCATGAGTTCTTAATACTAGTTATGTTTATATGCATATATGGACTTCTATATGGCCACACTAAAATGTACCTAACAAATCCACTAAAAAGTATAAGGGCTTGCATATTTTAGTAAACTAAAACTACATAGAAATAAATATCATACGATATTTATTCTTATCAAGAATAAATTGTTTATCCTATTGTTGACAATTACCAATTCATAAGCCACACACTTCATTTGTTTTGGTTCGAATCAGCTACAAAAGGTAGTAAAATACAACGAAGAAGGGGGAATCGAATTTGAGAGCTAATGCACCTAAGAACTCAGTTTTAACCACTAAGTTAAGATCTCATTGGCATAAGCCACACATTTTATGAATCAAGCATACTCACACACAAATCTATAATCAGGCATTTACTTAAACATAATTATATATCCAAAAAAATAATAAACAAATCTACTACTCATATGGGACATTCAAAATCATCATATGGATTAAGGTATCTCACGAAAGACTAACTATGAAAACTTCTCATGCATTGTGAATTAGATAATGGAGATTCTACCATAATTGAAAAAAATTTTAATTATCATAGTTGAATTCACTGATAGCCATTGATTTACTTCTACATCATCTCAACCGTTCAATTCATATAAGGCAACCTCCGATATTAAGTCGAAAGTCACCGGCAGGTTTTTTGTTAAAAAAAGTTTATTCTTTCCACGAATTCGGTCTCCCAGAGGATCACATTCTCCTCTATGTCTTCTACTTCTCTCTACCATCTCCTTTTTCTCTATCTTCTGTAATCAATTAATTCAACAACACAACGACAAGAAGGCGGATTATCATTCTCTCTCATGAACATTCTGGAGCACGTGAGCAATACATACGTTTATAATCGCAAGGTTTTGGGCAGATTCAATTATTATCTGGCACCATTGTTCAATTCTGGAATAAATTCGAACATGTTTCTTATAAGGTTTACACCATAGAATTTGCATTGATCATTTTAGCCTCGGTCCTTTCTGAATTTGATAGAATCACAGGAAAAAGATCCACAGATCAATATTCAATGATGAATGTGATTGGCATGACATCAACGTTTGCTTACCCAACATTTTGGAAAATAGCAAATTTTGGCATTTCTCATCATTTGAACTTCTATAAAATTGACTCACATATAGGTTTATGGCTCTAGCTTTAACAAATCTAGGCGACAATTGCAGGTAAGAGTTTGTGTGTGTGTGAGTGTGTATCTGAATGTGTGTGCGAAGTAGAGAATTTGTTTTATCCCTGTGTTTGTTTAAAAAAAAAAATTTCTTCAGAGGAGTTTTGAATTTGATTCCATATGAGGTCTGAGGGCCTGTCATTTTCTCTCTCCTTTTTTTTTTCATTCCTTTTTTCTTGATTCCAAATCAAACGATTTACAATTGAAGCCATTGTAACAGATGATAAAAAGAAGGGTCTTTAATATTTATATCAGAGTTATCCAGCAATAATAATCTCTTGTGTGCAATGTTCACTGCAGGAGGAATACTGAAGAGACCTTGATTGCAGAAAGGCAAACCACTATTGAGATTATTATAATATTCAGAGTGGTTTGCTCACATTATTTGATTTTAAGAGCTGGTAGTAGGCGGTAATGGCTAAACCTTGATGGCGGCGGAGCTTGAATGCAATGGTCAGCAGTGATGGCTTAGAGTGTTGCAAGTTAGAGAGAGATAGAGTAGAAGCCATGAAAACAGAAGGTAGAGAGAACGATTTTGGGCTTCCAGATTGATTGCATGTCTAAAAAATTTAAGAACGTTTTAAAGTTTCCCTGGCCATGGCCCCCGATTGTAACTTGTATGAACATAAAAAGCACGGGAGACACAGTACCAATATTGAAAACTCAAATAAAATAAAAGTAGTGGTGCTACTGGTCCTAAAATTAATTTATTGTGTAGGTAATAGGTCACCACATTTAACAGCTGAGATTCACATAACTATGATCAATGGTTCTTATTCATCAATTATCATAGTTAAAAAAAAATCAATTCTGATAAAATTTTCAATTAGATAATTATGCCTAATGAAAGCCAAACATGCCATGAATATCATTTGCATGCAATTATCACCATCGCAAAAATCATTAGTTTCAATCCAAGTTAAAAATAACTTGTAGGCACATGTATTTTAATTTTTACCAGCCTCTAATATTAAACTATGACTTAAATTTGCCACCAGTCATTGACAACTGTGACACGTGATGATAAAAAATCCATGATGGTAGATCAATTGTTTCGTTCAACGTAATCATACGAAGATGGTAACGAAAAAAATTTCACAGCCAGGTGACCGCCACTATTTTCTTTCTGTGACCAATCCAATGATTAATATAATCACCGTGGCCATTCTCATATTAATCCATGATAATGCAACATCATCGTCTGTATATAAACTTTTTGAAGAAAGTTTGTGCTTTAGAGAACAACTGCTAGCTAATCATAATAATTTGACACCAAGAGTTTAACTACACATGTACTCAGTATGCTATTGGTGTTATTCTATCTGTATTATCAGCAAAAATAGAGTGCAAAAAATAAATTAATTCTTTCACCATACACATGATAAAGATCTCTGTAGATCATGTAATCAAAAGTTCACGCAAAATATTGTAAACCCTGACAAAATTGGAACACTATAACTCAAACCCTTTTCTCTATACAACTTTCTTTGAACACTAGGCATGACCATCCATCGTCAATAGCCCAACAAAAAAAGGTCTGATTTTGACGGAAGTTTTGACCAAAAAATGGGTACATTTTGACAGAAAATTGGCTTATTGACAAGAATTTCAACGGATTTTATATCCATCAAAAAATCATTGGTCAAAATGGACATTTTGACTGACTTGTCAGAAATACTAACAGAAAAATTTTGATCGATTGACATTCTTTCAAAAATTTCAATGACAAACCGTACTGACGGACTAACAATATGTCAATATGAGATTGACATAAATTTTTGAAGGACTAACAGGCCATTAGAATACTTTTTGACGGGAATTTTAATGGAAAAGTTGGCCCGTGAGATCCTTTGGTGGATTTTAGGATTGTGTTGGTGTAAGATATTTTGACAGAGATTACTGACGAACTTTGTCACAAATTGTGGCAGAAGCAATATTGTCTGTCACAATTTGTGATGGGGTCCGTCAGAACACTCGTCAAAAACTATCTGAAATTTTGAAAATTTTTGCTTTTCTAAATTATGCAAGGTGGAACCAACTTATCACCAAAGTTGGCAACTAATGTGAAACATGAACAAAATAAATGTAATAAAATTAGTGACGTAATTTTGTTCAGAATTTAATTATGGGCCATCGGTTATTAAAATACATTAGTAATTGCCTAGTAGCATTTTTCTAATATGTAGCAAATAGTTCAAGCACAAATTGAAGCCACATAACCAAATTAGCAGTGGGAAAATTTACAGCGAATTTCTAACCAAAATTTTCTTATTTCTTAAATATTTTTAATCGTATATGTTCTCTACTATAATAAAGATAAAACTTGAATAACAATCAAAATCCTATGACGGATTGATTGAACAATAAATCTCACTCATATATTAACAATCAATTGATTTCGACGCTTACATAAATATGACTTGTACACTGGTATGAGAATAGTTTCAAACATCCATAGAAAAATGAAAATAATCGAATCTTCAAAGCAAAATAGAAGTGGAGCTCCATCAAGGTGCAATTCTTGAATCAGCAAAAGTAGGGAGGATTCTTGATCCAAAATGCACCAATTGTGGGAGATATAATATCAACTACATTTTGATAAAAGATAAAATATCAATGAACGGCCAATGACCATCAAATCTTTACATTGGTGGATTAAAAAGACACTAAATGATAATGATACTAAGGCTCCGTTTAAACCTTGAAAAATTTGATGGAAAAAAAAAATTAAAAAATTTGCTTTTTTTCTTGTGTTTGGTTTAAAGAAAATCACAAATAAAAAAATATGGAGGAAAGTTAGGTGGAAAAATTGTTAGAAACATGTGATAAAATTTTCCTCATAAAATTGTGAGGAAAGTTTGAGGAAAATTTCCAACCTTCTCCAACCTCACATTGCTTAGATAACATCAACATAATTTAAGTAGTTCGTCAACATTCAAATTTCTCATCCAAATTTTTGTATTTTTTCCTCAATACAAACAAAAAAAAGAAACCTATTTTCTCCCAACTTTTTTTCGTTCACACTTTTTTCCTTCAACTTTTCTTTCTACCAAATTTTCGGATGATCAAACGAAGCCTAAGAGAAGCAATTGGAGAATAAAGGCAAGAAGAATCAAATCCGAGTATATCTTGTAATAGAATGCTTTAAAACACTAGCCCTTTTTGATGAGGAAACACTTGCTCACCTTGATAATAATTAAAATTCACCTCGGAAGCATAAAATAGATGGCTTCTCAACGTCTATCCATGGAAAGATCTAAAGAATCGTCCTTGTTGATGCAAATTAAACAAAATCAACAATCAATATAAAGAAGGGAAGCCTTGGAGCAACGGTAAGCTTGTCTCTGTGTGATCAAAAGGTCACGGGTTCGAGCCTTGGTATCAACCACTAACAAAGTCAGGTTAGGCTGCCTACAATTTACCCCTTCGAGTAGGGCCCTTCCTCGGACCCTGCATGAACGCGGGATGCTTGTGCACCGAGCTGCCCAACAATCAATATAGGGAAGTCTCAGAACGTTTAGAAAATGTAAAGCACGAAGCTCAAAATAGAAGCTAACGCCTGCATCACCAATTGGAAATACAGAAACAATGCTTTAGGAAACAAAACTCCATTCGCGTACTGGTAATTGAAGGGAGAATTACCTGAAATATTAGCTTAACAAGAATGAGCAAATAAATATCATCATGTATTAGACTAACAATTACGACAACACGTTTGTTATAATTCAAAGATACAAGTTCAAGTAGCTAGCTGTGGAGGGGGTTACAATGCAAGCAGCTAGCTAATACTAACAATAAGTCAAAGACCATTCCGCTACATAAGACTAAGAAGTATCTTGAGTAACCTAGAATTTTAAAAAGATTGCATTGCTAGGATACGTGGGCCAATATCTATCTCTTTTCCATAAATTTTGAGAAGTACTTCAAAAGCAACAAAATACGTACAACGTCACTACCCACTACATCATGATACACCTTCCCTGCATAATATGAGGTTTATCAGGAATTTTCAAAATTCATAGCTCAACAATTTGAAATGATCCATAGTCTAAAATCTAAGGCAACTCCAGATAGGCATGCAATTTTAAGGAAATTAAAGAGAAAAGGTAGAAGATCTACCCGTCTAGGAGTATTCACCAAACCAAAAAAGTGAAAAGGGCTATATAGTCATAGCATCTAGTGGTTCAATGCCTACATGAACTTTGACCTTAAGAGGCTATTTTCATTTGACCAAACTCACCTTCCTATATGTACCATCATAAAGGTCCTACCTGAAATCAAAAGTAGAGTTCACCATGAAAGGAGTCGGGGCTAGAAAGTACAGTTCACAAAATGCATGAAAGGAGGTATGCTTGGAAGCTTGGCAATGACAAACCCAAATACACTTCCCTTCTCAACTGGACCTAAGCAAGAACCCACTGAGCGTTTAACCTAGGAAATCATGTGGACTAGTCAACTACTTTATCTAACATTCCTAGCAATTTATTCATTTGATATCCAACAAGAAATTGAACACTTTCTACTGATATTCCCAACAACTTCATGAAGCACCCAATGAAACAATAACACTAATACAACCACCAGTTCACAAGCAATAAAGATGAGAAATTTAGACATCATACTTATAAATGTTCACTTCACTTGTTAACAACTCATATACAGGCTACAAATCACTTAGATGCCCAGACAAAATAAGTTGGTGATGTAGCAGGTTAGCCAGTAGGAAATAATGAAACTCAAAAATACAGAGAAAGCTAGAAGGAAACGAGAGTAGCTTACTTGGGCTTTCAAGTACAGTACTTCACATCCAACGCATACTCAAAACACCAATCACCATCAAAATACATAAAAAAAAAACACTACACAATTCAATTGAACTCTGAAAACAATTTTACCAAGCCCAGCTAAGACTCGTTGCTACCTTCAAAATAGATGGCATTAAGAATTCCCAAACAAGGAAAAATGAAGTCCAAATAAATAAGAGTACATATACAGTAATTTTATAGTCACAAGATGTTAGAGTCAAATTATTAGAGAACTTGTAGTAGAGTTTATGATAGGGTTTTCTAAAGAGTGTGCGTCAGAGAGAGATATGGTCAGGGTCAGGCCAAAGGAGAGAGACTTACCGATGCCCTGCCAATAGCACCGTTGACCAGCCAAGCAACTAGGATTTTTCTACAACCAGATTGAAGATAGAAACAAAGAGAGCTGGAACAAGGTGGAGCACCCTGAGCCCGACGATTGACCAAAACACTGGCTACTAGAGGCAGGTGGCGATCGACTACAACACTGTTTTTCCGGGTTGGGACCTTGGAGGTTTGTTGTTTGAGGAAGGAAGAAGTCAAAAGTGAGTGAACAGGGAGGGCTTTTTTTGGGGTTTCAATCCTGCGTGCAAACCTAATTTGGGGGGGGGGGAGGTTGTTGAAATTTTGGGGGAATTTGGTATGAGGGAGTGGAAAAATCAAACATCTATTTTAAAAGAAAATTAGTGGGAAATCAAAAAATTTAAAAATTTAAAAATTTTGATAACACTTGTGATGGGTTCCGTTAGAATTTTCTCATATATCAAAAAATCTTCATAAATGCAGAAATAACAATTTGAGAGTGTTTTTGATAGGACCGCCACAATTTCAATAGTGCTTTTATTATTTTGACAAAAGACCGTCAAAATTTCTCCACATCCGGTCAAATGTTACCTCGAGATATGCTTGAGCGGTAAGTCCGTCACAATGCTAGATTTTCCATCAAAATGGTTGTCAGATATTTTGAAGGGCTAACAATCCGTCAAAAAAAACCCGTCAAAATTTAGCTTCACTCTTGTAGTCGACCCTAGGAGTAGCCAAAAATTCAATTCATAGGGATAGTGGGATATTTTTCTTCACTTGATCCCTGCCAACTTGGCATACTGATCAACTAAGCTAGGTATTTATAGACAAATATATACCTATTCATGAGAGGATGATATCTTTTCATAAAAATGCACTTCCTCAAAAATTATCAAGTCAGTTTAATTGCAATTTAAAGTAATACACCTCTTTATGGGTAGGAATATCGGTAGAGGTAAGGTTGCCTACAGCTGGATCTCCCCAGACCCCGCAAAAGCAGGACCCATATTGGGAGTTTGTTGTTGTTAAAGTAATACACCTCTTCATGTTTAATTACAACATGAAGTAATACACCTCTTCATTAAGTATATTTCTTCATTAACATATTTAATTGATACATATTTAATCTTGTGCCTATTTTTTTGCAGATGATTGCTACTTTTTTGCAAAACTAATTCGTAAAGTTGTATTAGAATCAAAAGTATATTAGATTTCTTTTGCTGAGCATCTGGATGATTAATCAATCATCAGAAATCTACATTGACATTCTCATGAAATGTCAGCAATATGCAAATGGAATTAGTTACCACAATTTTAATATTATGCAAATAAAGCCTTTGGAAAAATATCTAGGATGCCCTGTCTTTCAGGGTCATTCTACTAGCTAAACCTTTCAAGAAATTATTAATAAAATAACTACAAAGCTAGAAGGATGGAAAATAAACTCCTTATCTAAAGCAGGAAAAATAGTTCTAATTCAATCGCATCTAAAAGAACTCCTAGCACATACTATGCAATGTTTTGAATTACCACAAAATAGAAGGAAGTATTTAGACAAATGTAATAAAGGATTTTTTTTTTGGGAAGAAATCCAATTCAGAAAAAGGAATTCCACACTCACAGCATTGACTAAGATCTGTCTGCCCAAAAATAGAGGTGGGCTGGGTTTACGAAAAATCTAGTGTAAATTGGCATGGAAAGTACTTATTGCCTTTGGGTCCAATCTATATGGGCCAAGTATTTGTATAATACATGCTTATTTTCTTATAAATGAAAAAAACACTGATTCTTCAATTTCAAAAAGTGTTCTAAAATGTAGGGATATTCTTAAAAATGTATTGTTTGGAAACCAGGAAAATGAGATATGATCTCTTTTCGGTTTGATAACTGGATCGAGAACAAAAATCTAGTCGAGATCTTAGAAGTGGATGAAGACAATACTTTCCATCTTGATGCACAAATATGCGACTTTATCCAACAAAACTCAAGATGTGATATCGTCAAGTTGCAACTTGTCCTCAATAACCATCCGATTGTACATAAGATTCAAGGTATCATCATACCGATTCACGAAACAAATAACTCTTTTTGTTGGGGGTTAAATAGCTCAAGTAACTCCACTACAAAATTAGGCACATGGGAGTTGTAAGAAGGTGTAAGAAAAATGTAAGAAACTGTAGGAAGCTATAAAGATAGATGTAGGTAATTCTTGAATAATTAAAAAGTTGTATAAATATAATTTTTAAATATGTATGCTTCAACCTGAGTTCAATATTCCTCATTGCTTCTCGAAGTACACAAGTATGTGTTTTAACATTTTTCTTTGATGACTCTCATTTATTAGAAACAATCCTAATCATTTTTTAGAATTGTTTAGGAAAATACTATTTGGTTGACTCAGCATATCCAAATACTCTTGGAAATTCAGCTTTGTACATAGAAAAAGAAACTCGCCGTCATGCCCAACAATTTAACAAATATGGTCCACCTGAGAGATTGAAAAAGCAATTCAACCATCAACACTCATCTTTCCGAATGGCAACTCGGATAATATTTTGAGTGTTGAAGGAGAGATGGAAAATATTGGCCGATAAAATGCCCCAAATGATAGTGGAGCATCTTGAGAAAATTGTTGCTTTGTGTACTCACAATTTTATAATTCTGCATAAAAATGGTGTAACAATCTCAGCAAGAGATCAAATGTGGATAAGTCAGGATGACCCACCCAATATTCAATTGTACAATGATAGAAACCAAATTGACATGGATCAACTTAGAAATTAAAGAGCCGAAATATTTTCATCACCTATAGTTTGGCTATTTTTATATATGATTTATGTCGAAACTCAAAGATGAATGCCACTTTTGTATTATAATTTTAAATACATATTTATTTATGTTCTCTATACTTGCTGAAAATGTAATTTAATTCATCACATATGTTTATTATGTTATATTTATTAACCAAATATTATATTTATCTAAATACATTTCAACCTGTATGCTATATAATGTTAATAAAAGTATATATAGATTTTGTATTAATAGTATGTAAAAATATTATGTTTATACAAATATTATATCAATTGAAAAATACTATATCCGTCTTTAAATTTTTTTTGTACTAATAGTATGTTCATAAAAATATATACAGATTCTTCACATTGATAGTGTGTGTGTGTGTACATATATATATATATATATATATATATTTCTGTAAAGATGAGAAAAAAATAACTCACAATTCGATACAAGATGTAAGCAGATGTAAGGAGATATAAGGTGATATAAGAAGTTGTAAGAATTTGTTAGAGATGTAGTAGGCTATAAAGATTGCAAAGAGATATAAGCTGTAGCGCTATCACCCACTCTCACCAAAAAGAACAGACCGTGAAGAAATTTCCTTTGGTTTGGCTCTTGCTCAAATCAATTGCCACCTAGAATTGAAGTATTAGGAGCCTAGTCGATCAAGCACTGTAAGCTTAACTTTTTAATTTATAATTTACTTTGTCACTCGTGGTATGGCGTCACATGTCAGTTTAATGTATGTCAACATAGATGTACACTTTTATTGTATCATTATTTTTGGCTTTGTTTAAATACATAAGTAGCTGTGGTAGCCATTGAGGGATGACGATGAAAAGGACGACGATAGCCTTAATTGTGAACATGTATTGAGATGAATGAAAAGTTGAACTTTGCTTCTTTTCCCTTCTGAATTTCCTTGTTTATCTTTACTTAGCACAGTAAGGTGGTGTGCTTCAAGATCTTAATTTTCAATCTATTTGGTGTATCTTTTGTTGAACAGAGATTAGGAGGCCTTAGATTGGGCTTGGTTGTGTATGACTTATCGAAGTTTGACATGGATCATCCAACCACATATTCTAATTAGCTCGTGCTTTATCCAATTGGTGCTAGTTCACTTTTAACCCTTGTTAAGTCAAAAATTATGTATTATTTTAATAATTATTTTCATTATATTATATATATTATTTCATCTAATTTACTTTATTTTATATATTTTTTAGGTTAAGCATTAATAAATTAAAGAGCAAAAGAGAAGACATCGAAGTTTCGATTTTACACGCTAAGCTATCAAGTCGGTCCAAAAATAATGATTTATGAAAAAAATATTATTTTTATAATAATTTATTTAGGCTAGGGTTACAAAATTATTACTCCTAATTGAAGAGAAACTGCAAAACTTGGAAAAGAAAGAGTCTAAAGAAGAAAACCCTAGTAGCTAATATTATAAGAACCACACCACCCTCTTATCTCAAACCCTTCATGCCAAACAACATCACCAAAACTTCACCACATCATCAAGATCATCATCATCATCCATCTCCATGCCACAATCAAGTAGTAGTATTCTATTGCTTCTTTTTTTTTCTTTTTTTTTTCATTAGTTTAGTTGTTATTGTTAAGCATGAATTATTTGGGTAATTCATGTACTTTTATTTATAATATGAGTGAGCAATATAATTTCTCTGTGCTTAGTATAATCTATTTGAAACCATGCTAAATTAATTATTTTGAAATAAGTTTTATGTTTTATTGTCTAGTTGATTTTCATTCATGATTCTATAACAATTAATATTTATCGTTTATGATATTCGCATTAGATTAATTGGAATGCATGCTAATTAGTTTAATACGAATTCATATGATAGTTTAAAAGGCTTTAATACGTAAAAGTTATTGTCTTTTAGGCATAAGTATCACCCTAACTAATCATAGATGACTCAAACCCATATCTTTTAATTAGATAATTATTATAGATCTTTGTTAAATCAATTTGTTGGTAAATTAGTTACAAGGCGTTAGATGATGTTTTTCTAATACCTAATGCTCTAGTTTGATTAAATTCTTGCGCTGGTGTTAGGGTTATCAAAACTAATAGGGTTTATATTAGGGTTGGACCTAAATAAACTATAATCTAAGGAAAAATGGAAAAGATCCGCTGGTGGGTATCTTCCACAGTCTAACTCATGGATAAATTGGTTTGTGTGTTGATGATAAATATTAATTTGCATGGTGGATATAGATTATACTAAGTATTTTTCATACATTTGGTATCTTTGATAATTATTTGTTACTTTTTGGTTAATTTCTCTAGTTTGTCAATTTAATTCTTAAATTTATAAGCTTTAATATAAATTCCATTTCCCCCCCCCCCAAATAGTAGTCTTTTAGGAATGCAGTTTATTTTTTTCTCCAATTTCTAGTTTCATTTTTTATTTTAATTTTCTATAGCTAATTTTCTATTTTTTTAATTTTTAGATTATTTAGGATAGCTATTTACTATTTTATTTCTAGAATTAAATTTTAAATATTTAGGAGCAATATTAAGTATTTTTTCAAATTTTTACTTATTAAATTTGATTTGTTTTAGTAATACAAAGAGAGAGTAAAATAAATTAGAGTAGTAAATTTAATTAGATTTAAACTAGCTATTATCATAATCTTTCCCCGTGGGGTCGATCCCTACTTTCCTATACTATAAATATTATTTATAAATCAAAGTAGTGGTTTAATTTATAACTCTACGACAAGTTTTGTAAATTTGGGCGCCATTGCCGGGGAAAGAAAATAAAATCGTTAGTTTGCTTCTATTTAATTTTACTACTTTTATTGTTTTGTTTTAACTCTAGTATTTTATTTTTGTAGTTGCCTTTAATTTATGAAATTAAGGAGTAGTAACGAGGTTGGAGAGGACAAGGAGCAAACGTTGGAAGCTAAAAACGAACAAGGTGATCCTGAACCAGTAAGTTTTAAAACTAAAGAGGTAAGAATGTCTACTCTTCAGGAACTTGCTACCCCTAATCTAGAAGCCCAACATTTGTTCATTATTTATGCTGCATTAGATAAACCTCTAAAACTGAACCCTGGATTCATCAATCTGCTACCCAAATTTCATGGATTAGCTGGTGAGGACCCATACCGTTATATTAGTAAATTCCTTATCACATGCTCTGCTATGGTGTCTGAGGGGATTCTTGAAGACCAAATTAGGTTGAGAGCCTTTCCTTTTTATTTGCTTGGTAATGCTAAAGATTGGTTATATTACATGCCTTCTAGATCATTCTCTACATGGACTGCATTGCATAAATCATTTTTAGAGAAATTTTTTCCAGCATCTCGAATTGGATCAATTAGGATGGAAATATGTGGTATGAAACAAATGAAGGGGGAAACTTTTTGTGAGTACTGGGAAAGATTTAATAAATTGTATGCTAGTTGTCCCCAACATCAAATAACTGAATAGTTGTTGATTCAATAGTTTTATGAAGGGTTGCTTCCTATGGATCGTAATATGGTTGATGCTACTAGTGGGGGACTCTAGTTAATAAGACTCCGGTAGAGGTGAGAGATGTATTCAATTTAATGGCCCAAAATACTCAACAGTTTGGTGCTAGGGAGTCACAAATTAAAAGGGTTAATGAGATTGGCTCTCGCTCATTTGTAGAGAGTTAGTTATCTCATATCACTGTTATGTTAAACAAGATAGTTACAGGGGGAGTACAAAAAGTAGCCATATGTGGAATTTGTTGTGTAGAAGGGCATCCGAATGATGCATGTCCAACACTTCAAGAGGAGAATATTAATGTTGTCTATTCTAACCAAGGTCAAAGGAGGTATGACCCATATTCTAACACCTATAATGAAGGATGGAGAGACCACCCTAATCTTAGGTATGGCCCTAAAACCAACCCACCTGGTTTTGATCAAACATCTCGTCAACCTTCTAATTAGGATAGGACCAACTTCCTACTGGAACAAGTCCTTAAGAAGATGGATGATAGGTTCCAAAATGTGGAGACAACTCTTAAGCAGGTTCAAGAGAGATATACTGCAATAGATACCATAGTTAGCAACTTGCAGGCTCAAATGCAAAATAGGTTACCATCTCAACCTTACCCTAGCCCTAAGGAGAATGTTAGTGCCATGACACTTAGAAGTGGAAAATAGCTAAAAGAACCTAGGAAGAGTAGAGAAGTAGAACCTAAGTTAGAGGTCAAAGAAGCTGAACCGGAGTTAGAAATTCTAATCTAACTACTAAGGAAATAGGTGAGAAGAAAAGAGAACGTTTTAAGCATATACCACCCTTTCCTAGTAGGTTTTGGAGTCCTACTTACAAGGTGAATGAGGCTAACCATGAGATCCTGAAGACATTTAGGAAGGTAGAGATCAACATACCCCTCATTTATGCCATTAAACAGGTGCCTCGATATGCTAAGTTCTTGAAAGAATTGTGTACTACTAAAAGAAAGTTAGTAGGTAATGTAAAGGTAAGTGTGGGGAAAAATGTGTCTGCAGTTTTCCAAAGGAAACTTCCCCCTAAGTACAAAGACCCAGGTGTGTTTTTTGTTCCTTGTAAAATAGGAAACCTTTACTTCGATAAAGCTATGCTTGACTTGGGTGCTTCCATTAATGTTATGCCTAGGTCTGTTTATGACAAACTGAACTTAGGAGAGTTAAACAAAACTGGTATAGTGATTCAGTTAGCTGATAGGAGCAATACTTACCGAGATGGGGTTTTAGAGGATGTCTTAGTCCAAGTGAATGAGCTTGTGTTTCCTGCTGATTTTTATGTGATGAACATGGGTGATGCATGTCAAGATATTCCTATCTTGCTTGTTAGGCCATTTTTGAAAATAGCTAGGACTAAAATTAATGTGCATGAAGGAGCATTAACATGGAATTTGATGGTGAAGTGATTAAATTTAATATTTTTTATGTTATGAGATTTCCTGCTGATGTGAATTACGTGTATGCACTTGATATTATTGGTGAGTTATCCCAAGATATTTATGACTTGTCTTATGAAGATGAATTGTCTACTATGCTTACTAAGAGTCTTGATCATGCTGAGTTTCAAAGAGTGTCCTACTAGGTTAATGGTAATATAATTGATATGATATGATCTTTATTCCACTTGCAAGTGCATAATGGGCCTAACAAGTTTGAATTGCCCAAAAATCATGCTAAATTACTTCCCTCTAGCTAGGGGTGTTCATTATTCGGTCCAAACCCGGACCGGACCGGACCGAACCGAATGAATTCGGTCTGGTCCACGGTCCACAAATTTTTTTTATTCGGTCTTCGGTCCGGTCCGGTCTGGTCCACCGGTCCGGACCGAGGACCAAATAAAAAAATTTAAAAACCGATTTTTTACTTACTAAATTTTAATTTTCTTTTGCAACTTATAATTTTTCAAACATTCAAGAATATTGATTTGTTTTTCATGGTGAAAATATATAGAAATTGTTCATATTGAAATAAATATAAGATGTTCATATTATAAAAATTTGCTAGCTTTATAATTCGGTCCGGTCCGGTCCGGTCCGGTCCTACTTTTTTCGGTCCGGTCCTTGACTTATTCGGTCCGGTCCACGGTCCGTAACTTTCCTCTTATTCGGTCTTCGGTCCAACCCGGTCCGGTCCGGGTTTGGACCGATGAACACCCCTACCTCTAGCATTTAACCCCCTAAACTAGAATTGAAACCTTTACCTGATAATTTAAAGTATGCTTGTTTGGGGGATAATGAGACATTACCTGTCATCATCTCTAGTGTACTTACCCTTGACCAAGAGCAAACACTTGTTAAGGTGCTTAGAGAACATAGCAAAGCAATAGGGTGGACTTTAGTAGACCTCAAGGGACTTAGCCCTACTTTATGCTCACACAAGATCACATTAGAGAAAGATGCTAAGCCTAAGAGGAATCCTCAGAGGAGACTTAATCCACCTATGATGGAGGCAGTCCAGAAAGAAATTCTTAAGTGGTTAGATGCTGGAGTGATATACCCCATAGTTGATTCTGAGTTGGTTAGTCCTATATATGTAGTTCCTAAAAAGGAAGGGATAACCGTAGTGCAAAACAAGGAAGGTGAATTACTTCCTACTAGAATTCAAAGTGGTTGGAGAGTATGTATTAACTATAGAAAAATAAACAAAGCCACTAAGAAAGATCATTTCCCCTTGCCTTTTATGGATAAAATTTTAGAAAGATTGGCTAGTAGGTCACACTACTGTTTGTATTCAGGCTACATTCAAGTCCCTATAGTTCCTAAGGATCAGGAAAAGACCACATTTACCTGCCCTTTTGACACTTATGCTTTTAGACGTATGCCTTTTGTTATATGTAATGCACCTGCTACTTTTCATAGATGCATGATGAGTATTTTTTCTGATTTTATCACCAAGATTATGGAATTTTTCGTGGATAATTTTACTGTGTAAGGTGATTCATTTGATAAGTGCTTGCATCATCTCACATTAGTACTTAGGCATTGCATTGATATTAATATAGTGCTTAATTTTGAAAAGAGTCATTTCATGGTGGAGCATGGGGTAGTACTTGGGCATGTAGTGTCATCCAAGGGATTAGAGGTAGATAAGGCAAAAGTTGACATCATTCAGTCTTTACCCCATCCCAGGTGTGTCAAGGATGTGAGATCATTCTTAGGACATGTAGGGTTCTACAGGAGGTTTATCAAAGATTTTTCTAAGATTGCTTCTCCTTTATGTGCCTTGCTTGCAAAAGATGTTTCATTTGATTTTAATGATGATTGTATGAGGGCTTTTGATCAATTGAAGTTGAAATTGACTACTTCGCCTATTGTGCAACCCCCAAATTGGGCCTTACCTTTTGAGTTAATGTGTGATGCTAGTGATAAGTCAATGGGGGCAGTTTTAGGTCAAAGGGTTGGGAAAGTACCTCATGTGATTTACTATGCTTCTAGAACTCTTAACTCTGCACAGTGTAACTACACCACTACAGAAAAGGAAATGTATGTTGTTGTTTTTGCTCTTGAAAAGTTTCGCTCTTACTTGTTGGGTGTGAAAGTTGTTGTTTACTCTGATCATTCTGCTCTTAAACCTTTGCTAGAAAAGAAAGATTCAAAACCAGATTGATTAGATGATGTTACTATTGCAAGAATTTCAATTAATAATTAAAGATAAACCTAGAGCTGAGAACTTAGTTGCTGACCATCTTAGTCGACTGGAAATGAGGGAAAGTGGTGGTCCTTTTAGTGATTGTTTTCCTATTTGTATGCTGTCAGTAGTAGATTACCTTGGTACGCTGATGTTGTGAACCACATAGTCACCACAACTTTTTCGATTGACTTGTCTAGAGCTGAAAAAGAAAAGATAAGAGCTCAATCTAAATACTATGTTTGGGATGAGCCATACCTATGGAACTTTTGTGGTGATTAGATAATAAGGTGTTGTGTTGATGATAGTGAAATTCATTCCAGTCTAACCTTCTGTCATTCTTCAGAAAGTGGGGGATATTTTGGACCCAAAAGAACAGCACATAAAGTTTTTGAGTGTGGATTTTATTGGCCTACTATTTCTTGTGATGCTTATGATTTTTATAAAACATGTGAAGCATGCCTAAAGACTGAAAATTTATCAAGAAGGAATTAAATGCCTTTATATAATGTTTATGTTTTTGAAATTTTTGATGTGTGGGGTATTGATTTCATGGGACCCTTTCCCCCTTCTTTTGGGTACACTTACATTCTTGTACTTGTTGATTACGTGTCCAAATGGGTAGAAGTTGTAGCTATTAGAACTGATGATGCTAAAATTGTGGTGAAACATATTAAATCTCTCATTCTGCATAGATATGGAGTACCAAGAGCAATCATCAGTGATAGGGGAACTCATTTTTGTAATAGAACTTTTGGTGCCTTGTTAGCCAAATATCATGTGACTCATAAGATATCTACTAGTTATCACCCCCAAACAAATGACCAAGCTGAAATATCTAATAAAGAAATCAAGGGCATAATTGAAAAGGTAGTTAGGCTAGACTGGAAAGATTGGAGTCTTAGGCTAGATGAGGTTCTTTGGGCTCATAGGACTGCATACAAGACCCCCATTGGTACGTCACCTTATAGGTTAGTCTTTGGAAAGCCATGCCATCTTCCTGTTGAGATAGAACATAAGTCATATTGGGTTGTGAAGCAATGTAATCTTGACTACGAGTTAGCAGGAAAAGAACGTAAATTGCAGTTGCAGGAATTAGAGGAGATTCGATTGGAAGCCTGTGACAATCAGTCATTTACAAAGGTAAAGCCAAAGCATTTCGTGATGCTAAACTTGTCAGAAAAGAATTTCAGGTAGGTGAAAAATTATTGTTATTCAATTCAAAACTGCGACTCTTTCCTCGTAAGTTAAATTCAAGATGGCTTGGACCGTTTGAGGTAGTAAAGACTTATCCACATGGTGCTGTCGAGATTCAAAGCTTATCCACTAACAAAATTTTCAAAGTGAATGGACATAGGTTGAAACATTTCAGGGATGTAGACTCTGTGAATTTTATTGAAGAAATCACTCTAAAGCATCCATGAGCTTTATGACGTCGAGCTAATGACTGTAAACAAAAGCGCTAGTTGGGAGGCAATCCAACATTTTTTTTAGGGAAGTACCCCTTTAATTTTTTTTACTTTTATTTTCATTATTTCTCTCGTTTTGCATGCATTAGGGACTATGCATGAATTAAGTGGGGGAGGTGCATCCTGCATTTAGTTCCTGCAGTATTTATTTTAGAAAAAAAAAGAAATCTTTTTTTTTATAAATAATGCATGATATGAGTTTATGCTAGGCCTGCTTGCTTAAAATTTTTGTTTTCTTAGCTATTTATAGTTTATTCTTCTGTGAGTGAAGACTTCTGAGCATGCTAGCCATCATTCAGAGAAGTTTGAGTTGATCCTCATATATCTCTTTAATGAGCAGCTGTCATGATTGTTCATCTTATTTGGTCATATATTATATCCGCTTCAGAGGCAATAAAATGACCTAGCCCATTTCCTAGACTATTGAATTAGTAGAATAACACATTAAAATTGTAACTTTTCTTGGTTTTGTTTTAAAGAAAAAAAAAAGAGAGTCAAAGTCGGGAATGACAAGTACCCCTTTGAGGTACGCGCTATTGGGTGCTACCCTTTTAGGCAATACTGCCACTGGAAATCGTGCTTCCCATACTATTGAGTTAATAAAATAAATGAAAATAATGATGAAAATAAAATATTTGCTCCAGCACCTCTATTCGGGTGAGTGTGAGACAGGGAATGTTTAATTTCTAAGACCCTATATGGGCCTCGAATATGTGTGCAAGTGGAGTTTGAAATATTAAAAAGAAAAAAAAAACAAAAGAAGAAAAACAAAAGTACAAGGCAAGTTTAGAATCAATTTCAATGAGTTACTCTTTCTAGTTCAATTGTCTTTATAGCCATACCACACTTCAACTTTTCTATCGCAAACTTTTTAGACCTCTTGATCGGTGTATGCATGCTTAAAAGAAATGGATAGTTATTGTTCTTATTACTTCATTAAATAGATGTTGTGAGGTTAATGAAGAAACCCCTTGATGGTTGTTAGATGTTTGGTGGTTATTAACTTGTTGGAAGGAAAACTGTTTAATTTTGAATAAAACTATTTTTAAAGCAAGCCAAGGCTTAGTATAAATTTCATATGTATGCATAACTTTATAAGAAAGAAAGAGGGTCAGTTTTTAGGTCGCATCCTAGATTTCTTTGCATGAGGACGTCCAAAGTCTAAGTGTGGGAGAATTTGTTAAGTCAAAAATCATGCATTATTTTAATAATTATTTTGATTATATTATATATATTATTTCATCTAGTTTACTTTATTTTATATATTTTTTGGGCTAAGCGTTAATAAAATAAAGAGAAGAACAGAAGACATCGAAGTTTCGATTTTACACGCTAAGCTATCAAGTCGGTCCAAAAATAATGATTTATGAAAAAATATTATTTCCATAATAATTTAGTTGGGCTAGGGTTACAAAAGTATTACGACTAATTGAAGAGAAATTGGAAGACTTAGAAGAGAATGAGTCTAAAGAAGAAAACCCTAGTAGCTAATATTATAAAAACCTTACACCCTCTTCTTTCAAAACCTCTCTCACCATCATCCCACACTCCTTCATCATTATCATCACCTTCACTACCATCATCTCACACTCCCTCATCATTATCATCACCTTCATCACCATCTATATATATGGCTTCCCTCTTCTCTCTCCATCACCACACCACCCTCTTATCTCAAACCCTTCATGCCAAACCCCATCACCAAAACTTCACCACATCATCAAGATCATCATCATCATCCATCTCCACGCCACAATCAAGTAGTAGTATGCTATTGTTTTTTTATTTTATTTCATTAGTTTAGTTGTTATTGTTAAGCATGAATTATTTGGGTAATTCATGTACTTTTATTTATAATATTAGTGAGTAATTTCTTTGTGCTTAGTATAATCTATTTAAAACCATGCTAAATTAATTATTTTGAAACAAGCTTTATGCTTTATTATCTAGTTGATTTTCATTCACGATTCTATAACAGTTAATATTTATCATTTATGATATTCGCATTAGATTAATTGGAATGCATGTCAATTAGTTTAATACGAATTCATATGATATTTTAAAAGGCTTTAATACGTAAAAGTTATTGTCTTTTAGGCATAAGTATCACCCTCATTAATCATAGATGGCACAAACCCATATCTTTTAATTAGATCATCGTTATAGATCTTTGTTAAATCAATTTGCTGGTAAATTGGTTACAAGGCATTAGATGATATTTTTCTAATACCTAATGCTCTAGTTTGATTAAATTCTTGCGCTGGTGTTAGGGTTATCAAAACTAATAGGGTTTATATTACGGTTGGACCTAAATAAACTATAATCTAAGGAAAAACAGGGAAGATCCGCTGATGGGTGTCTTCTACAGACTAACTCATGGATAAATCGATTTGTGTGTTGATGATAAATATTAATTTGCATGGTGGATATAGATTATACTAAGTATTTTGCATAAATTTGGTATCTTTGATAATTATTTGTTGCTTTTTGGTTAATTTCTCTAGTTTATCAATTTAATTCTTAAATTTATAAGCTTTAATATAAATTCCATTTACCCCCACCCCCAACAAAATAGTAGTCTTTTAGGAGTGCAGTTTATTTTTTCTCCAATTTCAGGTTTTACTTTCTGTTTTAATTTTTTGTAGTTAATTTTCTATTTTTTTATTTTTCAGATTATTTAGGATAGCTATTTACTGTTTTATTTCCATAATTAAATTTTAAATATTTAGGAGCACTATTAAGTATTTTTCCAAATTTTTCTTATTAAATTTGATTTGTTTTATTACTACAAAGAGAGAGTAAAATAAACTAGAGTAGTAAATTTAATTAGATTTAAACTAGCTATTATCATAATCTTTCCTCGTGGGATCGATCCCTATTTTCCTATACTATAAATATTATTTATAAATCAAAGTAGTGGTTTAATTTGCAGTTCTACGATAAGCTCTACAACCCTCTTGCCACCAAGTGTGGATTCATTCAGCCACTTGATTTTATTCTTGTACTCCTTGCCTTTGATTCCATTTTTAGGTTTTCCATTTCATTTTATGAATTTCTAGAGCACCATTACCATTTCAAGAGAACAGAAATTAAGAAAAGAACTTCATCGATCTCTTGATAAAATTAAAATTCACACGCAAGTAATGTATAAAGATAATTCAAATAGTTATATTTTAGAGAAGATTGGACACACACTTCGAAAATAATATTGGGCAGATGCTTGAAGGACTGAGTAAAAATCGGTGGCAGATGAAAGGTGGGATTGTCTTGGGTTCATCTCTTACTGTAGGTTTTTCCCACTTATTGGCCTTTTCGAGAAAGGAAAATAAAAAAGGAGGGATGAAAGTAAAGTGGTTGATGAGAAGACAAAGGCAAACTTATTGCTACTTAATCCTCTACTTACACACAATAGTTGGACAAGCCTACTTGGACAAGCCCACTCTCATCTTAACATATAGTGGCGAAGCCAGAATTCTAAGAGAGGGGTCGGAATAATAGTATAAGCACTACAAAATTTGGTTATAAATAGACATTAATTTTGATACTAGCAACTGAAATCAGAAAAACATGATAAATTAAATTCAAATTCTCTAAAACAATAAAACAATAATTTTTTTTATGATAATTAAACATTATAGTTGTGCATTCATATTGTGACTTGTATATTAGTTCGTTGTCAAAACACATGGTCAGAAAATCCAATCCATTCATTCAACAGTAATTGATTATATTAAATTTAGTTAGTACTTTTATTTTTGGCAATCTTTAACTCAAAATATACCCATAGTCATATGCCCGTAATGTTACCAAATTAATAGTACTAGTTCTAAAAATTCAATACTTACCCTACAAATTACATTATTATATTCATTTGAAATTTGTAATGAATGGAGTCGTGGGGATGACAGAAAGAGAGCGAGATGAACTGTTAAGGCCAAGCATTTAGAGGGGAAAAGCAAAAGGAAGCCAAGCCTTGGGAGATTCAAACAGGTAACCTTAGGGCGACATCCTGAGTAACATCTACATGCTAACCACCAAGCTACGGAGTCTTCAACGAATTATGGTTCCTACAAATATATATTAAGCATCTTCTTTAATTTTCTACGAATGAAATCCCTTCTCATTTTATTTTCTTTTTTTTACGGGGAAGGATGTTAGCTAACATCATTGAACCCACAGTGACTTCGCCATTGCTAACATACCATATAAGATTTATGTGAATACCTGAATGACTATGTTCAGTGTGCCCCTCAATTAGACTAGCAAAGGATGTCATTGTTGGTAACCATATCATAAACCATGTTGCTATTTGATGACTTTCTTATAGGTAGAATCAACAATGCCAATGACAACATTAACACCCCCCCCAAAAGAAAAAGGAAAAGGAATAGAGGAATGTTAGATGAAAATAAAGATACCTGACATCTTTGATGACTTGCTCGACTTGTTCCTATTACGTACACTTAATGACGTATTGATGCTGTCAAGCTCTAGCAGCAATAGGTGTGCGAGTCCTAAGCAAACACTATGCAAGAGTTGAACTGTAGACAATGAGTTTGTCCCGGTTACATTGAACGGGCCAACCATTTAAAATATATTGATAATGGACAGTGTTAATAATGGAATGTGTCAATAACAAGTCGGTTCTTTTAAACACGTTGGTCGGTCGAGTAGTTCATCCCATCAGAGGCCCGTTTAATAATCTTATATTTTGTTAACTTACCTAAGAAACTAACTTACATGCTACACTTAGTGAAATCAATTATCAACAACTAGCATTACGCAAATTTTAGTATGAGACCGTCTCACGTTAACTTATGATGAGACGGCTGACTCATTAATTTTAATTAAAATATTAAGCAGTGCGGATTTATGGAACGTGTATCTCACGCGCTAAAGCTTTTTTTATAAAAATATTAAATTAAAAAAATTAAACAATTTAGGTAAGTTCTATCCCTTTTCAAAATTCAGCCGTTAAACCCTAGCAAGACTCTACTTTATAGGCGTGTTTGACATAATCATATTGGTTCCTAGCATTGCGATATTGCTTCTTCTTCTGTTGGATCATCAAGTTGATTTGCATTGGTTCTTCAATTCGACATTAGTAGAGGTGACACTACAAAAAATAATGCATCCTCCTACATTTGTATCATCACACTTAATTAAAGTGTGGGGAGAAAAATGATAAGATTTGGTAGTTTTCTCGATTCCACATTTAACAAGTGTGGATAAATTATGAACCTATTCCTATACTTATTAAGTGTGGGGAATTAAAAAGAGCTTTTATAATTACTTTTTATTATATTAGCGAGGTAATTTGTACAAAATATTTCAACATTTTATCTAAATATATAAGCCAAAGGAATAAAATAAACAATCAAAAAAATGCACAAATATCTAACAAAATAAAATGATCATATGGAAGACTAAACGGGTACTTTGCCCGCCTACCCCCGCTCCCCAAACAGCAAAAATAACTCAGCACGCAATGGATGGAGCTATTAAGGTGCAAGGGGACACCTCCAGCTTTCTGGGGAAAAAAAAAAAATAATTGTAGTATATCCTGGGCAAAAGACAAAAGTGTATTCATAAGGTTTAGTTCCTATGAAATTCCCAAAGAGACAGTTAACTGAGTGGTTGGTCGGCTACAGTTTGTACGGGAAATCGCGCGTTTGATTCTCATGCCATGCTTTATGTGGTTTTTTTTTTTGAATTTTTGCCACTTCAATTTAAGCTCTTTAATGTTCTCACTAGCCCTATTTCTCTTCCACACAGTAGAACCCCACGCATCACGCCCCAACCCGGAACTCTCCTTCTCCCTGCCGTGTTGCCTCGCCGCCTTCCGTTGCTAGTGGTGGCCCCACCGCCATAGGCGGACGCCGCAGCTGTGCCAGCCACCAAGCCACCCCTGATGCCTCTAACCTCCTCTTTCTCTAATGTAATTCCAAATTTAAGGTAAAGACCAAAATCCTCAATTTTTGTTTTTAATTTTGTTATTTTATAAATAATTATGTTTACTTTACTGATTTTAGCTAGATTCATGTTAAATAATTGATTAACTTAGTGATTTACCCATAATTTATGAATTGAAAAATGAAGATTCTTACCTAATTGTCTTCTTCGTTGAAGCTGCTTAGCCACACTATGAAGCTGTGGGAGAGGGTGATTGAGAGGAGGCTGCGAGAAGAGGTAGAGATTTCAGAAAACCAATTTGGTTTCATGCCAGGCAGGGCAACCATTGAGGCAATATACCTCCTCAGAGGGCTCATGGGCTTGTTCAGGGATAGAAAGGTGGATCTTCATATGGTGTTCATTGATCTGGAGAAAGCGTATGATCGAGTGCCAAGAGAGGTATTGTGGAGGTGTTTGGAAGAGAAAAGGGTGTCGCCCGCGTACATTCGTGTTATCAAGGATATGTACGAGGGAGGGCGGACGCGGGTTAGGACTTCGGGAGGGGTCTCCAATGACTTTGCTGTTAGTTTGGGCCTGCATCAGGGCTCCGCTTTAAGCCCGTTTCTTTTCACATTAGTTTTGGACGAACTCACTAGAGGAATCCAGGATGAGGTGCCTTGGTGCATGCTATTCGCAGATGACATCGTCCTTATCGATGTGACCAGGTAGGGGGTGAATGACAGGTTGGAGAGTTGGAGACATACACTTGAGGCTAGGGGCTTTCGGTTGAGTAGATCGAAAACAGAATACCTGCACTCTTGTTTCAGCGGAAGGATAGAAGAGGGGGGAGAAATCGTACTGGATGGGAGGGCAATACCGAAGGTCGCCAAATTCAAGTATTTGGGCTCGATCATCCATCAGAATGGGGACATTGACGAGGATATTAGCCAGCAGATTAGAGTGGGCTGGCAAAAGTGGAAGTCAGCTTCAGGGGTGCTGTGTGACAAAAGAGTGCCCATGGGTTTGAAAGGCAAAGTCTATCGGATGGTAGTTAGACCGGCTGTTCTCTATGGATCGGAGTGTTGGCCTCTAAAAAAGGCGCAGGTCCAAAGGTTGATGGTAGCTGAGATGAGGATGGTCAGGTGGATGTGTGGTTTTACGAGATTGGATAGGATCTCAAATGGGGTAATTAGGGGCTTAGCTGGAGTGGCCCCCATAGAGGATAAGATGAGGGAATCGAGGCTCAGATTGTTCGGCCACGTGAAGAGGAGAAGTGTGGCCGCCCCGGTGCGAAGGTGTGAGAGTATCAACCCCCCCGGTGGTAAGAGAGGGAGGGGCAGGCCGAAGAAGTGCCTAGAAGAGGTGGTTAGAGAGGACCTCAGAGTTGTCGGTCTCACGGAGGACATGGCTCAGGATAGGAGTTTGTGGCGGGACAGGATTAAGGTCCCTGATTGTAGGGGACCGGCCCCGTAGGTGGCAGTAGCGTAGGCGGTGTGGGGTGGGGTGGGGTGGGTAGGGTTTTGTTTTCGCTTGCCTGCAGGTCGTGTTTTCCCGGATTGTCACGGCACCAAGCGCCCCTGGTTAAGGTATGTCTCTACACCCTATCTTTTCGCTTATCCGGAACCTTCCCCCTTCCCCTTTTTCTTACGTCGGTCAATGGTTTTGCAATCGTTTTCTCTTTCAAACCTTCAAACCTTTTTCTCAAAGCCGTTTTGTGGGTCTTATGGAATCAACCTCTCTATGGGTAGGAATACCGGTAGAGGTAAGGTTGCCTACAGTTGGATCTCCCCAGACCCCGCAAAAGCGGGACCCACATTGGGAGTTTGTTGTTGTTGTTGTTGTTGTCTTCTTCGTTGAAGATTTAAAAGTTGGGCTAATTTAGTTTGTTAGGTCTGTGGGCTTGGTTACGATGGTTCACTTTGTCTCGGAGCAGAAATGATAGTGAACGTATTACTTTGTTAATCATATGGCTTTTCTTGAATTCACAGTTACATTTTTGTTGATTTCAAGCATAGCATTGATGAAATTAGTGTGCAAAAGTGTGCATAATCAAGCTACTTATCTTTTGTTTTGAAAGGGTCTTTGGGGCCCTTTATAAATGTCTATGCGAGTTTGTTTGGAAAAAGATCTTTCTATTCTACTGTGTTAGTAATTGGGGCCTTGTGCTTGGATCCATTGTAGTAAAATTTGTATTCCCCCTAAAAAAATGCTGATAATTGTTTGATTAACAGCAACCTCTTCAATGGTGACCAGTAATGTGCATTTGTACAATCTGTGCTGATGAAAGAGGAGGAATAACTTCCTCCTTTATAGATATGAGTTCTATAGTTGTGTTTCCCATTCCTACTTCTGCGTTTAGTACATGATGAGAACCAATTCGCTTGTTCTGAAATGAGGATGACTCAGTTTTTTCATCAATTTTCTAGGTAGTTTAATACTTAGCATTTTCCTGAAACAGTTGTAGAGTAGCACAATCTAACCGTGTAAGGTTAAATTCATGGCACCAACTTAACAATTATGTAAACCACATTCCTTCTGCTATTGAACAATATTAAGAATTAGAGAATAACGTGGCAGAACATTTAGTTTTGAGCATCATATAACGAAGATATGAATTTTTTACCACAACAATTTCTATTTTACCCAGTCACTTCTAACTTGTGTTAAGGACATAATAAGTACCTGGACAATAAAATATGTCTAGAGAAGTAGCTTGCTTGTGTTTGATATTGAAAACTGAAACAGTTCGCTTGATTTATGGCAAAAATGGCATAGGGATAAAAGATGATGTGGGTAGTTTTCGCTACTGCATTAGATTACACTAGAGAAAGAATGCTCGTTGATGATCACATAATCAGTTGCATTTATCTCTTATTTATCTCTGAGAATTGAGGATATACTCAAGAAGTAATCCTATGGACTATTGTTTCATTTGTGTTAATTCCTTGTGTGTGGAAGATTAAAAAGCACTTCTACTGTTTCTAGAGGCATATGTAGTGAAGTGGTTTTGATTTTTAGAAAAACAGTCGTATGTGGAAGGTTCTTTATGTCTTTGTGTGGGGGACAGGCATGCCCAAAATGTTGCCATTTCTTTCATGTTGTTGTCAAGTATGATTACTGAATCTACTTTCATTTAAAATCAGTCATTCAACTCCATTTATGTACCAGCAGAACGTCCAAATTCATGCTTTATACTGTAGCCTATGTGAGGTGGCTTTTTGGACTAAGGGAGGGGTGGGTAGATGTGGTGGCCTTACTCTGAATCGTTTCTGTTGAACTTTTTATTAAAAACTACGAATTGCCTACTACTCATAAATGGGAGAAAGGAACGAGGACTACTTAGTGAGATATTTTGCAAAGTTGTTTGAAAGTGTTTTTTTTTTCAATGTCAAAAAGTTAAAATGTGCCATAGGAGCATTCAATCGAGGAGATTACATTATTCTTGATGACCATCATACTCATTTGTTTGCTGCATTTCTCATCAACTAGAAAAGGGATGTAAATACCTTGGTGGTTGGATTGAATTCCACAAGGTTGTTCTCTTCACTGCTACAATTTATATCTGTTCAACAGGGCTATAGCTAAATGCCTTTCATCAAATGAACATGCTGAGCTTTATTCGTATTGATTCAGTTGTCACTCATCTCAGACTGAATGGATGCTTCTATGTGCTTGTGCATGTTTATGTATCATTTTGAGAGAGAGCAGTGGTTACTTGGCTTGTGGTGTGAAATCAACACAAGTTTCTAAAGATGATCATTTAATGGACTCCAATACTAGGGAGAGGTAGTAATAGATCAACCCCGTTTATCAAACGATTTCTGGGGCATTAGTACTGACTAACTTCCTAGTCTGCCACGAACAAGCATTTCTTCGCTCAGTACATCAAACCTGAGCTTCTACTCTGATATTGGATCTGCAAACACAGATTCCCATGGTGAATTCGTTAGTCACGACAAGTATATGAATATATATATATATATATATATATATATATATAGTAAAACAAACCCTCATACGAGGCATTCCCATACAGGCCCTTCCATGTCAAGACTTAATGTTGGAACTCATGCATGGTGCCTCCATCTTGTGGACATCTGAAACTATTTGTTTTGCAATTTTCACATGTTGGACTTCAAATTGCATCTAGACTTGACTATAAGTGTTTTACATGGCACACACCTATGTCCGGGGCCCCCCTTCTTGCAAGGGGATTTTTCTGCTTTTTTATTTTAAGTGAGATATTAGGATTTAGGTGTCCATACCATATTGGATGTTGATGTCAATATGGGTAGCTGATGAAATGGAAACTGAGTAGAGTAGCTTGTCACCACTTGCTTCCTTTTTTTTCTTCTGTCATTTGGGGTAATTTGCACTCGTTTTTGAAGTACTGTGTATTATCATCGTTTCTGATATGTTTTATCTCACTTTTCTCTCCTTGATCTTGTAATATAAACTATGATGGTTTTGTGTAGGTCTCTGCCTCTGGAAACAAACCCGTCTTCAGTGGCTTGGAGCTAAAACTAAAGCTCAATCCAATCAAGCTCAAGGGGCTACAATCAGGTGCCTCCCTATCACATTAAACGCTCATAATACTTATAAAATAATTGAGCCACTCTCCTTTCCCCCGGAATCCAGTTCATCTAATATCTTTGATATCCCGGTGATATCTCTGCATATCCCTTTACCTACTTTTCACATAGAGGAGGCACTATGAAGAAAATGATGCATAGATTCTGAGTATTCTGCTCCAAGGTGTAAAAAATGGGCATATATCTAGGTATTGGGCTTATCCATTTTCTGAGAATTCACATGCTTTTGATGCAAAAAGGTTTCAATTGTGAACACCTATGTTACAAACGTCAAGCATCCAACTCTAATTCTTAGAGGAAAATGAAAAGCATATTAGAAGCAGTCTGTTCTTTGAATACTGTCATCGTAAGAAACCTTTTGACTCGCCCAAAACCTAAAAAGGGGTAATCTTATGGTGCTGATAGATTTAATCCTCTTGATGTATGGCATGTGTTCCTCTGATAAATAACTTATGCACGCATATTTTTTAGTCAAAATGCCACCTATGATGGCCTACTTAGTTCAAGACAGCATTTCCGACGCCCTATCCCTTTGGGAGTAAGTTTCCATGGTAGTTGATTGGTTTTGGTTTTGTACTCTACTTTTACTACCAGTTGATACATCCTGGTTGCTGATTGCTTGATAAACTTCCTCAGGAAATGGTAGACTTTCAAGTTGATACATGGGAGCAAGAAGGACTATATGATTGAAAGAGCTAAAACAGTAGATGAAACTGCTACTTCATCCATATACATGAATTCTAAATTGTTCTCAATATACGTCAGTGCTTGTATATTCTTACATTTAAGGTTTGATTTGTCGTTTACTTTGGGTTAAGTAAGTCTAAAAATAAAACATCATTTATTGCAGGCCTATATTGAGGGTAAAAAGAAGGCAGACAAGGACTTACTGAGCAAGATTCTTTACGAAAAGTTGTTTGTTACAGTTCAGCAACCTGGTAGGAGTATGCTATTTATTTTCATTTAGGATTTTGTTCTTAATTAAACTCAGTTGTGGTTCTATTCTTGGTTGAACTCAGTTGGATTCTATTATCGGTTAAACTCAGTTGGTTCTATTTTTGGTTGAATTCAATTGAGTTCTATTGTTGGTTGAACTAGTGGTTTTAGTGTTGGTTGAACTCAGTTGGGTTGTATTGTTGGCTTAACTCACTTGGGTTCTATTGTTGGTTGAAGTCGGTTGGATTTTGACTAAGTAGGCCATCATAGGTTGAACTCACTTACTCCCAAAGGGATGGGGCATCAGAAATGTTGTCTTGAACAAAGTAGGCCATCATAGGTGGCATTTTGACTACAAAATTTACATGCATAAGTTATTTATCAGAGGAACACATGCCATACATCAAGAGGATTAAATCTATCAGCACCATAAGATTACTCCTTTTTGGGTTTTGGGCAGGTCAAAAGGTTTCTTATGACGACAGTATTCAAAGAACTGACTGCTTCTCATCTGCGTTTCATTTTCCTCTAAGAATTAGAGTTGGATGCTTGACATTTGTAACATAGGCGTTCACAATTGAAACCTTTTTGCATCAAAAGCATGTGAATTCTCAGAAAATGGATAAGCCCAATACCTAGATATGTGCCCATTTTTTACACCTTGGAGCAGAATACTCAGAATCTATGCATCACTTTATTCATAGTGCCTCCTCTATGTGCAAAGTAGGTAAAGGGATATGCAGAGATATCACCGGGATATCAACGATATTAGATGAACTGGATTCCGGGGGAAAGGAGAGCGACTCAATTATTTTATAAGTATTATGAGCGTTTAATGTGACAGGGAGGCACCTGATTGTAGCCCCCTCGAGCTTGATTGGATTGAGCTCTAGTTTTAGCTCCAAGCCACTGAAGACGGGTTTGTTTCCAGAGGCAGAGACCTACACAAAACCATCATAGTTTATATTACAAGATCAAGGAGAGAAAAGTGAGATAAAACATATCAGAAACGATGATACTACACAGTACTTCAAAAACGAGTGCAGATTACCCCAAATGACGGAAGAACAAACAGGAAGCAAGTGGTGACAAGCTACTCTACTCAATTTCCATTTCACCAGCTACCCATATTGACATCAACATCCAATATGGTATGGACACCTAAATCCTAATATCTCACTTAAAATAAAAAAGCAGAAAAATCCCCCTGCAAGAAGGGGGGTCCCGGACATAGGTATGTGCCATGTAAAACACTTGTAGTCAAGTCTAGATGCAATTTGAAGTCCAACATGTGAAAATTGCAAAACAAATAGTTTCAGATGTCAACAAGATGGAGGCACCAGGCATGAGTTCCAACATTAAGTCCTGACATGGAAGGGCCTGTATGGGAATGCCTCGTATGAGGGTTTGTTTTACTATATATATATTCATATACTTGTCGTGATTGACGAATTCACCACGGGAATTTGTGCTTGCAGATCCAATATCAAAGTAGAAGCTCAGGTTTGATGTACTGAATGAAGAAATGCTTGTTCGTGACAGACCAGGAAGTTAGTCAGTACTAGTGCCCTAGAAATCGTCTGATAAATGAGGTTGATCTATTACTACCTCTCCCTGATATTGGAGTCCATTTTGTGTATCATATTTGGAAACATGTGTTGATTTCACACCATAAACCAGTAAGCATTGCTCTATCTCAAAATGATACATAAACATGCACAAGCACAAGCACATAGAAGAATCCATTCAGCCTGAGATGAGTGACAACTGAATCGATACGAATAAAGCTCAGCATGTTCATTTGATGAAAGGCATTTAGCTATAGCCCTGTTGAACAGGTATAAATTGTAGCAGTGAAGAGAACAACCTTGTGGAATTCAATCCAACCACCAAGGTATTTACATCCCTTTCCTAGTTGATTAAAAATGCAGCAAACAAATGAGTATGACGGTCATCAAGAATAATGTAATCTCCTCGATTGAATGCTCCTATGGCACACTTTAACTTTTAGACATTAAAAAAAAAACAAAACAAAACACTTTCAAACAAGTTTGCAAAATATCTCACTAAGCAGTCCTCGTCCGTTTCTCCCATCTATGAGTAGTAGGCAGTTCGCAGTTTTTAATGAAAAGTTCAACAAAAACCATTCAGAGTAAGGCCACAACATCTACTCGCCCCTCCCTTCGTCCAAAAAGCCACCTCACATAGGCTACAGTATAAAGCATGAATTTGGACGTTCTGCCGGTACTTAAATGGAGTCGAATGACTGATTTTAAATGAAAGTAGATTCAGTAATCATGCTTGACAACAACACGAAAGAAATAGAAGCACTTTGGGCATGCCTATCCCCCACACAATGACACAAAGAACCTTCCACATACGACTGTTCTTCCAAAAATCAAAACCACTTCACTACATATGCTCTAGAAAAAGTAGAAGTGCTTTTTAATCTTCCACACACAAGGAATTAACAAAGACGAAACAATAGTCCACAAGATTACTTCTTGAGTATATCCTCAATTCTCATAGATAAACAAGAGATAAATGCAACTGATTATGTGATCATCAACGAGCATTCTTTCTCTTGTGTAATCTAATGCAGTAGCGAAAACTACCCACATCATCTTTTATCTCTATGCTATTTTTTCCATAAATCAAGCGAACTGTTTCAGTTTTCAATATCAAACACAAGCAAGCTACTTCTCTAGACATATTTCATTGTCCAGGTACTTATAATGTCCCTAACACAAATTAGAAGTGACTGGGCAAAATAGAAATTGTTGTGGTAAAAAATTCATATCTCCGTTATATAATGCTCAAAACTAAATGTCCTGCCACGTTATTCTCTAATTCTTAATATCGTTCAATACCAGAAGGAATATGGTCTACATAATTATTAAGTTGGTGCCATGAATTTAACCTTACATGGTTAGATTGTGCTACTCTACAATTGTTTCAGGAAAATGCTAAGTATCAAACTACCCAGAAAATTGACAAAAAACTGAGTCATCCTCATTCCAGAACAAGCCAATTGGTTCTCATCATATACTAAACGCAGAAGTAGGAATGGGAAACACAACTATCGAACTCATATCCATAAAGGAGGAAGTTATTCTTCCTCTTTCATTAGCACAGATTGTACAAATGCACAGTACATGTCACCATCGAAGAGGTTGCTGTTAATCAAACAGTTATCAGCATTTTTTTGGGGGGAATACAAATTTTACTACAATGGATCCAGGCACAGGGCCCCGATTACTAACACAGTATAATAGAAAGGTCTTTTTCCAAATAAACTCGCATAGACACTTATGAAGGGCCCCAAATACCCCTTCAAAACAAAAGATAAGTAAATTAATTATGCACACTTTTGCACACTAATTTAATCAATGTTATGCTTGAAATCAACACAAATGTAACTGTGAATTCAAGAAAACCATATGATTAACAAAGTAATACCTTCACCGTCATTTCTGCTCAGAGACAAAGTGAACCATCGTAACCAAGCCCACAGACCTAACAAACTAAATTAGCCCAACTTTTAAATCTTCAATGAAGAAGACAATTAGGTAAAAATCTTCATTTTTCAATTCATAAATTATGGGTAAATCACTAAGTTAATCAATTATTTAACATGAATCTAGTTAAAATCAGTAAAGTAAACGAAATTATTTATAAAATAACAAAATTAAAAACAAAAATTGAGGATTTTGGTCTTTACCTTAAATTTGGAATTACACTAGAGGAGGAGGAGGTTGGAGGCATCAGGTGTGGCTTGGTGGCTGGCCACGGCACAGGTGGTGGCTGGCACAGCTGCGCGCGGCCACCGATGACGGTAGGGCCACCACTGGCAGTGGAAGGCGGCGAGGCAATGCGGCAGAGAGAGAGAGAGTTCCAGGGTGGGGCGTGATGTGTGGGGTTCTGCTGTGTGAAAGAGAAATAGGGCTAGTGAGAACATTAAAGAGCTTAAATTGAAGTGGCAAAAATTCAAAAAAAAACCACAGAAAGCGTGGCATGAGAATCAAACGCACGATTTCCCATACAAATTGTAGCTGGCCAACCACTCAACTAACTGTCTCTTTGGGAATTTCATAGGAACTAAACCTTATGTATACACTTTTGTATTTTGCCCAGGATATACTACAGTTCCCCCCCCCCCCCAACCAAAAAGCTGGAGGTGTCCCCTTGCACCTTAATAGCTCCACCCATTGCGTGCTGAGTTATTTTTGCTTTTTTGGGGGTGGGGGTAGGCGTGCAAAGTACCCGCTTAATCTTCCATATTAAAATTGTATTTTGCTAGATATTTTTGTATTTTTTTGATTGTTTGTTTTATTCCTTTGGCTTATATATTTAGATAAAATGTTGAAATATTTTGTACAAATTACCTCGTTAATATAATAAACAGTAATTATAAAAGCTCTTTTTAATTCCCCACACTTAATAAGTATAGGAATAGGTTCATAGTTTACCCACACTTGTTAAATGTGGAATCGAGAAAACTACCAAATCTTATCATTTTTCTCCCCACACTTTAATTAAGTGTGATGACACAAATGCAGGAGGATGCATTATTTTTTGTAGAGTCACCTCTACTAATGTCGAATTGAAGAACCAATGCAAATCAACTTGATGATCCAATAGAAGAAGAAGCAATATCGCAATGCTAGGAACCAATATGATTATGTCAAACACACCTATAAAGTAGAGTCCTGCTAGGGTTTAACGGCTGAATTTTGAAAAGGGATAGAACTTACCTAAATTGTTTAATTTTTTTAATTTAATATTTTTATAAAAAAAGCTTTAGCGCATGAGATACACATTCCATAAATCCGCATAGCTTAATTTTTTAATTAAAATTGATGATTTAGCCGTCTCATCATAAGTTAACGTGAGACGGTCTCATACTAAAATTTGCGTAATGCTAGTTGTTGATAATTGATTTCACTAAGTGTAGCATGTAAGTTAGTTTCTTAGGTAAGTTAACAAAATATAAGATTGTTAAACGAGCTGCTGATGGGATGAACTACTCGACCGGCCAACAAGTTTAAAAGAACCGACTTGTTATTAACACATTCCATTATTAACATTGTCCATTGTCAACATATTTTAAATGGTTGGCCTGTTCAATGTAACGGGGACGGACTCATTGTCTACAGTTCAACTCTTGCATAATGTTTGCTTAGGAATAGCACACCTATTGCTCCTAGAGGTTGACAACATCAATACGTCATTAAGTGTACCAAATAGGAACAAGTCGAGCAAGTCATCAAAGATGTCAAGTATCTTTATTTTAATCCAACATTGCTCTATTACTATTCCTTTTTCTTTTGGGGGGGGGTGTTAATGTTGTCATTGGCATTGTTGATTCTACCTATAAGAAAGTCATCAAATAGCAACATGGATTATGACATGGTTACCATCAATGACATCCTTTGTGAGTCTAATTGAAGGACACACTGAACATAGTCATTCAGGTATTCACATAAATCTTATATGGTATGTTAACAGTGGCGAAGTCACTGTGGGTTCAATGATGTTAATTGACATCCTTCCCCCTCAAAAAAAAGAAAATAAAATGAGAAGGGATTGCATCTGCAGAAAAACAATGAAGATGGCTTAATATATATTTGTAGGAGCCATAATTCGTTGCAGACTCTATAGCTTGGTGGTTGGCACGTAGATGTTACTCAGGATGTCGCCCTAAGGTTACCTGTTTGAATCTCGCAAGGCTTGGCTTCCTTTTTCTTTTCCCCTCTAAATGCTTGGCCTTAACAGCTCATCTCGCTGTCTTTTTGTCATCCCCACGACTCCATTCATTACAAAGTTCAAATGAATATAATAATGTAATTTGTAGGGTAAGTATTGAATTTTTAGAACTAGTACTATTAATTTCGTGACATTACGGGCATATGACTATGGGTATATTTTGAGTTAAAGATTTCCAAAAAAAAAGGACTCACTAAATTTAATATAATCAATTACTGTTGAATGAATGGATTGGATTTTCTGACCATATGTTTTGACAACGAACTAATATACAAGTCATAGTATGAATGCACAACTATAATGTTTTATTATTATAAAAAAAAATTATTGCTTTATTGTTTTAGAGAATTTGAATTTAATTTATCATGTTTTTCTTATTTCAGTTGCTAGATCAAAATTAATGTCTAATTATAACCAAATTTTGTATTGGTTATACTATTATTTCGACGCCTCTCTTAAAATTCTGGCTTCGCCACTATATGTTAAGATGAGAGTAGGCTTGTTGAAGTAGGCTTGTCCAACTATTGTGTGTAAGTAGAGGATTAAGTAGCAATAAGTTTGCCTTTGTCTTCTCGTCAACCACTTTACTTTCATCCCCCTTTTTTACTTTCCTTTCTCGAAAAGGCCAATAAGTGGGAAAAACCTACAGTAAGAGATGAACCCAAGACAATCACACCTTTCATCTGCCACCAATTTTTACTCAATCCTTCAAGCATCCGCCCAATATTATTTTCGAAGTGTATGTCCAATCTTCTCTAAAATATAACTAATTGAATTATCTTTATACATTACTTGCGTGTGAATTTTAATTTGATCAAGAGATCGATGAAGTTCTTTTCTTAATTTCTCTTCTGTTGAAATGGTAATGGTGCTCAAGAAATTCATAAAATGAAATGGAAAACCTAAAAATGGAATAAAGGCAAGGAGTAAAAGAATAAAATCGAGTGGCTGAATGAATCCACACTTGGTGGCAAGAGGGTTAAAAGTGAACTAGCACCAATTGGATAAAGCACAAGCTAATTAGAATATGTGGTTGGAAGATCCATGTCGAACTTCGATAAGTCATACACAACCAAGCCCAATCTAAGGCCTCCTAATCTCCGTTCAAGATAAGATACACCAAATAGATTGAAAATTAAGATCTTGAAGCGCACCACCTTACCGTGCTAAATAAAGATAAACAAGGAAATTCATAAGGGAAAAGAAGCAAAGTTCAACTTTTCATTCATCTCAATACATGTTCACATTTAAGGCTATCGTCGTCCTTTTCTTCGTCATCCCTCAATGGCTACCACAGCTACTTATGTATTTAAACAAAGCCAAAAATAATGTAATACAATAAAAGTGTACATCTAAGTTGACATAACATTAAACTGACATGTGACGCCATACCACGAGTGACAAAGTAAATTATAAATTAAAAAGTTAAGCTTACAGTGCTTGATTGGCTAAGCTCCTAATACTTCAATTGTAGGTAGCAATTGATTTGAGCAAGAGCCAAACCACAATAAATTTCTTCACGGTCTATTCTTTTTGGTGAGAGTGGGTGATAACGTTACAGCTTATATCTCTTTGCAATCTTTATAACTCACTACATCTCTAACAAATTCTTACAACTTCTTACATCACCTTACATCTTGTATCAAATTGTGAGTTATTTTTCTCATATTTATAGAAATATATATATATATATATATATATATATATATATATATATACACACACACACACACACACACACACACTATCAATGTGAAAAATCTGTATATATTTTTATGAACACACTATTAGTACCAAAAACAAATTTAAGACGGATATAGTATTTTTCAATAGATATAATATTTGTATAAACATAATATTTTTATATACTATTAATACAAAAAATCTATATATACTTTTATTAACATTATATAGCATACAGGTTGAAATGTATTTAGATAAATATAATATTTGGTTAATAAATATAACATAATAAACCTATGTGATGAATTAAATTACATTTTCAGCAAGTATAGAGAAAATAAATAAATATGTATTTAAAATTATAATACAAAAGTGGCATTCATCTTTGAGTTTCGACATTAATCATATATAAAAATAGCCAAACTATAGGTGACTAAAATATTTCGACTATTTAATTTCTAAGTTGATCCATGTCAATTTGGTTTCTATCATTGTACAATTGAATATTGGGTGGGTCATCCTGACTTATCCACATTTGATCTCTTGCTGAGATTGTTACACCCTTTTTATGCAGAATTATAAAATTGTGAGAGTACACAAAGATACAATTTTCTCAAGATGCTCCACTATCATTTGGGGCATTTTATCGGTCAATATTTTCCATCTCTCCTTCAATACTCCAAATATTGTCCGAGTTGCCATTCGTAAAGATGAGTGTTGATGGTTGAATTGCTTTTTCAACCTCTCAGGTGGACCGTATTTGTTAAATTGTAGGGCATGACGGTGAGTTTCTTTTTCTACATACAAAGCTGAATTTTCAAGATATTTGGATATGCTGAGTCAACCAAATAGTACTTTCCTAAACAATTCACAAAAATGATTAGGATTGTTTCTAATAAATGAGAGTCATCAATGAAAAATGTTCAAACACATACTTGGGTACTTGGAGGAGCAATGAGGACTATTGAACTCAGGTTAAAGCATACATATTTAAAAATTATATTTATACAACTTTTTAGTAATTCAAGAATTACCTATATTTATCTTTATAGCTTCCTACAGTTTCTTACATTTTTCTTATACCTTCTTACAACTCCCATGTGCCTAATTTTGTAGTGGAGTTACTTGAGCTATTTAACCCCCAACAAAAAGAATCATTTGTTTCGTGAATTGGTATGATGATACCTTGAATCTTATGTACAACCGAATGGTTGTTGAGAACATGTTGCAACTTGACGATATCACATCCTGAGTTTTGTTGGATAAAGTCGCATATTTGTGCATCAAGATGGAAAGTATTGTCTTCATCCACTTCTAAGATCTCAACTAGATTTTTGTTCTCGATCCAGTTATCAAACCGAAAAGAGATCATATCTCATTTTCCTAGTTTCCAGACAATACATTTTTAAGAATATCCCTACATTTTAGAACACTTTTTGAAATTGAAGAATCAGTGTTTTTTTTCATTTATAATAAAATAAGCATGTGTTATACAAATACTTGGCCCATATATATTGGACCCAAAGGCAATAAATACTTTCCATGCCAATTTACACTGGAAAGCTTTATTGATAGCATCTATTTTTCATAAACCCGGCCCACCTCTATTTTTGGGCAGACATATTTTATTCAATGCTATGAGTGTGGAATTCCTTTTTCTGAATTGGATTTCTTCCCAAAAAAAAAAATTTTATTACATTTGTCTAAATACTTCCTTCTATTTTGTGGTAATTCAAAACATTGCATAGTATGTGCTAGGAGTTCTTTTAGATGTGATTGAATTAGAACTGTTTTTCCTACTTTAGATAAGGAGTTTATTTTCCATCCTTCTAGCTTTGTAGTTATTTTATTAATAATTTCTTGAAAGGTTTAGCTAGTAGAATGACCCTGAAAGATAGGGCATCCTAGATATTTTTCCAAAGGCTCTATTTGCAGAATATTAAAATTGTGGTAACTAGTTCCATTTGCATATTGCTCACATTTTGTGAGAACGTCAATGTAGATCTCTAATGATTAATTAATCATCCAGATGCTCAGCAAAAGAAATCTAATATACTTTTGATTTTAATACAACTTTATGAATTAGTTTTGCAAAAAAGCGGCAATCTTCTGCAAAAAAATAGGCACAAGATTAAATATGTATCAATTAAATATGTTAATGAAGAAATATACTTAATGGAGAGGTGTATTACTTCATGTTGTAATTAAACATGAAGAGGTGTATTACTTTAAATTGCAATTAAACTGACTTGATTATTTTTGAGGAAGTGTATTTTCATGAAAAGATATCATCCTCTCATGAATAGGTATATATTTGTCTATAAATACCTGGCTTAGTTTATCAGTATGCCAAGTTGGAAGGGATCAAGTGAAGAAAAATATCCCACTATCACTATGAATTGAATTTTTGGCTACTCCTAGGGTCGACTACAAGAATGAAGCTAAATTTTGACATATTTTTTTGACGGATTGTTAGCCCGTCAAAATATCTGACAACCATTTTGATGGAAAAGCTAGCATTGTGACGGACTTACTGCTCAAGCATATCTCATGGTAAATTTTGACCGCATGTGGAGAAACTTTGATAGTCTTCTATCAAAATAATAAAAGCACTGTTGAAACTATGGCGGCCCCGTCAAAAACACTTGCAAATTCTTATTTCTGCATTTCTGAAGAATCTCTGATATATGAGAAAATTCTGACGGAACCCATCGCAAGTGCTATCAAAATTTTTAAATTTTTAAATTTTTTGATTTCCCACTAATTTTCTTTTAAAATAGATGCTTGATTTTTCCACTCCCTTCTACCAAATTCCCCCAAAATTTCAACAACCTCCCCCCCCCCCAAATTA
>JACYFF010031954.1:13765831-13826179 GCA_017589665.1 Selenicereus undatus | reverse complement strand
TGTGTGTGTGTATATGTGTATATATATATATATATATATATATATATATATATATATATATATATATATATATATATACACATATATGTGTGTGTGTGTGTGTGTGTGTGTGTGTGTGTGTGTGTGTTGTTTTGTTTGACTTGTTTATGACCATGAGAATTTTAGCCCAGTCCCAAGAATATTGAAAGATGTATATGGATCGAATATAAATGGAGTAAATATTTACGTTAGCCATGGGTACATGCATGGTTTGGAAAACCATGTTTAGGCCTTCAATCCAAAAAAAAAAAAAAAAGAATGTTTAGGCCTGCAAGTATTTACTCTTTTTCGTAGTCAACGGTGGGGTCACTTTTCCTATGGTGTTTATTCCATGATCAGTTGAATATGTATTTGTTATTTCAGTATTGGACTTAAATAGTTACATATGAAAACATGAATATTTTCGTGAGCCTTGCTTTAAGAGGTTGAGAGGTATATGTTTAAACGTTGGATTTCGTTGTTATGCCGTATTAATTTTGTTAGTTTTTGTGCGTAATACTTTAACACTTACAAAACAATGTAAAATGAGATATGTCTCGAGTTAGTGCGCATACCTACCGTAAACTATGTTATTACGATTATGTTATGATCATGCAATAAAATTTTATAACCTTGGTAGGGATGGTGTAGAGCCCACATTAAACCTCTGATGGTGAAACCTAAGCTTAACACTTGATGGAAACCCTTGGATTTTACATTTAATGAGTCAAAATACACTATCTATGTGGTTTCCAAGCACTCACTCTTATTGTCATCCAAATGGAATGCATGGCACTTCCCAATATTCAAAAGGATAGTGAGCGTTTGTTCTTATTGAGTCCCAATGTAGAACATTTGAATGAGGTGTATAGAAATAAGTGTTTGATTAAGTTGTTTATATCTAATCAATGTTGTGGCTTATTTCATTTATTCATGTGTTTATATTAGTACTTTGTATGTGGGGCATGGATGAGATTCACCTGGTAAATGCAAGGTTTTGCCGCTTTCATTAAGCTTGGGCATGGCTCTAGATAATTTACAGACACTGGGATTTGGGAGTGTTTGGATTGCCTAAGGTGATACTTTGGGCGTGTTTGCCCCCTTTTCTGCCCCAATTTTTTAGCTTTTAGCTTGCTTCTTGTACAGTTTTGCTGTATTGCCTACAGACCGAAAAAGTAAAATAAAAGTCAATAATTTACCCAGTAGGTCAACATTTAGCACCTTGAAACACTTCGTTGTCTCCCATCACAGACTGCAAGGAGATGTGGCTATGTGTTGGCTTTGTAGAGCCCTTTGAATTAAGAAGAGAACGTAGATGCACACTGTAAGAGGGGGCGATGTCACCGAAAAGATTATAAAACAACAAAGGCATGGATTTCATGTTAATCCCACAAGTTAAGCTTGCTAGGGATTGGATTAGGTTTGACCTACTAATTTGTAAGTCATTTGGATTTGGTAAAGAAATGGAGTTAAAAAAACCCCAAATGTTTATTTTCTCGCATACAAATAAACAATCAAACCAGCATGCATCCACAAATGGAACTTGGACTACAGCACAAAGAAATATATGAAGCTCAGGAGCTCATATTATAGTTACCAGGAAACTTTCACCTCTCACCTGCTTGTTTATTCATGTACCTTGATGCCAAATATGAGCCTATATGAAATCAAACCAGTGTAACTATGTAAATGCCGCATTCCCACATATCACACCACCGTGCAAATGAGCCAGAATCCTGGTAATGATGGCTCAACCACAGAAGTCGGGGAGAGACACAACTGGTTCATGAAATAGCCATAGAAACAAATTATGTTGATTTACCATGTTCTTCACCCTCTATGGACTGATTGCATATTCCCGAACACTCCAGCAAACGCAGGACTTTCAAGTTGTGTGACCAATCCTGTATTAACAGGTGAATTAGCTAATTTAGCTCAACTAAATCTAAATATACGGATTTCAGAACAAGCACCAGAGAGACATAAGAAGCAATAGAGAAAGCATACTCTATCTCAATAGACATGGAAAGCAAAATATAATGCCAAGGAATTAATCCCTGTGGAAACGCAACAAAAATGCTGAATAGAAACAAGTTAGCAAATAGGGCATACCAAAAGACAATTCAAGCAATTAATGTGAAGGTATCACATCTTGCGGAGGTAGAATCTGGTTGAGGTTGAAGACTAAAGGTCATGGGATTGGCAAGCCAAGAACACTCTTAACATGCATTTAGCCTGAAAGCTTCTGCGGAGGACCTGGTAAACCCTGAGCTTTCATCATACAGAAATACCTGGGGGGCAGCACAGCTCCAGCCTTGCCACAGAGATCCACCACAGCAGGTGCATGTCCATAGAAATCACGGCCTTCATCCAAAAGTGCAGGTGGATCCTGAGGCCGGCGAGACCATACAATCTTAGGTGGAACTAAGTCATCCACACTTGCCTTCTCCCAGAAATGGGCACCCCGCCAATTCTGATACTTAAATACTCCACAGAGTCGAGCTTTGTGCCCTGATGGTCCCACGTAAACTTCTGAGCAGTATTTGCAAACCTTTGCCGGGTACACTAGCAGGAGCTTTTCCACACCTTCTCTAAGTGTTTCCCACGCCCGAATTGTCCTATTGGCTATGGTTCTCAACTCATTAGCTGGCATAATATCAGCTTCGTTGAATGCAGCATCTACAGCAGAATCTGACAGACAATTTGGCAATTGAAGATCTAGATCATGAGGATGAACTCCTGCTTGCCAGCACAATTCAACTACAGCAGGGATACGTTCAAAATCAAATCTTTGGTGGTGTTCGATAACATCTTGGAACATGTCTTTTAGATGGAATGTTTCTACAGGCACAAGAATATCATTTAGCCTTGCATTAGCCCATTGATGAAACTTATTTTTCTTCCGATCCTTGTAACCAGAGCACGTCATGATTAGATGACCTGTCTCACCTATATATACTTCCGGACAAAATCTGAGAAAATTTCATCCATCAACAGAGGAAAATAAGCTAACTCTAGAACTGAAACAGGGATATGTAAGAACACAAAATAGAAAGAAATCTCAACAGAATGTTCACAAAGAGGATCAAGCTTGAGATAATAATGAGATATAAGAACTATAAGCATTTTCAGAGGTATGACACCTTAACATGTTTTTAATCTTATGAGTCAATTATCAAAGTCCACAATACCCACCCAATTGTTCTAATGTATTAGCGATCTAATGCCATCTGGCTAGTAGCACAAATATGCTAAGGCCCATCTACGGACGTCCAAGAAGGGCCCAGGGCTGTACCACAATCATTTCCATAAACCCATGCTAGAGGCAATGTAAGAAATGGCAAAACTGAAAAGTAGCATTTGTTCTATGTTACTTGGACAGTTGGACTAGATGAGGCACTCCCCAGAAAATGATATAGCCCATTAGAGAAATCTCATTTCAGTGGGTCTTTTGATACAATCAAATAGAAAGCCCCAAGGGCTACATATTCTAAAAGCCTAAATATAATAAAACTGCCTTTTTTTTACACCCATCATAAATTAGAAGCAGGAATACAATAGATAGCACGTAAAAATCACCATTAACAAATGATGAGGAAATTATTTTAAAATTTTCCTTCTACTGATATGCTATGTCCAATATGTAAAATATAATGCTTGAAGGTAGGTAAGTAGTACCAACATCCAGAATTCTGTACGCCGTCATTCTGATTTCTTTGTTTTTGGGTAGCCATTCTAAAATCTATACATCTTTCAATTGAAGACAAAATCTCTTTAACATTTCAAAATCTCTCGACTAATTTGTCATCTTAAGTCCGAAGTCAGAGTTACAACCAAACCAATACCCGGAATCCATCCTAGACATGGCAGTTCTAAAGGTAAGCAACCCTATCCCAAATTGCATAGAGATTGATACCACATGATATGACCCCAAGTGACAAATTGCATAGAGATTGATACCACATGATATGACCCCAAGTGACAAAATGTTCACTAATTACATGAAACTTACCAAAGCTAATTATCATACAGCATCTAAAGATTTTTCCAAAAATGGCCAGAATTGAATATCTCAATTCAGCAAGCCATTTCCCCCTCGTTTTGGCAGCATATTGGCGACTCTTGACATTTTAAGCACTAAGATGGTTAGCAGTTTTTCTTGGCCATTTTAAAAACAATTGAAAACTAATATGAAAAAGTTTCTTAAAGAAACTAGAATATATGCGCTTGAAATATTTAATGAAATACATCCCATACCTATCAAACCAGGCCAGAATTATCCTAAAAAATATCAGTGGCATTAGAAAATTATTTCTCGCATCCAAATTGCCAGAATATTCATATGACATTGCTGAGTAAGCAAGCAAAGCATGGCAAAAGAAACATCTCAATAAATACAAAAGAAAACACAAGCAGATAAATGAAACCCAAACACCAAGTCTGCAAAATCCTGAATGCCAAACAATCAACTTATGGTGCAAACGTAATTTCCCGTGTTGGAAAAAGAAAGGAAGAAAAATGGCTTACTTGCAGGTTACGACTGGAACAACCTCCAGGAGAGCAAAGACGCCATTAATGAGGGCAGAGCGAGCTTGAAGGACCTGCTTTGCAACCGGAATCAAGGCTTTGACTGGGTAATGTTTAGCCCTATTCTCTATCCTTTTCTTTATCATGGGCCTCAGCTTGTTCCAGTCTTCCATGGAATTTTTGCTGTACCATCTTCTTGTTCCGATTTCATCACGCTCCAGATTAGCAAGCAGCATTGAACTCAGAAATTTGTGCCAGTTCTTGGAGCTGTTGAATGCCATTGTTAACTCACCGGTTGCCGTTTGGGTTTCGTAACCTTGTAAGACAAAAAAGCCAGTTATGCTTGGATGTCTGCTCCTTCTCAGGATTTCTTCATGCTTATATCAAGTGAGAACAAGATTGATAAAAACAAGCAGCTGAACAGCAGAGCTTTTTCTTTTGGAGGCCCCTGCTTGCCTCACAATAGTTATAGACTTGGATCCGTACCCGTCCGACTCCCGTGTCCCAGGTAACATAGGTTATTTCAACCCTTTAGGTTTCAAATCTTGGATCTGCACCATGCTTATTTGGGTATATTGCTTTGTTGTTTTTATTTGTAAATAGTTTACTATGGGTGGGCTATGATTATAAAGAGAGAGGATAGAGTGAGATGGGAAATGCTTTAACTTAAAGATTCAATATTTAATGAAGGGCTATATAGAGGGAAAACAAAGCTAAAATTGCCACCCCTGTTCTAACATATCAAAAAAAGGGTTGGCCTTTGTTTTCTAGCATTTTTGCTTATCTCTCCTCTTTCTCCCCCTCCCCCCTCCCTTCAAATTCAAACTTTAGGTTGAATGCTTTTCGTCCCAAGTAGGGGCGGATTTATGGCTAAGTTACGGGTGTCTGACCTTGGCTGATTTAGTGGACCGATTGAAGTTTTAAACGCGGCCCATTCCCAGTCAGGCCAGCCTTCATTAAGAAAAAAAATTTTAAAGAAATTTGAGCCAATTTCCCACCTTTGCCAGCAGAAACTCAAACCTCAATTCTCACTCTGCCTCTCGCTAGCTTATGCCCGACACCTCACACCAGACTGCCCTAGCCTCAGCCCCAGCCCTCCCCTCCCCCTCCTCGACACTTCGACAGACCACGCGCAGCAGCCCGCCACCAAAGATGTTGCCAGCCGGGACCCCGCCGACAAGCGACTAGTCACCCGTCCACCACCGCGCGTCGAGCGGTCCAAGGGAGCAACACCGCAGCACAGCCACCGCAGGCTTGTTGGGTTAGATTGTTAGGGTTTCAATTTTTATCATTTGACAATTTTAATTACTTCTAATTGCTTGTTCTCAAATTATGTTATGTAGATAGCAATTCATTAGTGAATTGTTCAACATCGACTCATCAATCAATATGTTTGTTTCCATTTGTTCTTTCCAAAATTTTCTGTATTTTGATTAATTTTTCAAGTTGAATTTGTAAGTTTGATTCTAGCGTTGTTGGACAAATTAGATTGTGCAATTAAGTTTTAGTATCAATTTGTATGGATTTGTAATTGTTAATTAGTTTATAAACATCCCTATAATTTATGTGCAATTGTCAATTTTTAATTGTTATTTGTTAATCAATTAGTGAAAGTTGTTGCTTCTTGGTTGGAAATTAGTTAATGAACATCCCTAGAATCAATTGGTGAAAGTTAACTGGAAATTGCATGGTTATTATTTTCCATTAATTAATTCATGTCCATAATTTAAATGGAAAGTGAAGCATGGAAATATGGGTGGTTTCATAAATCATGATAATATTAGCTCTCAAGTGAACTAATGTGTTGCTTCTTGGCTTGATTTTCATTCATTTAATCAATTGCTTGGTAGCTCCAGTGCTTGTTATGTCATTATCTCAACTTTTCATTTGAACTAATGTGTCGCTTGTTTTAACTGGGTGAGCTTTATTTGAACTAATGTGTCGCTTGTTTTAACTGGGTGTCCACCAACAAACATCCATCACCATGTGTACCATAAAATAAAGTTTAAACAATACATGAAATGTTACAATAACGTACTATTGCAATTGTCCTTTACGTTTTTTCATTTTTTGGAATTGATACATGATAGAATCATTAGACACTGAGTCAAATACATCTTTTTTCTATACAACAAACCAAGCAATCATTCAAAAACGAATCACGCATTCGATTGCGAAGTCTATTTTTTACTATTTCATTGCCGAGAAAGTTGGAATTGGATCGATCCATATAAAACTGGAAAAAAAAGGAAAACGAAACTTATAAAAAAAAGCTCACTCAGTTAAAACAAGCAACACATTAGTTCAAATGAAAAATTGAGACAATGACATAACAAGCAATGAAGCTACCAAGCAATTGATTAAATGATTGAAAATCAAGCCAAGAAGCAACACATTAGTTCACTTAAGAGCTAATATTATCATGATTCATAAAACCACCTATATTTACATGCTTCACTTTCCATTTAAATTATATACATGAATTAATCAATGGAAAATAATACCCATACAATTTCCAATTAACTTTCACTAATTGATTCTAGGGATGTTCATTAACCAATTTTCAACCAAGAAGCAACAACTTTCACTAATTGATTAACAAATAACAATTAACAATTGATAATTGCACATAAATTCTAGGGATGTTTATAAACTAATTAACAATTACAAATCCACACAAATTGATACTTAAACTTAATTGCACAATCTAATTTGTCCAACAAGGCCAAAATCAAACATACAAATTCAACTTGAGCATGAAAAATTAACCAAAATACAGAAAATTTTGGAAAGAACATATGGAAACACACATATTAATTGATGAGTCGATGTTGAACAATTCACTAATCAATTGCTATCTGCATAACATAATTTGAGAACAAGCAATTAGAAGTAATTAAAACTGTCAAATGATAAAAATCGAAACCCCCTAACTATCTAACCCAACAAACCTACGGTGGCTGTGGCGCGGTGCTACTCCCTCGAACCGCTCGACGCTCGGTGGTGGACGGGTGACTAGTCGCTTGTCGGCGGCGTCACGACTGGCAACGTCTTTGGTGGCGGGCTGCTGTGCGTGATCTGTCGAAGTGTCGAGGATGGGAGGGCTGGGCTGAGGCTTGGCAGTCGGGTGTGAAGTGTGGGGCAGAAGCTAGCGAGAGGCAGAGTGAGAATTGAGGTTTGAGTGTCTGCTGTCCAAAGTGAAAATTGGCTCAAATTTTCTTTTTAAAATTTTCTTAATGAAGGCTGCCTGACTGGGAATGGCCCGCGTTCGTTTAAAGCTTCAATCGGTCTACTAAATCAGCCAAAGGTCAGACACCCCTAACTTAGCCATAAATCTGCCCCTACCTGAGACGAAAAGCATTCAACCTAAAGTTTGAATTTGAAGGGAGGGGGGAGAAAGAGGAGAGAAGCAAAATTGCTAGAAAACAAAAGTCAACCCTTTCTTTGATATGTTAGAACGGGGGGGCGCCAATTTTAGCTTTGTTTCCCCTCTATATAGCCCTCAATCAAACATTGAATCTTTAAGCTAAAGCATTTCCCATCCCACTCTATCCTCTCTCTTTATAATCATAACCCACCCATAGTAAACTATTTATAGATAAAATCAACAAAGCAATATACCCAAATAAGTATAGCGCTGATCCAAAATTTGAAACCTAGAGGGTTGAAATATATAACCTATGTTACTTGGAACTGGGACACGGGAGTCGGACGGGTACGGATCCAAGTGTCCGACTCATCAAGTCTACACAGGGACATTGCCCTAAACTTGGATGCGAGGTCTCAGACCCATTCAAAGTTTGGTTTATCCCCTAAAATTAGTAGAATATATTAGCCTGTATCATTAAAATCAGCCAATTTATCAAAAAAAATTTATTCAAAGGACTAGTCCATATTATTATAGATATAAAACATGCCACTTTTTTCAAAAAAAATAGTAGAACTTATCACCTCCAATATGAAGGATCTAGTCTTGTCAATATCCATTGTCCAACCCACTCCAAAAACCCATCCACTTTGAACTATTTTTTCCTTAAAACATCCCAAAAACAAGGAATCCAAAAAACATGAAAAAGAAACGAAACCCTAAGCACAAGGAAGGAACTTAACCCACCTCTCTCTCTCCCCTCTTCAGCCCCCCTTCGATGGAAAAAGTCAAGCGAAAAGCTTCTACACCCCCGCTGGCCACATCTTTGCAACAACCCAACTCCGCCACACCTCTAACCTCTATATTTATCATCCATTACCATGCTCGACTGACTTCGGGGATTTGATCCCCATCCTGTGTCCAAGTTTAGGACGGTAGTATATATCTATGTACTATTTCTAAAAAAATTTGTACATAATTAGTCCAAAATGACAGGTTTGAGCCGAGCTTCCACACCCATGTCCCAGCATCAAGTGCTCAACCACTTTAGCAGAATCAGGAGTCCAAGGATTTAAGAAATTACCTATCCAAGTCGAAGAAAGTAAGCAACCAGTAGCATAAATAAACAACAAAAATCAGCTTACTCACTTCATTTCATTTTCTCCATCTACAAAAGGGGAAAAAAAAACAACTTGATACAAAATTCTCCATCACTTCACTATTTCGAAATTCCGTGTCAAAAAATACAAAAATTGTCGTAACACGGTTCAAACTTCCCCTTCCCCTGGCCACAAGAAGGCGGAGTTGAAACTCTAACCCTGCTTGGCCACCGCCGTCTCCAGCCCGCCTCGCCTCTGCCACCTGCGGTTCACCAGCCAATGTCGAGGTAAGTAAGTTGACTTTTGTTGTTTATTTATTTAGTAGCAATTGCCCTGATTCCAGTGCCCAACAGCCTCTCTTCGCCTGCTAGAGTCTTCATATTTGGGCATACTATTGCTTTCGTTTGTAATTAGTAATTTGACGAACTATTTGGCAAATGGGGGAATTGAATTTGGAATTTGCATATGAAATGTGGGAGTGATGTAGGACGCTCTGAGAGTAATTCCCACACCTAGAAAATAACACAAGAATTTCTGAAAACTTAATAATTCAATTCATTCAAGTGTGTCTTTCCCCAAAGCACGAGGGGGTTTATATAGAAATCAATACAACTGAAAAAAGGAATATAAAATAAATCTAAGGATTACGATAAGATTTTGATAACTAAAATAATCTAGGAAAATAAAAAGATTACGATAAGATTTGATAACTAAGAATAATATAGGAAAATAAAAGATTTTATCCTAAAAGAGGATTCCTAGGTTACGAAATCTCCTATTCTTCCTAGAATAAACATTGCCATAGAATTCCTTAGGAGATACGACATCATTCTACCCCACCGGAAAAGAACTCGACGCCGACGAGTTGTCTTGGAGGTACCACTCTAAAAGAGTCGGATTTATGGCACGAAACTCATCTTCAGCAATCCAAGTAGCATCTCAATGGGGCCGCCCTCACCATTGCACCAGGAAGCATCGGAATCCACCACAAGAAGAGGACACAAACTCATCATCTAACAACGCCTCAATGTCAGTCTGCGACTGTGGTAAAGGTGGAAGTCTAGGGACCTGAGTACCTGCAGAAACCCCAAAAGGAAGACAAGGAGGCTCGAAAGTACCTCGATGAAGAGTGAGATCCTCCACATTGAAAATAGGACTAATACCTAAACTGTCAGGGAGATCAAGTACATATGCATTAGATCCCAACTTTCGAAGGATTTGGTAAGGTCCCATGGCACGAACGTGAAGCTTTTTGAGGGAGTTTTTGGGTAATCGTTCAGGTCGAATTCGAGCCATAACAAAATCACCCACCTCAAAAGTCACAGCTCTGCGATGTATGTCCGCGGAATGCTTATAACTGTTATTGCTTAAAGCAATCTTGCGTCGAATCTCAGCATGCAAGTCATGAATATGCTATGCAAATGTGGATGCAAGATGTGACACACGGGCATCAGGTGGGAGGGGAATGAGGTCAGCAGGGGTACGGGGAGAGTAACCATGGACAATCTCAAAGGGACTTTTACCTGTGGTTCTATTGACTGCATTGTTATATGCAAACTCAACAAGGGGTAAAGTCAAATCCCAAGTGCCTTGTTTCTCGCCCACAACACATCTAAGTAATTCTCCCATACTGCGGTTAACAACCTCAGTTTGCCCATTCGTTTGAGGGTGAAAGGCTGCAGAAAATTTCAGAGTAGTACCACACAGTCTCCATCAGGTTTTCCAGAAATAGCTCATGAATTTGACATCCCTATCAGACACTATGGAAGTGGGAAGACCATGCAACCTAACAATCTCTCGAAAAACTAACTTAGCAACATGTGAAGCATCAGCTGTCTTGCTACAGGCAATAAAGTGGGTCATCTTAGAGAATCTGTCAACCACAACTAAGACTGAATCAAGACCACGGGATGTTCTAGGAAGACCTAGTACAAAGTCCATGCAAATGTCCTTCCACGGAGCATGCGGGATAGGAAGATGAGTGTAAAGTCCTGTCTTGTGCTTCTTAGTCTTAGCGATCTGACAGGTGCGGCATTGAGACACAATGCGAAGTACATCTCTTTTGAGAGAAGGCCAATAGAAGCGATCTACAACCAAAGCAATGGTCCTATCTTTACCTAGGTGGCCAGCGAATCCCCCAGCATGCATCTCCCAAACTAAGAAGTCCCGGAACGACGTCTTAAGAATGCATAACTTGGACCCCCGAAATAGGAAACCGTCATGAATGACAAAGTCAACGTGATGGTGATGGTTGCGATTTCCAGCCGAAAGGTCCGAGTAAATGAGTGAAAAGTCAGGACAAGAGGTGTAAGTGCCTTTGAGCTTGTCAAAACCGAGAACCTCAACCCGCATTGTTTGTAAGATGCAGCCAATGCGGCTGAGGGCATCAGCTACCTTGTTCTGAACACCAGATTTGTGCTTAAGGACAAAGGAGTACTCACTGATATACTCAATCCACCTAGCGTGCTTAGGGTTAATATTAGACTGAGAATTCCAATGTTTAAGGGCCTCATGATCCGAATACACAACAAATTCATGCGGGAGAAGGTAATAGCGCCAATGACGAACGGACTGAAGTAGAGCATACAACTCCTTCTCATAGGTGGTATACTTAATCCGCCTAGATTCACTAAACTTTTCGCTAAAGAAGGCTATAGGATGTCCCTCCTGGCTTAACACTCCACCAATGCCATATCCAGAGGTATCGCAAGCAACCTCAAAAACCTTACTAAAGTCAAGATGCCTAAGGACTGGAGCAGTTGACATCATCTCCTTAATCTCGTTAAAGGTAGATGCCACTTTAGAAATCCAATGAAATGGGCCCTTCCTCAAGCGGTCTGTAATAGGAGACATAATAGAGTTGAAGTGTCTGATAAACCTTCTGTAGAAGGAAGCAAGACCTTGAAAACTCCTAGCCTCGGTAAGGGTCTTAGGTTCAGGCCTTTCTCTAATGGCTCTAACTTTGTCGGGGTCAGCGGAGATACCTTGAGCGGACACGATGAATCCTAAAAAGAGGACTTGGGTTTGAAGGAAGATGCATTTTTTTAGATTAGCAAAGAGCTTGGCCTCTCTAAGTGCGTTCAGGAGTTGCTTGAGATGGTCAACATGGTCTGTCCTAGACTTACTATATACCAAGATGTCATCAAAATAGACAACCAGAAATTTTCCCATAAATGGCTGAAGAACGTGAGTCATGAGTCTCATAAAGGTACTGGGAGCGTTGCATAGCCCAAAAGGCATAACCATCCACTCAAATAAGCCATCTTGGGTCTTAAAAGCAGTTTTCCATTCATCTCCTAGTCTAATACGGACTTGGTGGTAACCACTACGCAAGTCTATCTTAGAGAACCAGCTAGCCCCAGCAAGACAATCAAGCATGTCTTCTAACCTTGGAATGGGAAACCTATACTTGACTGCAATCTTATTGATGGCTCTACTATCGATACACATCCTCCACAATCCGTCCTTCTTAAGGGTAAGGAGGACAGGGACCGCACAGGGACTCATGCTATGACGAACGAAGCCCTTAGACAATAGGTCTTGAACCTGCCTATTTAATTCTGCTCGCTCAGTTGGATTCATCCTATAATGGGGAAGGTTAGGGAGTTGAGAACCGGGACCAAGTCAATAGCATGTTGTATGTCACGAAGGGGAGGGAGCTCACTAGGAAGTTCCTGAGAGACAACATCGACAAATTCTTGAAGCAGGTCATCAATCTCAACTGGGAGGTCTTGGAGAGGTCACCCGAAGGGACGTTAGGGAAGGCAATGGAGTCTGAAGTTAGCTCCCTAGCTAAGATTGTCAGGAAGAATTTGTTAGAGTTTTCCAGTCTTTCAAAAGATCTGTGGTGAATGTGGGAAATAGTTTTCCTAGGAGGAGTAGACACACTGTAGGGAGAGGACAAGATTGGGGAAGGTTTGGGACCTGGGGAAGACAGCAACTCTCTAGGTCGACATGGATGAAGAGTGATATTCTTATTCATATACCTAAAGGTATACGTGTTCTCTCTCCCGTTATGTGAGACATTCCGATCATAAAGCCAAGGACGACCTAGGAGAATGTGAGCGACATCCATTGGGAGGACATCACATAAAACCTCGTCCTTATAACCACCAATTTGGATCGGAATCTTACATCTATGGGTAACTTTGAGGTGGGTCTTGTTGACCCAGGCTACTTTCAAAGGGTGGGGATGAGGTTCTACCTTAAGATGACAACGCTCTATAGCGGCCTCAGCAACGACATTCATGGTACTGCCACCATCTATAACCATTTTCATAAGAGTTTCCCCACACCTCACAAGAGTATAGAAGATGGTAGTACGTTTCCACTCATCGTTCACGGTGGGGTTGGATAAAAGGCATCTCCCAACTCCAAGATGTGTATCATGGAGAAGGCTATTCTCAACATCAATAAGATCTTCAAAATCTCCCTCAGGGTTGACAACCTCTTCCTCAAGTTCGGGTGGTCCAAACGACTCATGATCTAGGGCCAGGGTACGGTGAGGGCATTCAGAAGCATAATGACCTCTCCCACGACAGCTAAAACATTGGACTGTGTTACGAGATGTACCAAAGGAAACTCCCTGTGGGGCTACTCTAGGTGGGATTTGAGGGTTGGGACCCTTAGAAGTTGAAGCACTCGCAGAAAACTCATGCATCTTGGGGACATATTGGACAGGGGCCCTAGAGGAAGGAGCAGCATGTCGCACAGGGTAAAGCTTATCAAGTTTTTCAACCTCTAAAGCTTTGTGGTAAGCCTCATCGAGAGTATAAGGCGCAAATAAGGTTACTTCCCTCTTAAGGTCAGTCCGTAAGCCCCGAATTAAGCGAGCTATGGTAATGGAAGGATCCTCTAGAAGGTCACAACGTTGAGTCAATTCCTCAAAACTATTGATGTAATCAGACACACTAGAGGTGGACTGTCTAAGGTCTAGCATCTGGTCGACAAGGTGTGCCTTATGGAAAGAAGGGAGGTACTTTTCTTTCAACCTATCCTTCATAACTTCCCATTGAATGATAGGAGGTTGACGCATTCGCTCAAGGTGACCCGTGACAGTTTGCCAAAACTTCCTCGCAGGACCTATGAGTTTCATCTTAGCAAATCTAACCCGCTCAACATCAGACATTTCATACCAGTCAAAATAGTCCTCCATAGTAATTATCGAGTCAGAAAAAGTAGTAGCATCTATCTTTCCATCAAAAGAGGGTACATCAACTTTCACTTTTCGGGTAATATCGGAGTAACCCTCGTGAACACACCTACGGTCAGTTTCAAGGTCTGCATGCCTAGGCTCTCTAGGGTTATCCGTTCTCCTGTTATCTCTAAGGGTGTTGAACCGACGGTTCCTATGGTCCCTTTGGTCATGCCTCAAGTTACTCCCCTCCCCTTGCATTCGAGGGTTAGATGGGGTCAATGGTTCTGGTTCCCTCTCCTCAAGCTCATTAGCTTGACTTGACTTATAAACGACCCACTGACGACGATCATTCCCCCCCACAAGTAGGTCAGGGGAAAATTGCGGTGGGGTTTGAGGTTGGTCCAGCATGGGTAACTTCTCAAATGCTCGGGTAAGTTTATCAATTTTGGCCTCTAGCTGGTCAAACCTAGCCTCTTGACGGTCAAGCCTTTCAGATAGGGTGTTAATCTGGGATTGGTAAGACTGTTTGGGTGAGGATAACATGGTGGATGCAACTATGAATGCAAGATGTAAGTGCTGAGATTAAACCAAGTTGCAATAGTAACGACAGCGATAAACAACCACTACACACACCACATAACACAAAATTTTGATATGGATTATTGAAATAAGTCAGATCTAGTAAAAGTTAAGAGCAAGGGAACAAAATGCAGGATCCAAGCACGTACTCAAACTCCAAACAATTAGGAATTAGGCTAAATTCGCGTACAGAGAATCAAAACTCTTATCAAAGTAAATCGAGTTCCTCGTACCTCTTAGTGTACTTGAGTACTGGTCTAAGGCCCACCTCTTCCACAGCAGCGACCAACTGATTTGATGCTAATGAAGTGATGGCGACGAACTGCTAGCAACACTTTGCACCAATTAGCACAGCAGCAGCAACCCGTCACCACTTTCAGGACTCTCTGTCGAAGGCCGGAGGCACCAAAGGCTTCAAATTGCGAGCAAGAGAATTCGCAGTGTGAGGTTTGCGGGTTTAGGGTCAAATAATTGAACCAAGATCTGATGCGAATTACCACCACAATTGTTTGGGGGGTTTTGGACGAAATATAGTGGTGAATACAGTAGTGAGATCGATTTGGAATGAATGTCAAGGATGGGGCGTGAATTTGGGGCGTTAGGGTCGACAATTTGGGTCAAATCGCGCCTAGGGTTTGCGATTTTTTTGATATTAGGGTTCCGGCAAGAGGTGCCCGGTGGGGTGGATGCGATGGTGGTCGATCGGAGGTTCTGGGCGAAGGGTGATGGTCGGTGGTAGTGGTCGACGAGTGTGGTGGTGCAAAAATCGCGATGGGTGAGCTCGGCTAGGGCTTGCAATTGGGGATTTTAGGGTTTCGGTGAGCAGCCGATGATGATGGAGGTTCGATGGCGGTCGACCTGTGGTGGTGACCTGGGTGTGGTGGTCAACGGTGGTGGTCAGCCGCTATTGGGGTGGCGAGCTGGGTAGCGAGCGTAGAGGTTAGGGTTTCTTCTTTTTCTGTTTTTCTCTCCTTTTTCTTTTTTTTAAACGTAGGAAAAAAAAAAGAAAAGGGAAATCAAAGGGAAGCTAAGAGAGAAAACTTCAGTGAGGAAGGGTTTCATAGCGGTTAGGATCAAAGGCTCTAATACCAACTTGATGTAGGACGCTCTGAGAGCAATTCCCACACCTAGAAAATAGCACAAGAATTTCTGAAAACTTAATAATTCAATTCATTCAAGTGTGTCTTTCCCCAAAACACGAGGGGGTTTATATAGAAATCAATACAACTAAAAAAAAGAATATAAAATAAATCTAAAGATTACGATCAGATTTTGATAACTAAAATAATCTAGGAAAACAAAAAGATTACGATAAGATTTGATAACTAAGAATAATATAAGAAAATAAAAGATTTTATCCTAAAAGAGGATTCCTAGGTTACAAAATCTCCTATTCTTCCTAGAATAAACATTGCCATAGAATTCCTTAGGAGATACGACATCAGGGAGTTAGAATGGGCAATTTGGAATGAAATTCGAAAATGGGATTTGGAATATGTTCAGTTATATGCTACATCATCTTAGAAATGGGAGGTGAATTAAATGGATTTGGGATTTTTAAAAATCAAATTTGGGAGTTTGAAGATGGAATTTGCTGGATTGGGAAGTTGATTGTAACTATTATATGAATTAGAAGGTATTAACCTAGCTACACATGCTCAAGTGGAGATCTATTATTGGTTCCGTTAATTAAATGGGGATTAGAAATTAGACGCTATGATATACTATCTGGTTGCTTACTTGCTGCGACTTCGATGGATAATTTCTTAAATCCATGGACTCTTGATTCTGCTAAAGTGGTTGAGCACTTGATGCCTGGAAATTCACAAATGGGATTTGGAATATATTCCGTTAACCGATTTTTCAGTTCTGTTAAATGGTTAACCAGTATATTGAAAAAAAAAAAACTGAATTTGGTACACTTTTTTCATATCAAATTAAAACCATACTTTTGCAATTATGCTATGGCCTACTGATTTAATTAGAAGATTGAAGGCAGCACATAAAACATAATAAAGTAGCAAGGTGTCTCATCAAATTAAAACCATACTTGGTTCTAATTGATAGTCTTTAAAAAGAGGTTCACCACAGCAGGCAGCCATCAGCCAATATGTACCACAAATTGAAACAAATTTAAACCATACCCAGACTTTGAACCCAAACAGTACCTAAATTAATTGAAAGTCAAAACCATAGCCAGAAATTGAACCCAAACAACAGCTAAATCAGAGATCAAAAATATGATAGTTACTGACGCGAGAATCTAGATCTGAGAGTTGTCGGAACTCAAAATCCTGAAGCTAGCTGCGAAACGTTGCCGAAAAAGACAAATTTGTTGCTCATTCACATCTAATTATTCCTTTGCATTTGATTCGACCAACGTCTGACAGTTGTGAGACGTTAGGTTTCAGATTCGAGAGTTTTGGGTAAGTATTCTTTTGCTACCAACGTTGGGTCTTAAGTCAGAAATGGAGAAGAGAAGTCTGAAATCTGAATGCAGATTTGGAGAAACCCAGAAAGCAAACGTTTGGAGAAGAAATCAAAGCAAGCGAAGTCTGTGAAGGAACTTAGGGCTGAGGCAGCGGCGCAGAACTTGAAGAAGGATGGGCTGGGAAGTGAACTGGAAGTGGAAAGTGGGAAGGGGATGGAGTAGTCAATGGCTTTTTTCTTTTACCTTATATACTCACAAAATTAAAATAATAAAAATTAGTTTTCGGTTTCTAGTTAACCAGGTTTTCTAGACAGGGAGATCTGTAACCGAATTGTTAACTGATTTTTTTGGTTTGGTTAACCGAACTGTTTACTTTAGAAATTTCACTTCGGTTAACTGTTTTTTTGTCAGTTTTTCAGCTCAATTTTCGGTTTTGGATTTTTCTGCACATCACTAACTATGGTAGGGAGGTACACACTGTAACAAAAATGCATCGTGTAACAGGAAATATTCATCATTTGAAATATCAAAGGTTTCATCAATTAAAACTAAAGATTCATTAAATATGGTGTAAAGGTTCATTAATTAGATGTAAAAAATTCACAAGTCAAAATTTAAAGTTCATTAATTTAAAAGGATTAATTGCATAAAAAATTAATACTTTTATCAGTTAAGAATCACAAGTTTCCTGAAAATGTTCATTATTTAAAAGACACTGTTGAATCAATCAGTTGTAACTGAAGATTCAGCCCTGAAAACACAAAAGATTTATCATCTATAATTAAAGATTCATTAAATATATACAAAAGGTTCATTATTAGATCATGAAGATTCATGTTCTTATATCGTAAAAACATGCGTAAATTATTAGAAAAATAGACAAAATGTGAATTTAAATTAAATTTCAAATCATTGTTTGGTACTAGACCTATATTTGATGTACTTTTATGTTTATTTAATGAACCTTTGAATATTTCGGATGATGAATCTTTGTTACTGTATAATGAATTTTTTTTAGGATGTGTACCTAACATCATACACAGGTGTGTACGATAGAATTTCCAAATGAAGCTTAGTTAGTGTTTGGTTGGGGGGAAAATAACTTCCAAAAAATAATTTTCCGATTTTTCGTAGTTTGACACAATAAGTGATGAAAAATTATTTTGCAATGCATTGAATTTTGTGTGGTTGCTTGTTGGCTCTCAAATGGTGAAGTTTTTTAGAGTTATCGTCTGATATTTGGGTTTAAATTCTATCTATATTAACATTTGTACCTCACTTGCATCCCATTGAGCTTTCTTTTTTCTATACTTTGCTATTATATTTATTTTTAGAGAAAATATATGATCGAATAACTGGTTGTTGTTAGTGGTATATTAGGGAAAAGACCTAATAATCCGATGGCAAATTGAAGAAAACCAATAACTAGGTGGTGATTTCTGTTAAAACATTGAATTCAGTGGCATTACATGAAAAAGCAAAAACAATCAATAAATCATGGTATGTCGCAAAAACGTTGGTTATTTGATGGTATTTTCTTCCCAAATGTCTAAATTGATTAAGGCAATGGGTTGGCCCTTAAAAATTATTTTCTTCCTAAACTACATTAGGCTGATTAATCTATGTCTAAAAAAATTACAGTGTAACTATTTTAAAAAATTATAAGGTAAATACATTTTGTTAGTCATTATTATAGTCCTTAAAAATTTAGTAAAATGTGCCAAATCAAAAAAAAATTGAAATTGATTATTTGGGTCAGCCAATTAATTAGTTTAATTTACTAAATGAGTTGGCCCAAATCGACAATCAAATCTCCACCCAAAAAACCATCAAGTCACAACCCAACCAACTACTAAGTTAACGATCAAATGGACTATCAAGTCAAAAGCCTAATTAGTGGCCTAAGAAGGCAAATAAATCATAAACCCTAGTAAGTAGATGAATTTTTTCCCTATAACCAGAACACTAATCCTCCTACTCAAGGGTCGAAAATTCATTCACCCCAAGAGTTCAACCATTCTCTATTTGAAAGACAACAAGAAGCACTTCAAGTGCGTGTTGTTTACTCTTAGAGATCAAACACTCTTTTTGATTGATAATAAGCCTCTTATGTTCTAATTTAAGAACTTCGAATCAAATTCATCAACGGAAGCCAAATTATTCAACTTGATTAAGACCCAAGCCAACGACCATCATTTAGGCACGTAAATTAGAGATCGAATAATTGGACTTTTACTCCTTCACCTGAAACAAATACACAGAGATTGTATCGATACATCTGATCTAAATTCAAAATTTTATTTTTATTTTATTGGCTATCTTATTTAATTTTGACTCAAAAGTTATGTTCACAAACTTTGGCATGCTCAATGGGACAATCTCTCCCTCTTATCTCTTCGTCCAAAACATAAATTCTCCCCATTGAATAAATTGTTGGATCTACATCTTAAGGATCTATGGATGCTAGTGTTGCATGTGACACTAAAAGCATCAAACTGTCTTTCACAAAGCAAAGAAAAACTCATCGTTGGGTTCAATGTCCATTAATCAAATCCACCACTTAATAGCAAATGTGATTAAGGCTCAACTAGAGTTCTAGTAAAATTCACCACCACTCAAAGCCTTATTATACAAAGAGGATCAATACTTTTGTATGTCATATGGCTTTCAACCTCCTAAATTTCATCAATTTGATGGGAAGGCATAGCAAATAGCATATTCATTGAAACTTGCAACAATGCAAACACAGAAGTTGACCTCATGGTGAAGCAATTTGTGTGACCTCTTAAAGGCACTGTATTTGATTGTTACACAGTCTTTCTAGAGCTATTGACAGTTGGACGTATATGAAAAGTGAGTTCTTTGATCGCTTCTATAACACACGCTACATTATCAACATAAGTGAGTCGACTAACACTTGGCAAAGGGATAATGAGTTGCTCGTTGATTACATCAATCATTAGCATGCCCTTTATTTGAAATGCAAGGATTACTTGCCTAAGTCTTCTGTTGTTGAGACATTTAATCAAGGGATGGATGGTAGAGTGTGCCAAGCCTGTTAGTTTCAAAGCTGAGACACTTGGATAGAATTTCAAAGTGGACTTTGATTCTGTGCAGAAATTGAGAATAGTTTGAGCTAACTTTGGTACACAAATAGAGTTCAAGGTATGAGACCCACCAATAACTTGATTAAAAGCCAAATCACCCTCAATTTATCTAAAGGATCCACTCAACTCACCACTAAGGATACTTTGATAAAGAGATAGAGATTTTGGGTTCACGCAAGTTCATTTTTCATTAATTCACTTAAACTTTCGATTCTATTCAATGACTTATGAACCTTGCATTAATTTATACAAAAAAACTAATTAACTCCTAGCAAACGAAAGGACAAGCACTAAACTAGTACATTTAACTAGAATGCATTAAAAACCAGAAATGCCAAAATTAAATGCTTCGAATCCCAATTGAGGGCTTGTCGCCTTTTTGATGCAGTGCATGCTTCATTATACACTTATGATCGTAACTCTCATGTTGTCTACACCTTTTGTGAGGCTTGGTGCTCTAAGACCAACACTTTACATACTATATCCGGAGAAATATCGATATTTCTATGGGACTTGTATAAACTTGGTGGGCTCCCTATTTACGGGAAAATTTATGATGAGGCAGTCCCTAGCCGAGATGCATTATATCAATGTCGTCACGACAATAAGAGATTAATCCAGCCCACATGTAAATACTTGTTTCCCACTTACAGCCGTCTTGAAAATGTCTGCGACCAAGGGGGGTTTGCGCTGAGCATTGGATAGATTTTTGGTGCAAGAGCAAGTTAAGCAAGAGTCCTTCCCGAGGTGGCAAAGCTCTTCCAAGTCGCGTCCTATCAAATTGCGACCCAAGGCAACTGATAATCCTTCAGGTGACATTCAGCCAACGACTCTACAATGGACTCGAGAAGAATCGGTTGTCTTTGATGCACTTGAAATTCCCATTGATAGAAGAAAGAGCATATCTAGCTGCTTTTCTTTCATGCTAGTTATGCATTTTTGCTCTCCCTGAAGATGAAAAAGGATTCATTCGTCCTAGCACCTTCAAAGTGGCTAGCAATATGGCGGTCGGATGCACGAACAGTCTTGTAGTGTCTGTGTTGGCGAGCATTTATCGTGGCCTGAATGGTATTTTTAGTGCGGAAAAACCCTCAAATTCCATGTCATTCTTTCCTGCTCATTATCTATATGGTTGGCTCACATGTTACTTCAGCACCCACTATGTACTAGATCTAGCTCCAGCGGGTCCTTTAATGGTGCACTATTCTAACTTTGAAGGGGCAAAGAGTTTTTAGGACGCTCGAAGACGTATCCATGAAGGGGCAATTGCTGATTTGGGTTGTGCCATGCTTAGCAAAAATAAATGTGAGACTGTGAATGATGATGGAACTCTTAGCTATGAGAATCTCAGCTATCTAATAGATCTCCGCTCTAGTTACCTACCTCTTCGTCGTGCAACGACTTTTTATGTCGTGCCTTATAGCCCATATCGATTCAGCAGACAATTTGGTTTCTGGCAGGCGCTACCTGGTGCGCTTAAGCTTGACCCTCGCATTCGGACCACATCCTACAATGATGCCTTATACTTTTAGACCGCCATCCCATCTAAGAACACCAAGTCCATAGCAACGTTGCCGAGCCGTTTGATACATCTTAATAAGTTCATGACTAAGAAATACCTGAATTGGTGGTCTAAGGTGACAATAAGTGACCTCCGGATCAATGTTGGTCTTCTTCAGCAAAGTGTAGGACATGACCCCTCTAAGTCTAAGAAGGATACAAATGGCCATACTTCAAAGGAGGGATCTGATTTTGAGGACCAAGATTCTAATGTTGAACAGACCGACGAGTCCCTTGATACTCCTATTGCTGATCGAGGGGGGGACACTGTCGAAAATGATGACAGTGACCAGGATTCAGAAGCTAACTTTAAACGTAAAAAAAACGCAAGACCGTAGCTACCAATACTCCCAGAGCGCCTCTTGGAGATAGTTTTTTCAATGACATCACAAGCTATTCAGACATGCCTAACCTTGAAGATGTAACTTGCTCTTCTCTTTGTATAGAGCTTTGCAGGGCTCATTGCAACCATTTTTTTTTTATTTTAATCGCTTGATCTTTTCACTCCTTTTTTTTGTTCGATGCAGATTGGCGAGTTCGATTTAGTACATGAGGCTACCCCTATCATAGACGAGCAATTGCTCGAGGAAGTTAATCTTACAGCCAAGTTGTCAACCACTAAAGCCATTCTTAATGGTGGCAAGGACATAGAAGTTGTAAAGAGGTTCACATCCCCAAAGGGAGTTGGAGAATCAGTCTCAAAAGGGGTCGAAACATTTCCTGCATCACCAACCCATAGTGAGCACTCAATAGAGGGACCGACATCTCTTCAACTGGCGGCAAAAAGAATATCCACTGATGTCAAGAAAACTACCAACCATGAGGTCGTGAAAGGAAAATCCATGTTTGCGATGGTTTCTGCCACTTCCTTTCGACCGGGTCCTGCTTCTCAAAGTATCATTACTTGCGGCATACGGGCTATAGGTTTTGGCTACCTTAATGCTTTGAAGAATGCGTCATTTGATGAGGCAAAAGTGTACGAGAACGCCCCCATGATGTACAAAAGCATTGACCGTTTCAATGAAGACCCAAATCCTCTGAAGAAGCTAGTAGATGATTATGTGAGCAGCGTATCCGCCTATTTGGCACTCCGACAAGCGACCTTGACACTTCGCCACCCGGATGACTTGGGTAAAGAGAAAGCCATCTGCGTTGAACACGTCAACCAAGTGCAGTCCCATCTTATCGCAGTGCAAGAAGAGCTAGATGCCATTAAGGGCAAACATAAGAGTGCAACTCAAAAAGTCAAAAAGTAGTCCAGCTAGAAAAGGCTTCTTCGTATCGCTTGTGAAGAGGAGCAACAACTTCAAAGTGATATTGAAGCCAAATCGACATTACTGACAACCAGCAAACAACAAGTCATTGAGAAGAAACAGGCTCTTGTTAACCTTGAAGCCATACCCACTTTGTCTTAAGAAGAGGCTGAAGTTGAAGGAACATGATTGTGATGTCTTAGAGTTGCAATTTTCACTCAACCCTGATAACTGGATGAACACTATTTGATTATGTTGCTTAGCTTATTGTACTTGCACTTGGATTGTTCGTGTTAGTGTACAATAGTAGTATTTTTACCACTTCTTTATCTCTTTCTTATGTTTTACCTGACTACACTTGCTAATTTTATTCACCAACCTACCTACATACTCAAGAAAATTAAAATTTTTCAATTCAAGTAATAATGTAGTTAAACTAGCAGTGCTTCAATAATTTGTTTTGCCGTTGACAATTTATACTCTTGCGGGCCAGAAGCAGTCCAAGATTTTATTTTTTTTTTGCTGTTCACAGTTTATACTCTTTCTGGCTAGGAGTATTACAAGATTTTTTAAAATTTTTTTTTTTAGGTGCACAGTTTAGGCTCGTACTTAGGAGCTGACAACCAATTTTCAAGGATAGCAGCGCTTTATAAACCTACCGTTTATTAGTCCTACTCACACTCCTTCTGTGTCAACTATCTTGTAAGCACCACTTGAGTAGACTTTAGGAACAACATAGGGGTCATCCCATTTAGGGGTAAATTTGCTCCCTGTCCTATGCGTCATGATAATCGACTTTCTTACTGCGAGCACTTGATCCCCAACCTGGAATGAGCGAGGTCGAATCTTCTTATTAAGCGCTCGTGACATACGCGCTTGATAACACTCCAGTTTTTGTTGCGCCTTTGTTGCGCCTGAAGCCTTTTCTCATCAAGAGACTCCAACTCTACTAGACGGAGTTTGTGATTTTCATCCTCACTTAAGCCTTCTAGTATAGCAATGCGCAGCAATGGGATTTATGAAACGCTTCTGCTAGGCCATTTGCAAGTGCATGGTACATTGAAGACTTATGCTGAATGAACTTAAATTTCTCATAGAGGATAATCATTAGCTTGTTCAAGAATGGTTTGCCATTGTTGGTGATGATGTATCGAGGCACACCATATCGATAGATGATGTGCGTTTGAATAAAATCGACAACAATCTCCTTCTTGACTTCTTTTAATGCGATTGCCTCCACCCACTAAGAGAAATAATCGGTGGTTGCAAGAATGTATAAATGACCCGCTAAAGACTTAGGAGTGAGAGGCCTCATGACATGAAGTCCCCACGCCTCAAAAGGCTAGGATGTTACGATTGGGTGGAGTGGTTCTGGAGGTTGGTGAATGAGGTTGGCGTGGAACTGGCACGTGTCGCAACTTTTTGCAAACTCAATGCAATCATGTACCATGGTGGGCCAGTAATAGCCCATTCTTTTGATGCAATCATACAGCTTAGGCCGAGTCTGATGGGCGCCACACACCCTCGAGTGAGCTTCCTCCATTACTTGCTACGCTTCCTCTTCGCCTAAGCACCTCAACCAAAGACCAAGGAAGGAGCGTCGATAAGAAGTATCGTTGTCATAAAGAAAACGTGGTGCTTGCCTTTAGATTTCTGTCTTATGCCTAGCATCATTAGGCATCTTCCCGTGCTTCAGATCATCAATGAGCGGGTGACGCAAATCTTCTTTTTCCACCTCATAAGCATAGATTACATTAACTCCCTCGGCGAATTCATCTTCTGATTGTGTGACTACCTACTTACCGCAAACTGGAATTGTCATATCCTCTTTTACCCCCAGTACCAAAGTGGCTACAAGATTTAGGAGCGCGTCAGCCATCTTGTTGGTACTCCTAGGAATGTCCTCCAACTTGACTGTATCTAGCTTATCTAAGCTTTGGAGGGCCTGTGTGTGATATGGGATCAAATCTTTTTTCTTAATCTCGTACTCCTCGAGAAGTTGATTGATGACTAATTATGAATCGCCGTACACATCTAAGTCTTTAATGCTTATCTCTACGACCATTTGGAGGCTCAAGATAAATGCCTAATATTCAGCCATGTCATTTGAGCACAACTGAGTCAACGCAAATGAGTATGAGAGGATGTGTTTCTCAGGGGAAATTACCACTACCCCTGCTCCAGCGCCATCTTATCATGCTGCACCATCAAAGTACATTTCCCACGAGGGAAGAATATCTATGACAAACACTTCTTCACTAGGTATATTATCGTTTAGCTCCCACTCGTCAGGAATTAGGTGATCTGCTAGGAAGTCTGCTAGTACCTGCCCTTTAATAGCCTTTTGTGGTATGTAGACAATGTCGTGTTGTTCTAAGATAACAGCCCGCTTTGCTAACTGTCCACTCAGAACCGGTCTGGACAAGATATACTTGATTGGGCAAGCCTTAGAGATGACCAGTACTGTATAAGTCTGCATGTAATGCCTCAATTTCTGCATAGTGAACATGAGAGCTAAACATATCTTTTTGCTTGGGGAGTAATTTAATTCAGCCTCGACCAAGGTTCGACTTAGTTAGTAAAGAGCTCTCTCTTTGCCCTCCTCATTTTCCTGCATGCATAATGCCCCAAGTGATCTTTCTCGGGCCGCAATGTAAAGTATCAAAGGCTTGTAGGGAATTGGCGCTCCTAGCATCGGTGGGCTTGACAAATATTTCTTGATACTTTTAAAGGCATTCCTACATGATTCATCCCACTCAAAAGGTGCCCCTTTATTCATAAGGTGGCTGAAAGGGTGACAACGACCGACCAAGTTTGATATGAATCTCTTAATATACGCCAAGCGCCCTGTAAACCGCAAGCTCCTTAAGGTTCTTAGGCTCGAGCATGTCTTGAATGGCTTTGACTTTAGCTTGGTCAATTTCAATGCCTTAACGTCAGACGATAAAGCCTAAGAATTTGCCAGAAGTAACACCGAATGCGCACTTAAGTGGATTCATCTTAAGTTGACATCTTCGTAATCTCTAAAATATTTGTTGGAGGTCACGCAAATGGTCTGGTCTCTTTCTTGACTTGACCACTAGATCGTCGACGTAGCACTCCACCATCTCGTGTAGCATGTCCTCAAAAATGGTTTGCATCACCCTTTGGTATGTGGCTCCGATGTTTTTCAAGCCGAAGGGCATCACCTTGTAGGAGAAGATGCCTTTAGGTGTGTGGAAAGCTGTGGCTTCTTGATCTTTTGACACCATTTGAATTTGATTGTATCCTACTGTGCAATCCATAAAGGATAGAGCTTTATGTACTGTTGTAGAATCAATCATGAGCTCCGTCACAGGCAGTGGAAAATCATTTTTGGGGTAGGCATCATTGAGATCCCGAAAATCCACACAAACATGCAATTGGCCATACTTTCTCCTTACAGGGACAATGTTCGCAATCCATGTTGGGTACTTGACTTCACGAATGAATCCCGCCTCTATGAGTTTGTTAACCTCCTTTTCGATTTCTAGTACTAACTCTTTTCGGAAGCGTCATTGGGGTTGTTTCTTAGGTGAAACACCTTTTTTGATAGACAAGCGATGGACTGGGACTTTTGGGTCTAACTTAGGCATTTGTTTGTAATTCTAGACAAACACGTCTTTATACTCTGATAGGAGATCGAAGTACTCATTTTCCTCTTCGGGCGTAAGCAATGAGCTCACGTAGATGGGGCGAGGCTCCTCACTAGTTCCAAGATTCAACTGTTTGAGTTCTTCCATTGTGGCTTGCCCTCCGTCTTCTAGCGTCTCACGAGTTTCTGCAAGTTCTGTTTCAACATCTGAGTCATCAAGTTCTCAGACTGTGATGTGATTGGAGGAAGCTTGTTCCTCTTGCTTGAGTTCGTCTTTTGGGCCCGAATTAACCCTATGGCCAGTGAAAACTACTGTGCGTCTCTTACCTCCCAATGAACCCTCCGTCATCACATCTGGAGTCGACAAGCGTTTCATACGAGAAGGAATGGTACTTTGGACTTCATTTATTTCGCGAAGACGACCAAATACTGAGCCCCTCTCCTGTGCAAATGATGAGCTTGGCAATTCTTCACCTGACTTGATCCTAGTGAGGACTGAAGGCTTAGGTTGTGTGCCTACTTTTAACCTCCCAAAGGCAGAAGACTTTGAGACTTTGCCATTTCCCACTCTGTCGAACACAGAAGTGCGTCCTCGTGAAGTGGAAGATTGCAATCCGTCAAACCCAGAGGATTTTGATTTGTTCTTGAGATCCTCCTCATCGCTTTCAATAATCTCTTCTGCTACAATATACTGAGCAAGGGACTGCTTATCTTTAGGTCGTCTTGAAATCCGGGCAGGCTGAAGTGATACATAACTGAGGCCTACCTTCGAAACTACTACAATGCCACCTTGCTCTTGTATTTTCTTTTGTGTCTCATTGATGTCGTAGGGCTTAGCTTCGACGACATGCCCCAAAGAAACTGACTTATTGAAGTCACAACCAGATTTCTTCATCAGCTTGTACGCATTCGAATCAAATCCATCATCGATGCGCACCTTTGGCAAATCACTCTCTTCCTGAAGTGAGCCCTTGGAAGAAATAACGAAGCCAGAGACAGGGGCTCTAGCTACCTTACTTTCGCTGGCTATATGAGTTGGAAGCACACCCTTATCTCCAAGGATACGACAATTGGTCTCTTTGAATTTGCTAATAGGCTTACTTGCGCTTTTAGGAGTTGTGCATTTAATGAATGGCGCTTCACCATCCCTGCGGCAGGATTTAGGAATGTACCTGAATACTGCTAGTGCAAGAGTCGCTCCAACAACTACTTTCTTGAAGGAAGGATTAGTCGTTACTTGGCTACTTTCCTTCTCACATTGCCGCAGTTGTTTGACATTATCATTGCTGCCACCGCTTGTCGTCACATGGGTATCTTCATCACTCCTTTTACCAGTAGAAGAGATAAAGGTTGGCAATGTTTCCTTTAAAGGAGCCTCTTCCTTGAAGAATCTCGCGTCGGCGAAATAAGATTTAGCCTTAGTAAACGGTTTAATGTCACCATTTAGTTTCTTCTCTCCGTCACGGTAATACCTGAGGCATTGGTGCAAAGTTAATACCACCACCCCATGCTCATGAAGCCAAGGTCGACCTAGCTACAACTTATATGAAGTTTTTGAATCTATCACATGGAAGATAGATGTTGTGGACAGAGTACCTATTGCCAACTCAAGACGAATCATGTCGATTGCATGTTGACCCTCTAGGTTTGTATCACCATCTGACTCTTAGAGAGTTCCTCAACAGTAATCCCTAAGTTGTTCATAACTGACTTAGGCATGATGTTGACCGCCGAGCCACCATATACCAAAATGCGTTTGACTTTTCGCCCCCGAATATAGCCAGTGACAAACAACAGACGATTGTGGGGTTTTGGCCCAAGCAATAGATCGTCATCTCTAAAGGACACAACCGTGTTACAAGTGGAGGACTGAGTTGGAAGCTTTGCATGCTCTTTGACCTCCTTTACTTTGTCAGCATATGACTTTGCATGGCGCATGGCAGCCGCAACTTGCTCGCCCATCTCTTTAGGCAGCTAAAAATTTCTTTCCAACTCATGCGTTCGAGCAAAGCTTCTAAGACGGGGAGGACTCTGTCATCTGTATTCGAAGAGGACGCCTTTTGGAGATCTTCCTGTGCATCTTCCTCATCATCTTCATCTTCAAGCACAAAACAGGAAACCATGTTAACTGTAACATTCTTAAAGAAGTTCCTTGGGAAGAATTCTTTTAATGTGATAGGGACAAGGGGTTCGTGTACAAGCAGATCGACTGGTTAAACTTCATGCCTCTTATCGGAATTTGGCTTCTTCTTCCCCCAAGGGCGTCAAGGTTTCTTGTTTTTGGCGTGACTCTTTATTCGACGGAGTGGGGGTGGTTGAACATGCCTTTGCTTCTTAGGCATTCGTCTAGTAACGAGCATCCATCCTTCATTGTCTTCATCAGGAATATCTGGCACATGCTCAACCTCTATAAGTGTCGTCGGAACCATTAATGAAAGCATTACTAGCTCAAAACTTCCAAATTGTATTGTAATCAACTCTTCTCTCATTGAAGGAGCCAAGTCACAATACTCACACCAAATTGTCGTGTGATTGGTTTCAGTCGCCTCGTCCAAGTCTAGGATGATCGTTCCATCCTGTGCCAACTGCATGATACGCTCCTTGAGCGTTATGCACTCTTTAAAAGGGTGACTAATGACCCTATGATATCGACAGTACTTAGGGTCATTCACCTTGCTTGCTTCTTCGGGGCATTTTGATGGTTGTAACTCGATGATACCCTTTTCCAACAAATCATCCAACATGCCTAACAAATTTGAGTCACGGAATGGATACTTCTTTTCTGAAAGCTCTTTCAACGTAGGGCGCTTCTTCCCAACATCTTTTGTTGATGGGCATTGTTCTTTCTCTACTCTTGATTTCCCTGAAATCCGGATCAATTCGCTTGTAGTGACCGACATGGATTCTTTGGTCGAGCTCTTGGAAGACTTAGAATTTTTCTTAAAGTCACCCTTGTCCTTCCTTGCTTCAAAAGTAAGGGAAGCTTTTCTACGATGATTAGGTATCGTCATCTCCATATCATGTGTCGTAGTGGCCAACTCTTGGAAAGTCCTGAGCTTGCTCATCTGTAGGACCACTCCATGCCTTAAGCGCACATCTCACATCTCTACCGCAGAAGTCTCAAATAACCGATCCTTATACTCGAGACTGAGCGAGCGCCAGCAGTTGATGTAGTCAAGATCAGGTTCATCTTTCCACCGTTTAGTATTTGTTAGCACAATCATACTAACAATGCACTGGGTGCTATAGAACATGTTGAGAAACTCTTGCTCCATCTGCTCCCAGCTATCAATGGACTCGGGCAGCAAATCGGTATACTAGTTGAACGCGATGCCCTTTAAAGTCCAGACGAAGTGTTTCACTAGTAAGTCACCGCTAGTGCCAGCGTTGAAAAGCCCACTTGAGGCACGCCTAGGCGCGCCTCGGCGTGAGGCTACCAGATCAGCGCCTTAAAGGGGATGAGGTGCGCCTCAAGGATGCAAGACTATATCTTCCCCCTTTTTCTTCTTTTTCTTAGCCTTGCCTTTGCCTTTTTTCTTCTTTTTCTTGCTTGTGAGCTAAAAGGTGAGCTAAACTTGTACCGAAAGTACATGCATTGGAGAATTACGATTATAAGATAACATATCTTAAGGTTATTTGCTATGTTAGTAGTCATATTGACGTCTAATCACATTTTTAATGCATTTATGTAACTTATTTCTGCAAAATATGTTTTGTGAAATATGAAATACTTTTAAAAACTTTTGCATAGAAGTGCGCCTCGGTTCCATGATGCGTGCGCCTTCGCCTCGCGCCTCACGCTTTGCGACCCTATGCGCCTCAGTGCGCCTTGCGCTTTTTAAAACTAAGGCGTTGTTGCACGTCTCAATGAAGTGCTCAATATGCTGTTTTGGATTACCTTTCCCATCAAATTGGTTGAATTTGGGAGGTTGGTAACCATAAGGCATACGAAGGGCATCAATCCTCTTCGTGTAGGGTTTGGTGTAGAGATGGCTCTTTTGCAAGCCGAACCCCTAGCTGGATGTAACACCCCTCTACCCCCGAGAGATGTCACACCGCTAGGATCCCCCAAGAGAGACCCCTAAGGCTCTTCTAACTGGAGATCTCTTTTTTTTACCTAACTTGAAGTTAGTTACGGAATTTCTGGAACAAAACTGCTAGAGTACCACCTATAATCACAACGTTTGTAATATTTTCATAGCGAACTAAAAGGGGTACCTATGATATTACAACCAAAATTCAAAAGTAAACTAGAAGTTCCCCCGTGAGTCACACACTCGCAGTTGCGGCTTAAGCCTTTACAAATACTTGTTCAATAATTTAAATAAGTTTACACACCGCCAGAGCCACTACATGCTTGTTTCATACACTTTCTTGACCCAAAATAGTAAATTAGGCAACTTCACAAATATTGCTTCACAGGAGCACTTGCAAAACGACTGGTCGTCACCTGGGGAAAAGGGGGAAAGGAAATGGAGCGAGCCACCACACACTCAGTGAGTGTTCCTCCACTCCCTAAAACAAAACCATTTACAGGCAATACTACTCGTATTAAACACATATCAAGCATTTCCGTATTACCAATCATTATATTACTCAATACAACACATTCGTAGACTATTCACATGTCAAACATTCATTCATTCATTCATTCATTCATCCATGGAACTTTTAACACGTTAGAAACTTTCTTATTCAACTCACGCATGTTTAATCAAATAGGTTTAATGTAGTAAAAGGATGAGGCCACATGATATTAGAATCCACATTCAACTATGCTTAAAAATCATTTCATCAAGCCTTCAAAAAACTTGCTTTCTTTCCATGGAAACATTTTTCTTAATCTCTTGAGGCACTTGTTCTTTTAAAAGGGATTTCATTTCGTATTAGTAGTACAAAGACCCATGTAAGATTTTCACATTTCATTCCATATGGCCTCTTTTGGCCCGTAAGACTTTTTTTCCATTTGAAACACTTAAAAATGGCAAAAGCCAATTCCTTTTCATAGCTTAGTAGGAAAATACTTCCGCCATAAGATCATTATAGGGTGCTAATTGGGTGAAATCTATTCTCAACCCCATAGTGAGACCTAACACTCACACTAAACTCTTACTCTCGGGATGGCTACATATAACATATCGGACTTTTACATTACCCTCGTCAAGGTCTTCTAGGGTTTCCTAGTACCAGGACTTATTCCCTAGGCTAACATCATTCATATTATATTGTCCAAAGCACATTATCTTAACCAATTTAAAGCGTATGGGCCATAACGGCTAATAACTTTGTTGTTTCTTCTGGTAAAATCATTTATCATATAACTCACACCTTTCTAAAACGTTTTAGGGATTCCCCCTTTCGAGCAGGCTCATTCCCAAACAGTGTTTGTGTAGCTAAAATAAGCCATTACTTGCTACTAGTCATGACAATTATTAATTTGAAACACGAGAAACATCCTTTGTCAAAACATCACTCTCACATACATATTGCATCTTAGACATATAAAAGGGAAGGGATTTACACAAATCACATTCAAACACTTCATAATCATTTCAACACAATGAGCCACACGTGGCCTCGCAATCCACACGATTGCGGTTAATTCACAACCCAGACTCCCTCCTAACCTTACCAGCACTGTACCACAAGAACTTCGAACCACTCATAGTTCTTCCTCAAACCATCCAACTACCATCTCGGTTTTTCAATTCATTAATCATAACGTATCATCATGCTAGCTTATAAAGAGATGGGGTTTAGGTACTTCCCTTGGCAAGCAGCACCATTCAGCGGTGCGTCATAGCAAGCATACATACATATATATACAATCACATCCACATATATAACTATAGTACCTTACCTAGCAAATCAGACATGAATTGACCCTAAGCATTTATAGTTCACTCCGAAGTTATTAACGAGCAAGAGTCAACTAATCGCACATATATCAATCCTAAACATTTATGGTTTACTTCGAACTTATTATACGAACATGAGTTAACTAATCGTACACATTTCGATTCTAAGCATTTATAGCTTACTTCGAAGTTATTTTACAAACAAGAGTTAACTAATCGTACATATATCAATCCTAGACATTCGTAAATCATTTCGAAGTTAATAAACAATTATGGAATAACTAAACATACATACGTTAATTCGAAGCATTTATAATTCATTTCAAAGTTAATAAACGATTGTGAATTAACTAAACGCACGTATGCCGATTCTAAACATTTATTATTTACTTCGAAGATAGTTTTCAGGCATGTATTAACTTAATGTATTCGAATCAAATCTAAACATGCATAATTCACTTCGAACTAAATTTTCATGCATGAATTAACTGAATATGTTCGAATAGAATCTAAACATGCATAATTCACTTCGAACTAAATCTTCAGGCATGAATTAACTGAATATGTTCGAATAGAATCTAAACATGCATAAACTGAATCGAAATTAATTCGAACAGGGGGCATGCTTAACGGGAATAACAGCAAGTCAGTTCTGAGCATAAGAAGCAGCCTACTCATGCATAATTGAGTAAGAATTCTACTACACGGCATATTTTCATTCCCTCATTCACATTCCCAGTAAACATAGCTAGCCCTATACTAACATACAACATCGATCTTGGCTTAAACATTTTCGAATGTAGTAATAGTTTAGGAGAAGAGAAACACTTACTTGGATTAGCTTAATTTCCTACTTAATTGGCAGCAAACTCACGCCCTAATCCCCTGAACTCGAACCCCAACCGTGTGCTTGCAAAGTTCAAACCCTAGCTTTCAACTGAGTGGTGATTGTGGCTGATTTGGGGCTGAATTTGACCCCCAATTTATAGAGGATGTCGACGGTGGTGTGGGTGGCCGGATTCCGGCACGTGGGTGGCGATTTTGGGCGGTCGACGCGTGGGCTCTCTGGGTTATTTTGGCCGTGAGAAGTGGAGATGGGGAGTGGTGTGTCGATGCCGGTGACGTGTGGGTAGGAGCCGCTGGCCTCCTCTCTCCGGCGACTCGTGGCGGACGGCGGTAACGCCAGACGCCGGCCAGTAGTTGCCGGTGAGAGAGAGAGCAGCGAGTGTTAGAGAGAGAGGCAGGTGGGTCGTGGTTTTCGGGTACCTGAGGCCCGAAATCCCCCCTTTTTTTCTAATTTTTCCTCCTTTTTTGGGGCTCAAACAACATCATTCAGCTAGGTTTCAGTCCCAAACTCATTAGCGATTAGACTAAGCTCGAGTTGAAACATTCTACAATTAACATTTTAATTTAAACTTTGGAAGTCAACCAAATGAAACGAAAACAATTTTAAGAACTAGGGTTGGCATCGGTTCAATAATTTTATAAATAAGCAACGTCAGTAATCACATAAATCATATAGTCGTCCTTTTTAGTGAAATTAATAGTTAAAAATGCACACAGCTGACTTAATATTTTTGTCGAACAATAATTCAAACGCAACTTCATAAATTTAGCAACTGAAACAAGTAGTTAGTAATCGAATAAAAGCGCTGCCCTTACACTGAATTTTGACAGCATTGGCAATCAACTCCTGGATTTGTTCAGCAGTCATTGCACTTAGAGATGAGTCATTTTGTGGCTTGCCGCCCTTCTTTGACCTACCATCATCCTCAGAAGCCTAGCTTCGATTGGACCCCTTTTCGTCCTCGTCGCTGCTTGCGCCTTTGTTGGACGATGCACGTGGCCCTTTGTCCAATTTCTTCAGCAACTTAGCAATATGTTCCTCTTAGCACTTAATGTGTGCATCTTTTGCTGCACTCTCCTTAGAGAATCTTTCCAACGTGGCCTTCATCCTGTCGAACTCTTCTTCAAAATTGACAGCTCCTACCATCATAGCAGGCATGATGACGGTAGGGGATGATTCAGCATCAGATTGTGAAATGGTTGCTTTCCTTGGTGATGACGCAGAAGAATTGCTACTGTAATAATCTTCCACTTCAAAAAATGGAGATTGATGCTTCTTCTTAAATTCCTGAATGGATTTCCCTTTGAGAAGGTCAACAGCTTCGTCATGCACGTTGGAGTTAGCGTTGTCGGTCAAATGCAAGGTTGCAATTCCAACTGCTCTTTTTGTGACAGTGACTACTGCAGCCCTCGCCGTGTTTTTTGTCACCACTCCAGTGCTTTGCTTACTAGAGGTGGTGTCAGAATTGGAGGATCTTTGTTGGAAAGATCCGAATTTCTTCCTCAAAATTAGAGAGGCGGCATTTCTTGTAGCCATATCTTCCTTGCGAAGAGTTGATTAAAAATTATAGATTTCCAAGAGAAGGAGATGAGAGGCAAAGAAGTCCCACCGAGCGTGCCAGAAATTTGCAACCACAAATTTCAAGTCTAAAGCAAATTAAGACAAGAAATATGGAACAAATTTAATTTTTATATTTATAACAAAAATGGGTACAATCTCTGAATATTTTGTTACAAATGAACAAATTAAACTCCTCTGATTCGATCTCTTGTTTGTGACTTGATGGAGGGTCGAAGTAGCTTGAATCCCGATCAAGTGTGTGTTTCAATCTTTAGAGTAAGCGACACGTTTTGATGTGTTTGTTGTCTCATTCTAGAGGGTCTTCTGTGGAGAGAATTTATATCCCTGAATGAGGGGGGTGAAGCTATATTTATAGGGAAGAACCTCCCTTCTCTTATAGGATTTGCGGATTAATGGCATTCTTGGGTCGATAGATGGACCTTGAACTTGGGCCGATTACTTGCGAGTCTATTTAAGTTGATGACTTGGTAGTTCACGGGGCCATTGTCTTAATAATCTTATCGGGCCGTTGACTTAAGATTTCATGGACCGTTGACTTGGTAGTCGTTTGAGCCTAAATAATTAAATTAATCAATTGGTCTAGCCAACATTAATTAACTTAAATTATTTAGTGACGTGACACATATTTTTTTTTGTGCCTACAATGTGTTTTAGTTTAACATTGCTTGATTAGATTTCTATTTTTAAGGTCATAATAGATCAAAAATGGGTAGAAAGCAAATAGCTTCAAAATCAAATTTATTGGAGAAAAGTAATAGGGGACCAATACGGACAGGTACATATGACATTTATCAAACTTATTATCTTATGTTTGCACTTAGAGCACTCATATTTTGATTTTTTTTCTTTTGAAGCAATCATGCCAATGATGAATTTGCTAGCCCAAATGAATTAATCCCTGTTAGAGACATTATAAGACATAAAAAGAAAGCTCATGCCACAAAGAAGAGAATGAACGCTGAAAACTTAGATGGTGTCATGTGCAAGCACATATGAAAAATAATTCAGAACAGAGGTATTCATAAACCATTTTTAAATATTTATACATTTGTTGATTATGAGCACAAGTTCTTGAGTAAGACCATTTCATATAAGAGTTATTGTGAGATGGTCTTCATTTTGGGGACTGTTTTTTATGTTTTGTGATTACTATTAATAGGTATTGATGTGACTGGTTAATTCATTAGTAACTAATAGTTCATTTAGTGATGACTTTGACTATAGTCACCCCTAAATTAACTATTAGCCACCCTCTTATTATAAAAGTCATTATAAAAATATTTATTGTCCAATATATCTTATGTGAGACAGTTCCATTGTTAAGTGTTTATTTTACTATAATTACTCCTAAATGAACTATTAGTCTCGCCTAGCATTATTAAAAGTCACCATTATAATACAAGTATCACACAAGATTTATTGGAGAAAGCGGAAGGGTCATATGCACATACAATTAAGGAGAATGATGATTGCACAAAATTAAGGAGAATGATGACTAAAAGTATAGAAGTCATACATATGACTATATTTGTAACACCCCCAGATCTCTAATTCATTATTAAACACCATTATTAGCGAAAATGCGGCAGAAACTTAAACAGGGAGTTACCGCCATGTTTCTTTCTTGGAAACACCATGCTGGATATCAAGTCTAACAATTAATACCAAGTCTCTGCAAAAAGAAAAGTCAACCTTACAGTGTTCAAAACTTTAACATCACAAATTAAACCAACTATTGTCTATTACAACTTCTATCATTCATTTCATTCATATTCTGCATTCGAATTTCGCCCTACTTTCGAGTCCCCAGCCCCCAGCATAGCTAGATCACTTGAAAACAAAATATTTTATAACAGTGAGATAAACTCAATAACAAACACCCCTAACAGTCAAACACACACACAAATCCATTTTGAAAACACTTGAGGGAAGGGGGCAACGATACGTCTTCCAAGCACACCACCCATTATCAAAATCTTCCTTGATCATCACTTTTAAAATCATAATTTCACAATTTAATTCAAACTGCAACTGTTCCAATGAACGTTGGGTGAGCGACCCCAATGGGTCTCATGGCCTGCGTTTCGACATAGCGCAACCGCTTAACTCATTCCTGGCCTACTGCTTCTCTGGCGATTACCGTTTATCTTTTCCTGGCCTACCACTATTATGGGTGGTTACTGATAGTCCTAGCTCACGTCTCAACCGAGCACGTGGCCGCTCACATGCATGCACTTGTTACTCGGGGAAGGCAATGGCCTTCAATCAATCCAAATCCATTTAACTCGCCCTATTCAGTTCTTTTTAATTAATGAGTTCTTACATTTTACGGGAGGTAACTTGGCATAATCAGTTCGTTCATATTCAAACACCTTCCCCCACATAACTTGCAATAGTAATTCAGGAATTTCGAACACAATCGAAATAAATTTCAACTCTCATGACAGGGTAAGTTTCAACTTCTAGACATAACACAACATACAGTTTTCATCATGCAGTCACTTTCATTTCATACATCAGTGTTCCTTCATATTTGAAAAGAAATGCCAGAAATTCTTATTCAAGCTCCAAAATGTTCATGGGTTCAACAATGCAGGGGAAGGGTTAGGGCGTGATTGTTATCTGGATACCGTATAATTTACAAGCTCGGTTACTTAAGCAAGTTCACTACTCCGCACCTGGACCCACACACAACCCACAGTCAGTCCCCGCTCAATATAGGACATCCTTGGCCCTCCCACAAATTTATAAAAGGATTTTTAGATTTTTAATTCATCCAAACCCTAACCCTGGTTAGGGTTCAGGTTGGCCAGTTTATGAGTTCAATTTTCAGAAGCTATAACTTTGGTTTCCGATATCCAATTCTAGTATTCTAAGTCAATCTCGAATCCTTAAGTCGTCCCCTAAATTTCCTATGTTCAGGGTTTGGCCCAGTTCTGACCCAAACTAGGTCAAAATCTCAATTATTACAGAACGGTCAGCGACTATTTTCCCATGGCAGTCCCTTGAAGGATTTATTGTATTGTGGGTTATGCTACTCGAAACGGTCCGATTCCAAAACGGAAATTTTTGTTACATCCAGAAGTTCACCCCCAATAAATTTCATAATTTTTAGTAACCAATTATGGCCCAGGGAATTTTTCCAATCTGTGGTTGCAACCGTCCCAGTTTCTGCCCAGGTTTTTAACCTCACTTTCAAAATTCATAAATTTTTCTAAAAAACTTCAAAAAATGACCTCTTCCCCAAATTTAAAAGATAATTTTGTGTACTACAACTTTAATGTTTAAAGATTTTACTAATTCAAACAGAAACTAAGACAAAAACTTCAAAAACTGAAACTTACACCAACAGTCTCGATTTTTATAGTGTTCGGTATTTCAGCCCTAAGTCCTTCATTTTAACTCCGATTCACTTGATTCAAAAACCCACGTAATTTTTACATTCCAATCCATATACCATAAAATTTTCAAAATTTTTGAACAGCTAGATTAATTCTCACGAATTTCCGAAGTCAGGGTAAAGCAGGGATGAATCTGAGTATTTTCCTCCTCCCTCTTATGCACGGTTTTTGCTTAGTTTTGGTTCACCAAAAATTTATTCATTCTCAACAACATCCTTAAACCCTTACCTAGACCCAATCATACCAAAATAAATCACTTTTACTGAGACTAAGAATAAAACGCCATTAAATCATCATGATGAATTACCTTGAGTCGAAACCGGGGTTAGTCCAATGGGGTTTCCGCCTTTGCTCAAATTCAACGGCGAAAAGGCTAAGAGAAAACAATAAATAAAATTAATTTTAATCAAAACTCTCATTCATGAAGATCATGAAAATCACAAAAAACGAAGAAGAGAAGTTAAGAGTGTAAGATTTTTCTTTTAATGCATGGGGATGCATGGATATCAAGCATCCACCTTTTGTATAAACTTTACCAAGACAAGGAGGATGGTCGTGGGGAGAGGTGGTGGCGGCGGTGGCGTGGTGGCCCAGTGGTCATGAGGGGGTGGAGAAGGAGAGAGGAAGAGAGAAGAGATGTGTTAGGGAGAGTTGGGGTTTTGGGTTTTTGAGGGGGGGGGGGCGTGTAACATAAATGGCTTTCCATTTTTTTATTATTTTTTTTGTGTGTGGGATGCGGCTGATTGCTTTCCAAATTTTTATTTATTTATTTATTTATTGGTTTGTGGGAGGCGGCTGAAGGAAATAGTAAAGTAGGGTTTTTTTTTTGAAAATAATAATAATAAAATGTTAATAACAATAATAATAACAATAATAATAGTAATAACAATGGATTTTATACACAAGAAATCAAAAGGAAAATTTTGGAGATTTTAAAACTTCCAAAAATGTAATTTTTTTTAATTAGAAAATCCCACGAGGACTCATCTAGCATCGACTTGGGTCTAAGTGGGTCCAACTGGACATAATCTCTTAAATCAAATTTATGGGATTTTACAATATTACTAAGGCGACATTGATAAACTTATTTCTATAACGAATCAAGGTTTGCGAGGGTGATTTTTTTTTTTGGTTGAGATTTTGTAGTGACTAATAATATGTAAATTTGACATAGTGACTAAAAGGTATAGAGAACACGTGAATATATTTCACAGTAGTTCCTAACGTGACTATCTAAAACTTTTTCCTTCTGGTTAACATCTAACATATTTTGCTATTTAAGTATGATGACAACAAACACAAAAAATGACTATTTTAGCAATGGTAAACCAACTTACATTTTACAATAGTCTACTGATTTCGAAGTTGGTCATAAGATGCTGGGGCAAATCAAATGTGATTGTCCTACGCGAAGAAGTAGTAGGACCATTCTCTCTAGACACGTATGAGCCATCCATGTCAATTTGATGTTGAGAAATGCCTCGACTTATTGGATAAGTTTCTTAATCCGAAATACATTGTCTGAAACCTCCTGCTAGCAACTCTTCATGTATCCTATGTTTCACCCTCTTATTGGACCAATGTTGAACCGGAGGTAATGAAGTAGGCTCAGGAATACCCTTAAATTGCAGCTTGTAGAAGTACACCAACTGCAAAATAAGAATATAACCAGTAATATTAGGACTGTCAGGTTTGTCTTCAGCCCTAGTTTTATAGTTCGAGATGCCCTTACATAGTATGTCTAACACATATTCACACCAATCCAACTTTGTAATGAGGTCAATCTCTTAGACGACTCTTACTACTCTGAAGTCCACAATTCAATTTATAGTGTTAGCTAAGAAATGCATATAGTACAAAGGACCTCTTGAAATCAACCCCTACTTTTGCCTCAACATGCAATGATCTCAAAAAATCTATGATAAGGAGACCTCTTGAAAAATATATGTAAAGGCAAAACACAAATATGACCATCACTACTTATTCTACTTGTGTTTTTTCCCTCCCTTGTCTAAATTTAATACACAAAACGTAATTAGTAATCCATGACCATCTTGCAAATAAAATATTTGCAATTAGGTATTAGTCACCATATGATACGTTAATAGTGATGTATTAATAGATTTTCAACCCATATTTAGTCATGGTTTAGAATCATAATTAGTCATAAGAATAATATATTTAGTCATAAAAATAGTCGTAATTAGTCCTTAAAATACAATACTATAATCGTGACGAAAACTTTAATATATGAATGGTTCCCCACACATAACATAGATGGTCATTGTTAGTATTCTATAAGTACAATGAAGTTAACAAAATCCTTTTTATTTATTGGTCACTTGTGAAAAATGTCATTAGTCAGGTATACATATTTCCAATTGATTCATGTCGTTTACAAGATACATTTAGTACTTTGTGCAAACCACTCTTAATCATGCATTACTAAGTTAAATAATCATAATGTTGCCCACATTCAAAAGGTAAATAATCATAGACATCTACATATAATGCAAAAACAAAATTGTCAATCACAATTATTTAGGCTCATAGTAGTACATGGGAAAGAAAATTAGTACTTTATGAGTACATTAAACATAAAGAGAATCCTTTTCGTATTAGCCAGTCATAAAAAATGATATTATTCACATTAATATCATCAATCACGTTGAACTTACTCAAAATGTAATTCATAATGACACTAAGCTGTAAATTATTTTACTAAATAATAAAAATATTAAGTTGTCAGAAAAATTCATGTAAAGGCAAAATGCGAAGATGACCATCACTAATTATTCTACTTTGTGTTTTTCCCTCCCTTGCACATACCAGATTTAGAATTAGCATTGTACATAGCTTTGGGATCAGGATCTTATACTAGAGGATTTTTTATTAATAATTTTGGTATTATTAGTCATTGCCAAATTTTTTGTACTATTGGCAATCAAAATCTTTTATTACGTTTATTATTTTTTTAGAAAATAGAAAGAGGAAAGTAATATTATTGGAGGTGTTGAAAAAGGAATCAAAATAATATTTTGATATTCATCTAATAAGGGCATTAAAAAAATAAAAATAGGTAAATTATGTGGAAGTGACATGTGCTAGTTGAATAAAAGAGTTCGTTTAGTTTTAATATCTTTATATTGAGTTATATGTTATAATAAATATTATATGGAACTTTTTTTTACACATGTTTACTTTAATTTAAAATGCGCTCAAAGCACACTAATCAGGCTCAACCCGACTTGACCCTTTATACACTTGTGGGTCTAAAAGGGTGAGCTTTGGCCCAAATTGAAACATTTTGTTAATGGATTTAGCATGTTGCCTTACCACTAGTCAATTAGTCACGTTTGAACTTCAGTATTGCTAGTTACCTTAAAGATAGAGCCCAAAGTAACTCCCATTACTCACCATGGTAAAAGCATTGCTTCTTAGTAACAATGCTTCAGAAATCAGTACACCAATGATCATTAGCTAAAATAGTAGACAAGAATAGTAAATAATGGACACGATAGTCTTTTAAATGCTTGATGCTAGCTTTCTTTGCCCTTTTCAAATGAGGCTATTCTTTATATATATTTTACTATCATGCAAAATTTATACAATTCTCACTAAAGTTTAGCTCGACAACTTTGCTGAGGACTCAAAAACTTGTCATGTGGCCATTCAGGGCTCAGTATGTCATCCATTGTGTTAGAAAAAAGAGTGATGGAATTTCATGCACTTCATGGTGGGAAGTTGTCCCAAGGAAAGCATTCCCTTATGCTATAGTACACCGAGAATCCTAAGAGGATAAAAGAAGTAAATTCCATGCACAAAGCAAACTCATAAACAAGACTACATAAAGCATGAGGAAGATGAACAAGTGTTCGTGCCAAAAATGTGCTATTTTTAAGATACTTTTACGCCTATTTTATGCTCGTTTTAATAATATTTTAAAGGTTTTTATGTGATTTTATTTTATTTTGCAGATTTTTAATAAATGTGAAAAAATGGTAAAAATGGTAGAAAATGGCGAAGAAAATGTCAAGAATAAAGAACCGGCCCAAAATTGTCAAAAATTGGTCCAAATTACCCTGAACCGGCCCAAAAGCAGAGTTGAACCGGTTCAGAGGAAAAATCCGGTCCAGCCCGCCATGTGCCGTGCGCGTGACCCTCGGCTAAATACCCCCTCCCATTCGCGTCTACTTACTCTCTTTCCTCGAAGCAGACCCATCCCCATCCCCAGAAACCCTCGACCCTCATCCATCTTCCTCATCTCGCATCTCCCTCTTCCTTATTTCTTCTTTCTTTCTCTAACCTGAACACCACCCCACCATCCGTAAAGCACGCTGCTACTGCCATGACACACCTTTTGCTGGCCTTCATCGCCATCGTCCATGCACGATAACCCCTATTCGAACGGTGGAGATTCGAAGAGGCTCGGGTATAAATATGGAACTCGCAGACGCCATTAAAGGTAATTAGGTTTGTAGGTAATTTAGGCTAGGTAATTTTTAGGGTTCTAGTTTAGGTTTAATTTCAGTTTTAGTTTAGTTTATAGTTTAATTTCGTTTTCATATTCGAATTTCAGAAAATTTCGGTTAGGGTTTAGGCATTTCGATTTGTTTTCGGCTTTCAATCTCATGTAATTAGGCTTAGTTTTGCTAAATTGGAGTTGACATTCAAGAATTTCATCTTGTAATTGCAATATTTTGGGCACAAGTGTGATGCGTTTTGATCCTCTTCCTCCCCTGTTTCGATCTGCTGTTTGCGTCCTATTGCTCAGCTTTCAGGTCTGTTTTAGCTTGAATTCGATATTGTTGCTCTCTCCTCCCCTGCTACTTAGTTCTTGTTCTTCCATAAGCCTGTAATCTTCGATTATAGGGAAGTTTGGGTGTTGACTAAAATTTTAGTTTCAAGTTTGTAAGTTTAATTTTAGTATACGTCTCGGTTTTTCATTCCAGTTTTTCATAATTTAGAGTTTGGCTTCAGTTCTGAGTTAGAATTCTAGTCTACTGCTCACTTTCATAGCTCTGCTAATTTCGGTTTTTGTTGAATGAAGTATGGTTCGAATTGATCTGTTGCTTGGTTTGATGATTCTGATTTGAGGTGTGAAATGGATTGTTTGCTGAGTTGTTGACTGAAATGTTTTGAGGTTTTGATTTTGAATGGTTTAGTCCTATTTTAAGGTTAATTTCACGTATTTCGTTATTTATGATAGTTTTAATCTTGTTTAGAGTAGTTTAGTAGCCAGTGGCCTAATTTCAACGTTGTTCCTATGGATCAACCCTCAAAGTACTACGACAATATCGTATGCTTGGGGTTTTTCTTTTCAGTTTATTTCACATTCCCTGAAAAATCATCAACAACAAGACACTAATGTTAAGCATGGAAATCGTTCAAATGGGCATGTTTGGCCATATAAAAATGCTTCAAGTTCGTTTGCAAGCCATGAGGGGAAAGATACGAGGTAGAACCTATTGAAGAATAGAAAAGATGCTTCTTCATGTACACGGATTATCTGGGTGTCCAGCTAGGAAAACAACCTTGTCATGGCCACCCTCCTCTTGTTGTTCTTCTTCTCTTCCCTCTGCCTTGGTATCCTACTCATTGTCTTTGTTGGCCTCCATGTAACTTCCACCTTTGTTATTAGCTACTCTTGTGTGAGAACTACGCATAGTGTATCCAGGAGTGGAATGCTTTCTTATAAGGTGCTAACTGACCAGGACTGATGTCCAATTGATCTCCTTATTGTAAAAGTAAAGTGTGCTTTTCATGGTTTCTAGGTCATGGACCTAGGCCTGTTAGAGCCGTTCCTCCTTTTCTTTGGCAAATTGTTGAAGCCTTTCCTTACAATCATTCAACTCTTGCTTCAACTGAGACAACTCCCTCTCATTCTCTCCCGCCTCGCGCTATAGTTTTTCTTTTGGGCTTTCTCATTTAAAAGTTTGTAACAGAGCATGTTTGTGTATTTCAACTCTTCTTGCAACTTGGCATTCTTACCTTTCAACTTCTCGACTATAGATCACAACATAACATGTTCTTGGGCTGTGAACTCTAGAGTAGCAAGGGATCTTAAGCACCCCTATAATTTAAAACATAGTAGAGAAGTACGACGGGCTCGTACCATACACTCAAGGCCAGATGATTTAAGGAGAAAAGCTAACCTCAATGAAGGTGAATGTTGCATTGCCCAGTTTATTGTCAAAGGACTCAACCTTTATCTTCTCCCTATCTATAGGAGGGTCACCCGATGCAGTAACGTTTGTAACATCAAGGCATGGTCTCCCATTCTCCATCCAAGAAAGAAGTGGGAATTTAAGCCTGCTCTCATTGCCTTGATGATTGGCTAAGAAGTGCCAAGCGAGGTGAAGGCCCTTCTTAAGGAAGGAAAAGGTTCAGGTCTCCTTTTAGGGGGATAGTGGGAAGGATTGACTTGAGTTGGATGAAGTTTGCTATGTTAAAGTCTTTATATGAGCACATACTTCTGTATTCTTTGAGAGCTGGCTCTTTGAATTGATGTTATGTGTCTCCCTAACTTTTGAGGTGTCATCCCCCTTTTCTTGATCCTAAGGAGCATGAATACTCCCACAATGTCAGTGGTAAGGTCATTGACTACTTGAATGATATAGCTCAAGGATATTGAGTGTTTTGAGTGAAAGAAAAAGGCTTAATTTGGGTACATTAAACTATGTTATACTAAACCATCTTATCTCTGTAGGAATCCAATGTCAAAGTCATAATCTTTGACTTTAGTATTAGCAAAATCGTTTTTAGAAAAAACAATTTATATGTTATCTTATTTTGTTCTTGAGATATGTTGCTTTGGAAAGAATCTCTCATACACGTCTGAGTGGATTACATTTTTGTAATGCAATATATCCTTGTTTATCATCCAAGATGTTGTAAAGATTTTATTTGATCTATTTTAGGAAAGTTGTATTTAATCAATCTTGAGTTTATTTGTAAATTATTTTGATTGATTTTGGTGAGACCTTTGGAGATCAAATTGAGCTCTTCTTTCAGCAATCAAGATCCGTTATTCTCATTAATCAAGAGCCAATTTTGGAAACACGAAGGTTTGAATCAGCGATATTGGATTCTAGAAAAAATACATTGAAAAATTGGCAAGTATTGCTCCAATAATTTTAAATCTATAATACACAAGACATAAGAAAGAATTACATCATGAAAAGAGCTCAAGTGCAATAATCTTTAATACTCTCTTATGTGTTCATTATTCATTTGAATATTTGTGTGGGAGAGTTGTAACAAGAAGTTGGGGAACTTACTTGGGTAGCTAGGTATTGAGAGGTCAATACTTAGTGAGTGTGCTAGCTGAGGTTTCTTAGTTGAGTAAGCTCGAAACGGTAGACAGTGTATAAAGTCAAGGTCATTGGTGTGTACTTCTTAAATGAACAAGAAGTTGAGGAGATTAAATCCTAAGAGAAGAAGTACCTTCGGTTGTCACCAACCCTCTTTGGAAGCATAAACATCGTAAACATATTCTGTGTTTTGTCCCATTTTGTTTATGCACTTTAATTTTTGTTTGTTACTGACATTTGTAACTAACCTTCAATGTTATCTCCTCTAACATTGGCAGTACAGGTACAAAGTATATTGGAATTTTATAAAGTCTTATCTTTTTAAGATATCACCCTATTCATTCCTCTTGAGGGTGATCTAACATTGGCTTTTGCGATCTTCAATGGGTATCAGAGCAGTTCCACTCACATTAACTTAACCATCTTGTGGAACAGATCATGGCATCTTGTAGAAGTGCTGAAATTGATCATGAATGCTATTTTTCCAGACCTCCGTTGTTTCGTGGTTCTAGCTTTGCTCATTGGAAAAAGCTTATGCAGATCTTCATCAAGGACTATGATTATGAGCTCTGGGAGATTATCACTAAGGGTGACTTTGCGCCTACTGTGAAGGGAGGAGGCGAGATTGTTCCAAAGCCCATATCAACATTCACTCATGAAGAGACTAAGAAAGTGGCCCAAAATTATAAAGCCTTGAACATTTTATTCCGTGGTTTGGATTCTAACGAATTTAACTGTGTGTCTGCTTATGATATAACCAAAGAAGTTTGGGACACAATGGAGATTACCCGTGAAGGGACTCGTCAAGTTCAGGAATCCAAGATCAGTCTCTACATCCATCACTATGAAGTCTTCAAGATGCTATATGGAGAATCCATCAAGAACATGTACATGCGCTTTACTAAGATAATCAACAACCTCAAGTCCTTGGGCAAATCATATGCTAATGAGCAGATGGAGAAAAATGCTGTGATATCTTTCAAGAAGCGAGTGGGGATTCAAAGTCACGACCATTGAAGAAGCATAAGGCCCTCAAGTTAGATGATCTTGTTGGAAGACTTCTAACCCATGAAATTCACTTACATGAAGAAACTGAAGAGCAGGCACCATAATAAGGACTTGCACTAAAGTCCAATGACATTGAGATGTAACTTGAGGAGTCTGAAAATGATTAAGATGAATAATTGGTTATGAAAGTTGAGGGATTTAAAAAGATGCTTCAAAAGCATCCAAAATTCAAAGGAATTTGGAATGGATCAACCTCAAAGAGGAATGAACAAAACTCCAAAGGTAAATTTGCCTCAAAAGTTGACACTAACCATTATGGCTATGGGCTTCCAGATGATATAATCAAGGATTGTTTGAATATCAAAAAGAAAAATAAGAGAACCAGATTCAAGTCCAAGAAAGTAGGCAAAAGAGCTATGGTTGTAACATGAAGTGATAGTGATAGCTTTAAAAATGAAGGTGAAGATGAAGAAATAGCCAACCTCTGTCTCATGGCTAGAGAGAACACTGGAGAAAGTGAAGAATCCGAAGAGGTAACATTGGAATATCTTCTTACTTTGATAAAAGAGTATCTAGCTCAAGGCCTATTAAAGTGTGTTAAATATGAGCAAGATCATATATTTGAAATCAAGGCCCTTAGAAAGGAAAATAAATTCTTGAAAAATGAAAATGAAAACTTGTAGAGATCTTGTGAAAATCTGCACATCAAAACCAATGATCTTGAGAATGAGAAACCATTTTGCAAAACAAGTATGATGTTTCTCGCAAGTCTCTCTTGAAACTTGCTAAGGATCAAGAGAATTTAAACAAATTACTTAGATCCTAATGTATGTCCTTTAATAAAGAAGGCCTTCGATTTAACCCAATAATAAGAAAAGGTCATATAAACACTTCTTTACTAAAGAGACGTGACATAAGGAATCCCAAAGTAGATCTAGTTCTAAAAACAGTATCCTTGGTTACAATTGCCGAAATCACACTATTTATCAAAGGAACCATAGCTACTTTGGGTATAAGTATCCAAGTCATTCTAGTCCTGGTAAAGGTCAAAAGCACTATAGAAAATTCGGTGGTAAAGAGACCTCTTACCCAAGAATCATACAAGTCTGGGTTCCCAAAGGGTTAATGTCCTCAAAGTTAGATATTGGTATCTTCATCCAAACCCTACTACCCAAGAATGTAGGAAGGTTTGAATTTTGTTGTAGCAGGTGTGCTTAAAAGCAAAGTGCAATATTTGGTACTTAGACAGTGGGTGTTCAAGACAAATGATTGAAGATGGCTTACTATTCACTGAGTTTTAAAAACAAAAATCAAGAAATTATAGATATCAAAGAACTCACCAGCGGCTGCTATTAGAACTGATCATGGAAGCGAATTTGACTAAGACAAGTTTATTGCATTACTATAACAAGAATGACATTTCCTATAACTTTTTAGCACCGTGAACATCGCAGCAAAACCGAGTTGTCGAAAGGAAGAAGAGGACATTGGAAAACATGGCTAGAACATTGATATGTGAAAATGATCTTTCAAAGTCCTTATAGGATGAGGGTATTAATACTGCAAATTATGTACTTAACAGATGCCTCATTCGCGCAATCCTCAAAAAGACACCATATGAATTATTCAAAGGAAAGAAACCAAATGTTTCATATTTCAAAGCCTTTGGAAGTACTTATTTCATCCATAACAATAGCAAAGAAAACCTTCATAAATTTGATCTAAGGAGTGATAAAGGTATATTTGTTGGCTATTCCTCAGTTAGTAAGGCATATCGTGTTTACAACTAATGTACCAAAAGTCATTGAGGAATCGATTTATGTCATCTTTGATGAAACTAAGAATGGTCGTGCTCGTTCATCTTCATCTGATGAGTTTCATCCAAGCAAATATGTAGATGATGAAGAAGAATGAGCCCAAGACAAAAGCAATGACCAAAGTGCAATATGGGCTAAAGTCTAAACCAGGATGACTAAAGATAGCCTGTTGACATTAGAGCTTCTCTGAAAACCTCACAAGATGTGTGTGAGAGACCCCAAGCTGATATCATGAATAATAAGTCATCCTTAGGTATCCTTGAACCAGTTGAAAACCACTTCAATGAGCCAAGAAAAGGATTCAAGTACAAGTCTTCTCATCCTTTGGACAACTTAATCACTGACATCAATACAGGAATAAGGACACATTCATCCTTGAGAAATTTATGTGCATTCTTTTCATTTGTTTCTTATAGACATTGGTCGTGTAAGATAAACTCAACCAGTTTGGGAAGATCCAAGTTTGGTCATTCACTCCTAGACCAAAGAACCACACAGTGATTAGTAAATGGATCTTTAGAAATAAGTTAGATGAGTATGGGGTAGTTGTTAGGAGGAAAGCCAGATTGGTTGAAAAAGGGTACAACCAAGAGAAGGGGATAAACTTTGATGAAACCTTTGCACCTGTAGCTTGATTAGAAGCTACCTCCATATTACTTGCATTTGGATCTCATATGGGCATCAAGCTATTTCACATGGATGTCAAATATGCTTTCTTAATAAAGAAGTCTATGTTGAGCAAAGCCCCATTTTTGAAAATCTTGAATTTCTAAATCACATTTTTGAGCTTCAAAAAGCTCTTTACAGATTAAAACAAGCCCCAAGAGTTTGGTATGAATGTCTTACCAAATTTCTCTTGGGAAATGATTTCACACGAGGAAAGATTGACAAAACCCTTTTTATTAAAACAAAGGGGGAAGACTTCCCCATTGTTCAAGTATATGTAGATCGTATCATATTTGGTACTACTAATAATATTCTATGCTAAGAGTTTTCCAATTTGATGAGTAAGGAGTTTGAGATGAGTATGGTGGGAGAACTTAACTTCTTCCTAGGACTCTAGATTAAGCAATGCCAAGATGACATATTTATCAACCAAGGCAAGTATATGAAAGAAATCTTGAAGAAATACAAGCTTGATGAAGTTGTTAAGCCATTAATCATGCATCATTTTATTAATTATTTTGATTATATTTTACACATTATTGCGTCTAATTTACTTTACTTTATATGTTTTCCAAGTTAGGCATTAATAAAATAAAAATGAGAAGACAAGACGTCGAAGCTCCAATTTTACACGATTTGCTGAAAAGACGGTCCAATAATAATTTATGGGAAATATTATTTTCATGATTATTTAATTGGACTAGGGCTTCAAGAGTTGGAATAAGGCTAGAAGTCTTGAGGGAGAAGAAGTCTAAGGAAGAGAGGAAGGAAACCCTAATATACTAAACCTAACCTCTCTCACTTCCTATATATAAACCCAAGGCAACCCCTCTTCTTCATCATCTTCTTCACCATCTTCTCAACTCCTCATCATCCCCTTTGTCACCATCATCATCTATCATCATCCTCCCTCCACGCCTAACCCCAAACCCACGGCTGCGCCATCTCATGCCTTTTCCATAATAACCCACGGTAGCCCTCATCCCACGCCTGCCCTCACCATAAATCACCCATCACCCTCATCTTCAAAACCCACCACGCCTCACCATCACGATCACCATCAATCCTCATCAACACCCTCCAACACCCAGCCACGGCTGATTGATAAACACCCCACGCATCATGCTTCTTTCCTTCTGCTTCTTCACGGATCATCATCTTTCATCATCAAGGAGTATAGCCTTATTTCTTTTTTTTGTTGTGTTTTTACTTTATTATTTTATTTTATTTTATTTTTGTTGTTTAGATCATTGTTAAACATGAAGTATTTGGGTGAATTTTGTGATGTTACTTTTAATATGAGTGAGTAATTTTTTTATGCTTAGTATAATCTTCTTGAGGCCATGCTAAATTTACTATTTTGAAACAAGTGTTATGCTTTATTGCCTAGTTGATTCATATTCATGATTCTATAGTGATTAGTGTTTATCGTTTATGATATTCGTGTTAAATTAATTAGAATGCATGTTAATTAGTTTAATACGACTTCGATTGATAGTTTAGAAGACTATAATACATAAAAGTTATAGTTTTTTATGCTCAGGTATCACCCTAATTAATCATGGATGACTCAAACCCATCTCTTTTAATTAGGTAATCGCTTTAGATCTTTGTTAAATCGATTTGCTGGTAAATTGGTTACAAAGTGTTAAATGATGTTTTTCTAATACGTAATGCTCTAGTTTAATTAAATTCTTGCGCTGGTATAAGGGTTATCAAAACTAGTAGAGTTTGTATTAGGGCTAGACCTAATTAAACTATAATCTAAGGAAAAACGGAGAAGAACCACTGGTGGATGTCTTCTACAGTTTAACTCATGAATGAAACTAACTTGTGTGTTAATGATAAATATTAATTTGCATGGTGGATTGAGATTATACTAAGTATCCTTCATAAATTTGACAACTTTGATCATTATTTGTTGCTTAGAGTTAATTTGATTAGTTTGTTAATTTTTGTTCTATTTTTATTAGTTTCAATATAATTTCAATCGACCCCCCCAAAATTATAGTCTTTTAGGAGTGTCTAGGTAATTTTAGATAACTTAGATTTTGATTTTTAGAGTCGTTATAATTTTAGATTGATTTATATTCAGTTTTGGTATTTAATTACTGGTTTATTAGAAATTAGACTAAAAATAGTTATATTTGTTCTTTTTCGATTTTTATCAGTTCTTAGGGTTTATATAGTGTCCTAGTCTGCCCATATTTAATTTCGTAATTTTTGGAAGTTATTTGATAATTTTTCAGCATTAGTTTGAGAAATTGATATGTGCAGGTTTTTAGGTTATTAATTCAGAAAATTTTGATTTTAATTATTAATTCACGATTATTAGGTATTGTTAAGTCCAAAAAATTATGTCCTGGAAGTAATTAGATACAATTTAGAATTTGTAAGCTCATAGACCTGAAAAATAATATTTTAGGTTACTGTTTGACATTTTTAATATTTATTTTCTGATTATTATTTGCTGTTTTGATTTTTAATTAGAATTTCAGTTGCTATTCTGTTTTTATTTTTTTAGGTTATTTAGGAAAGCTTTTTAGTGTTTTCTTTCTAGAAAATAATCCAAAATATTTAGGAGCATCATTAGGTGCTTTTCCAGATTTTTATTCATTAGATTTTAATTATTTTAGAATTATTAAGATTAGATTTAATAAATTAGATTAGTAAAATCATTTAGGATTAAGCTAGCCTTTTTAAAACAATTTTTCTTGGTGGATCGATCCCTACTTCCCTATGTTATAAAAAGTATTTAATAATCAAAGTAGTGGTTAAATTTGTAGCTCTCGACAAGCTTAACAGAAGTCAAGCTTGCTAGCACTCCAATGACCTTGAATACAAAGTTGGACCTTGGTCTAAATGGTAAGTTAGTTTCAAAAAGGTCTATAGAGGTATGATTGGATGATTCCTTTATCTAACAGCGAGTGGATTAGATATTATGTTTAGTGTATGACTATTTGCTCGGTTACAAAGTGCCCCTAATGAATCACATCTAATAGCTGTCAAAAGGATGTTTAGATATCTTGTAGGAACCAAGAACGTTGAATTATAGTATCCCAGAGATAAAGATATCGATCTCATTGGATACTCAGATGTAGATTATGCTGGCTACGGAAAAGATAGAAAAAGCATCTTAGGATACTGCTGATTCCTTAGATACTCCTTAGTGTCATGGCATTCAAAGAAACAAAGCTTTGTAGCTCTATCAACTGCTACAACCGAATGTATAGCAGCAAGAACATGTTGTACTCAAATACTTTGGATCACACAACAACTACAAGACATTGGTTTTGAATTTTAAAAGGTTCTTATTCAATGTGATAATATGAGTGCAATAAATATCACAAAAAATCCAGTCCTGCCCTCAAGAACTAAACACATTGAAGTGAAGTATCACTTCATACGGGATCATGTTAAGAAAGGTAACATCATTCTTGAATTTGTTCCTTCACATTTGCAATTACCTAACATTTTCAGCAAACCACTTGGTTAAGATCAGTTCATTTTCATTCGAAGTGAACTTGTCATGATGAAAATGGATGAATGAATTGAAGGGGAGAATTCTTCAACACAAAGTCCAATGTGATAAAATATTGTAGGTTACCCCTAATGACAATGGACTATACATTGAGACATCATCTCAAAGTCCAGATCAAATATGTGCTCTTAGACTTTAGATTTCCATATCACATATCAATTATAACAAGTAGCTGGAAGATGGAGATTTAAATTAATTAAATGTCTCAATGGCTACCGTTTTCTAAAAATTATGGATCTTTTCAAAACCAATTCGCTATCTATCTATTTTTAAAAAGGGCATTGATGCACTTTATTAATAAGCATCCTTGATTCTATCCACAAGATTTGCTACACCTTCTATAAGTTGCCAGCCCTCACTTTTTTTTTTAATGTTCTCTTCCATTATAAGATTAGAATGGGTAATTTTCAACGTTCTCTCTCTCTCTCTCTCTCTCTCTCAGTTCTCTGTCAGCGCACCCCTCTTTTGATTGCACAGAACGGTCACTTGGTTGTCCACCATCAGTAACAGTTCGCCGGCAGTGGTGGGTCGTCGACGGTGAGCACCATAGCCCCTCCCTGGTCCTCCCCTGCGTCTCTCTCTGTTTTTGGGTCCCCTGTTTTTTTGGGTACCATAGCACAGAACCGGCATCCCCAACTACCTGAGACCCGAGTCCCTGAGCCGGCATCTCGCTCTAGTGGCCGGAAATTGTCGTCCTCGACCTCTTGGGTGTATTTCTCCCCTGTGGACGCAAATCTTGGACCCACAAGGTGGGTCTTTTGGTTCTTTCCTGTGGTCGAATTTGGGTCGCGTAGGTTTGGAAGTTGCTGGCTCGCTCGTCACCTCTCTAACCCCAGGTTCCATCTACCTCACGTCTCAGATTATTTGTGAATCTTATATTGTTTCAGCTAGATTTTGTATTTTTTTTGTTGGTCTGCTTTCTGGTTCCGTTTTGCTGCATTCTGGCCAGGTGAGTTCCCCCTTGTTTGGTCTTTTTTTGGTCTGCTTTCTGGCTCCGTTTGTTGCATTCTGGCCAGGTTGTGTTCCCCCCTGTTTGGTCCTCATTTGGTTGCGTTGTGCGTAGGCGGGTTCTGTTGAGTTCTTCCCTGTTGAGTCCACATTCTTACGCTATTGTTGTCGTGCTGGTTCTGGTTTGGGCTTCTTGCAGGTTATCATTTTTGTTGGGTTTTTGCTTTGGGGCCCTGTTCTTTGTTATGTTCGGATTTATGTGTACCGGTTTTCTGTCTTGAGATTGTGTTCTTATTAGAAGATTCTTGATTCCTTTGGCGCTTATTAAGATTGCATATTTTGGTGGGTTGTGTAAATCTGGGAGCTTGGAGGTGTGAATTTGGTTGATTTGGTTTTAGGGTTTCTTAATTTGGCTCTTGTTTGAGTTCCTGATTTAGTCACCATCGTCTGGGTTCTCTGGTTTGGTTAAGAACCCTTTTATTGGAACTTACTTGTTTCTGTAGTGAGTGATCTGTTGAACCTAATTACCGGGTTTTCCTTTCCTGTGGATTATTTTATTAGTTGACCTGGCTTGTTAGCTTTTTTTAAGGGGGGCCATTGTCGTTTTATCATACCTTTTGTTAGGTTGGTTCTATCATTGTTAGTATTATTTTTATTTATATCGGCATTGCTAGGGGTACCTCTAGTAGTATTAGTATTATTGTATAGTTTATTTATTTATTGTATAGTTTTTAGCTTGGTTTGCGGCTCTTTAACTCTCTTTGATTAGTTGTGTTTTCTTGTCGAGTAATTTACTAGTTCTGTTATCAAATTTTTGTTTGTGCTTCGCAGCTGGGCCCTGCCCTTCCAGTGAGTACTTTGGTGTGATTTTGTTGAGCTTCCTATTAGCGTCTTCTAGCCTTTTAGTTTCTTTACTTGGCTATTTCCACACTAGTTGGGGTCACCCAGTGAGCACTTTGCTTTTTCCGTACTAGTTGAGGCACGGGTTCACCGGTAGGTGCTTTCAGTTGTATTACTCGTAGGAGGAGCTTTTGTCGATTAGTTAGGTTTTTCTAGATTTTTTTAGATTTTGTTCTCTTCCTATCCTGTATCTTAGTTTTTTACCAAGTAGTCCTGTTGTAATTTTTTCTTTTCTGGTGGGTGGAGGGTAGCTGACCAGCTGTTTCGAGTGTCTTGTAATTGCTAGCTTTTTAGGGTGTTCGTTGGCCGCGTAGACACCGGCGTCTGTGGCGGGCCATGTAGCTGTCTCAGCCTGTCCTCCGGGGAGTTCTGGGGTTAGGAGGGGGTTAGGGTTGCGGAAGGTTCACCTAGCATCCTGGAATATTGGGACCCTCACGGGTAAGTCAATAGAATTAGTTAAGTCTCTTCATAGACGTAAGGTTAGTATAACGTGTGTCCAGGAGACGAAGTGGGTTGGGGCGAAAGCTAGAGAGATTGATGGGTTCAAGCTTTGGTACTCGGGGTCAGCCAAGGCGAAGAATGGAGTTGGTATCCTAGTCGTGAAGGATTTGGCGGACCAGGTGGTCGAGGTGAGGCGTAAGAGCGACCGGATTATGGCCATTAAGGTTTTGGTGGGTTCAGTTTTCATGAACGTGGTGAGCGCGTATGCGCCCCAGGTAGGCCTGCCGGAAGAAACTAAGAAGCTCTTCTGGGAGGACCTAGATGAGGTCACCCAGGAGGTACCTCAGAGCGAGAAACTGTTCATAGGAGGAGACTTTAACGGCCATATAGGCGCAGAGGCAGCAGGTTACGTTGGGGTCCACGGGGGCCTCGGTTTCGGAGAGAGGAATGCGGGAGGGGTCTCTGTGCTGGACTTTGCGGAGGCTTTTGATCTGGTGGTGGTCAACTCATTCTTCAAGAAGAAGGAGGAACACCTGGTGACCTTTAAGAGCAAATCTTGCAAGACCCAGATTGACTACTTTCTGACGAGGAAGGAAACTCAGAGATCGTGTAAGGACTGCAAAGTGATTCCAAGCGAGTGGTTGGGATCTCAACACAGGTTGCTGGTTTTAGATGCAGAGTTCAAGTATCCTAAGAGGTCGAAGAGGAGAAACGAAGAACCCAGAATAAAGTTGTGGACCCTCACAAAGGAGAAGGCAGAGTTAATAGCAGAGAGATTAGCTGATGAGAGAGTTTGGAGGAGGGCAGAGGACGCCGACTCGATGTGGGATGCTGTGGCGGATTGCATCCGAAGATCGACAAAGGAAACCTTAGGGCTTTCCAGGGGAGGCGGCAACAGGATGGAGGGCGCCTGGTGGTGGAACGAAGAAGTAAAAGAAAAAGTCAAGGCAAAAAAGATGCCTACGCAGCGTTCATCAGCAGCGGTTCGGAAGAGGAGAGGGCTCATAAGAAGATCGAATACAAGGTGGCCAAGAAGGTAGCTAGAAGGGCGGTGGCAGTAGCAAAGAGTCAGGCGTTTGATAGACTTTACCATAAATTGGGGACGAAAGAAGGGGAAAAGGAGGTTTTTAAACTGGCTAGAGCGAGGGAGAGAAAGACTAGGGATTTGGGAGTAGTAAGGTGTATCAAGGACGAAGAGGGCAAGGTGTTGACTGAAGATGCTGAAATTAAGGAGAGATGGCAGAGGTTTTTTGCTAAACTCCTCAATGGGGAAGGGGGGGAGTCGACTGTAGTAGGGGCGGAGAGTGTAGCGATCAGCGTGCGGGTGCCTTGATATCAAAGGAGGAGATAAGGGAGGCCTTAAAGAAGATGGCGAAAGGAAAGGCAGTGGGCCCGGACCAGATACCAGTGGAAGTTTGGAAGTTTATGGGGGAAGTGGGACTAAAGTGGCTCACGGAGCTTTTCAATGTTATCTTCAGGACCGCCAAGATGCCCAGAGAGTGGAGGGCTAGCACAGTCATCCCACTGTACAAAAACAAAGGGGATATCCAAGATTGTAATAACTTTAGGGGCATTAAGCTGCTCAGCCACACTATGAAGTTGTGGGAGAGAGTGATTGAGAGAAGGCTGCGAGAAGAAGTAGAGATTTCAGAAAATCAATTTGGTTTCATGCCAGGCAGGGCAACCACTGAGGCATATACCTCCTCAGAGGGCTCATGGGCTTGTTCAGGGATAGAAAGGTGGATCTCCATATGGTGTTCATTGACTTGGAGAAAGCATATGATAGAGTGCCAAGGGAGGTATTGTGGAGGTGTTTGGAACAGAAAAGGGTGTCGCCGGCGTACATTCGTGTTATCAAGGATATGTACGAGGGAGGGCGGACAAGGGTTAGGACGCCAGGAGGGGTATCCGATGACTTTGCTATTAGTTTGGGCCTGCATCAGGGCTCCGCTTTAAGCCCTTTTCTTTTCACATTAGTTTTGGACGATCTCACTAGAGGCATCCAGGACGAGGTGCCTTGGTGCATGCTGTTTGCAGATGACATCGTCCTTATCGATGTGACCAGGCAGGGGGTGAATGGCAGGTTGGAGAGTTAGAGGCATACTCTGGAGGCCAGCGACTTTCGGCTGAGTAGATCGAAAACGGAATACCTTCACTGTTGTTTCAGTGGAAGGATAGAAGAAGGGGGAGAAATCGTACTGGATGGGAGGGCAATACCGAAGGTCGCCAAATTCAAGTATCTGGGCTCGATCATACATCAGAATGGGGACATTGACGAGGATATTAGTCAGCGGATTAGAGTGGGCTGACAAAAGTGGAAGTCAGCGTCAGGGGTGTTGTGTGACAAAAGAGTGCCCATGGGTCTGAAAGGTAAAGTCTATCGGATGGTAGTTAGACCGGCTATTCTCTATGGATCGGAGTGTTGGCCTCTAAAAAAGGCGCAGGTCCAAAGGTTGTTGGTAGCTGAGATGAGGATGGTCAGGTGGATGGGTGGTTTTACGAGATTGGATAGGATCTCGAATGGGGTAATTAGGAGCTTAGTTGGAGTGGCCCCCATAGAGAAGAAGATGAGGGAATCGAGGCTCAGATGGTTCGGCCACGTGAAGAGGAGAAGCGTGGCCGCCCCGGTGCGAAGGTGCGAGAGTATAAACCCACCTGCTGGGAAGAGAGGGAGGGGTAGGCCGAAGAAGAGCCTAGAAGAGGTGATTAGAGAGGACCTGAGAGTTGTCAGTCTCACGAAGGACATGGCTCAAGATAGGAGTTTGTGGCGGGACAGGATCAAGGTCCCTGATTGTAGAGGTCCGGCTCTGTAGGTGGCAGTAGCTTAAGCGCTGTGGGGTGGGGCAGGGTGGGTAGGGTTTTGGTTTGCTTGTATGCAGGTTGTGATTTCCCAGGATGCCACGGCACCAAGCACCCCTGGTTTGTTGAGGTATGCCTCTGCTCCCTATCTCAAAGCTCTCTCCCCTTTTCCCCCTCCCCTTTTCTCTTACGTCGGTCAATGGTCTTTGCAATCGTTTTCTCTTCAAACCTTTTCTCAAAGCTGTTTTTGTGGGTCTTATGGAATCAACCTCTCTATGGGTAGGAATACCGGTAGAGGTAAGGTTGCCTACAGCTGGATCTCCCCAGACCCCGCAAAAGCGGGACTCACATTGGGAGTTTGTTGTTGTTGTTGTTGTTGTTCCATTATAAAATGAGCGTGCCTTGGCCTCAATTGTGCAACCACTTCTTATCATCCCTTTCTCTCTAATTCGGCCAAACCCTTAAATTTCTCTCTCATCCAAATGCTCTCATTTTGTCCCTCCTCTCTCCCCCTAGGACCAACTGTTACCATGTTTTCAAAGTATAAAGGAGGAGCCCTTGCTAAAGCTTTCACCACTGTAGCAAAAAGAACTTGCAGTGCCACTTGACGTCGCCAACCAAACTTAGGTGAGGAAACTGCAATTTCTAGCTTTGAGGCCAAAATATCTACCACTTCCGGTAGCTTTATCTCTAACTTGAGTGTTAGGAGGATCTAGGACTGCTTGACCTCCCCATTGAGTGGTTCACTAATTCAGGGGTAAAGAAATACAATCTTGTGGTTTAGAAGGAGTTGGTGTTTTTTGAGTTTATAGATCTGGATTTTTTGAAAAAGGCGTAATTTTCCTTTAATGAAAAATTAGAAAATTCGGGTTGCATAGGTCAATTTGATGTTGGAGATGAAGTATACCCCTAACTAGTTCACCTCTTCTATATGAATTTTGGAAAAAGTAGAGCTTTAAGGGAGTGGGAGAACTTATTAAACCACCAAGATCAAGGGTACCACCATCACCCTTACCACTACCTTTATTAAGAGTATCTTTAATCTGAACCCTGACCCATCCAAATTTCCTCCCCTAATGTCAACGGATAAAGCCCGCAAACGCTATCTTCAAAAGTATGCTAACTGAACCAAGATCAAGAAAACCAATCAATCTTATACTACCCTGTACTCATATCCTCGGATCCTATACTACATCCTAGTTAGGACAATTTATCCTCAAGGATCATCAAAAGAGATCACCAATGATACCCTCCTCAAAACCCCCTACTATATCATGTAAGGATATTATGTGGACTTTGCAGAACTTAGACTCAAGTATATGAGAAAAGTCTGCAACTTATCAAAGAATTTTCCTCTAGCCTACTCCAATCTCTTAACTTATATCTTCAACGCCTTCCAAGCCTCTTTTAAGGTTTAACACACTCAAAAGTCTCAAATTCAAACCCTTTCTCTCTGGTCATTGGAAACATGAGGAGGAGATCTCTGCTGATGACACTGAGACCCCTAAGCCTTATCCCTATCTTGAAATTATCCATCCTCACTGGTTAGGTTGGTTTAAAGCAGATCTTAAAGAGGTTAAGAGAGAGCTTGCCAGTCTTAAGGCTAGTTAAGCGAGATTAAGAAAATATTAGCTGATCTCAAAAAGGTGCACGAGGAGTTAGCTTACTGTGAAGCCAAGCTCAACAGTGTTGTTTCATATATAAAGATAAAGGAAGGATCCTTGAAGGTGATAAATGATGAGTTTGGGGCAAATGAGTGCGGTTGGAAATGACATTAAAGACAACCCAAGCTGACGTGGGTTAGGAGGTGAACATTGAGGAAGAGATTGGTGCACTAGAGGCTGTAGAGGAACCAAAGTCAAACGCTCCAACCCCTTGTTCAGATGTTTACTCCACTAATCAAGCATGATGCTCTCTGGCTTTTTGCTCTCAAAAACAATTTCATTTTTTTATGCTTCAGAACAATTTAGTTGTTTTAATACAATGGTTTGTCGTATATTTTGCAAGTTCACCCCTTTTGATGAAAGTAAAAAGGGGTGGAGAAATGGTGTGACTTAAGACATTAATGATGTATGATCAAATCCTACCCGGAAGGTTTTAAAAGCTTCTAGCGTTCATAGTTAGGTGATTAGAGGTGCTCTTTTGTCTTGACTATGCCTTATTTTGCTATGCTTTGCTCTGATTGTTTAATATGCTATGATTATTTAATATGATCGGTTAATATGCTCACATGCTTGATTTCCCTATATGATTTTCAAATTGGAGTTTTGTCTTTCATAAAAAAGGGTGAGATTGAAAACTCTTTCAATGTTAGTGGCAAGGTCATTGAGTTCTTAAATGTTACAGCTGAAGGATATTGGGTGTTTTAAGTGAAAGAAAAAAGCTCAATTTGAGTATATTGTACTATATTATGCTGGTCCATCTTGTCTCTACAAGAATCCAATGTCAAAGTCAGATCTCTAACTTTGGTATTAGCAGAATCATTTTTTGAAAAAACGATATATATTTTATCTTATTTTACTCTTGAGATATGTTG
>JACYFF010031954.1:13683635-13760831 GCA_017589665.1 Selenicereus undatus | reverse complement strand
ATGTTGCTTTGGAAAGAATTTCTTAATCACTTCTGAGTGGATTATATTTTTATAGTGCAATATATCCTTTCTTATCATCGAAGATCATGTAAAGATTTTATTTGATCTAGTTTAGGAAAGTTGCATTTAATCGATCTTGAGTTTATTTGTAAATTATTTTGATTGATTTCGGTGAGATTTTTGGAGATCAAATTAAGCTCTTCTCTCAACAATCAAGATCCATTATTTTGGTCAATCAAGAGCCAGTTTTGGAAATACCAATGTTCGAATAAGTGATACTAGATTCTGGATAGAATACACTGAAGAATTGGCAAGAATTACACCAACGGTCAAGAAGGTTTTAAATTTATAAAATGAGGAGCTAAAGCATATGACAAGCCATGAGAAGGAATTAGATCTTGAAAAGCACTCAAGTGCTATAATCTTTAATACTCTTTTGTGTACGCATTGCTCTTATGAATATTTATAAGGGAGAATTGTAACAAGTACATTGGAGAACTTACTTGGGTAGCTAGGCATTAGGAGGTTAATAGTTAGTAAGTGTGCTAGCTGAGGTTCCTTAGTCGAGTAAGCTTAGAATACTAGATAGCGTGCAAAGCCAAGGTTATTGGTGTGTACTTCTTAAGTGAACAAGAAGTGAAGGATATTAAATCCTAAGGGAAGAATTGTCATAGGCACTAACTAGCTCTTTTTGGAAGGGTGAACATCATAAACATATCATGTATTTTGTCCCATTTTATTTATGTACTTTAATTTTTGTTTATTAATGACATAGGTGACTAACCTTTAAGGTTGACTCCTCTTACATTGGTAGTGCAATTTCAAAGTGTATTCAAATTTTATGAAGTCTTATTTTTCACGATATCACCCTATTCACCCCTCTCTAGAGTGACCTAACATTGACTTTTAGGACCTTCAGAGCAACCTCATTCTCTTTCAACTCTACATTTGGGTCACTGCCCTCAGTAGCATCCTGACAACACTTCTTGTCTTATCTCACTAGGAGAAAGTTTTAGAATGGTAGTCCATGAACTACAAAAGAGTGGTAAGTCAAAGAGGAAACATTCATAAAAATTACTAGTGAAAATTGGCCCCATATACCTCTTCTAGTCATGCCACTCCTCAGCCTCAAACCCTTTCATTTTTGGGGCTAGATGCTCGTACATATCCTTTATAAGAAACATCAACAACTCAATTAAAACAAAAGTGAACAGTTACCAATGCACATGATTAACAAAGTTTGCTTACGACAGTCACTTGCACATCTTCAGAGCACACCCTTTAAGTTTTACCATCTCACAATCATCCCACTTACAAGATTGGGGGGGGGGGGAGGCATTTAGTATTCCCTTAAATTCTAGTACACGAGAGCGGATAGGATTAGAAATGCAGCAATTAGGGACAAAGTAGGAGTGATACCTACAAAGGATAAGATGAGGGAAGCTCGACTTAGATGGTTTGGTCATATTAGGAGAAGAAGTATGGATGCACCAGTGAAGAGCTGTGAGAAGACCAACCTTCCAGGGGTAGAAGGGATGAGATAGACCGAGGAAGAGCTGGAGCAAAACAGATGCGATCTAAAGAGTTTAGGTTTAACGGAGGACATGACTTAGGATATGAAGTTATAGAGAGCTAGGATTAAGGTTACAGACTTTCGAGTAGCTCGTTAATTTATTTTGTACTTGATTTTCAAGGGATATTAAATTGCTGGTGCTTGGATCTTACTTCCACTTATAGTGCATTTGCAGTTTATGTGCATGCTTACATAAGTTATTATGAGAACTATTGCTATTTGTGATGCATCACTTTCATTTCCTTTTATCTATCTATTTAGGTATTTACATTTGTTTTATCAAAGGCTTTTCAACTATAAAATAAAATGCTTACCTAAACTTTTTTTGTGGGGCTATTGGAATTAGCCTCTCTACAAGTAGTGTACCTCCAAAGGTAAGGCCGTTTACATCTGGATCTCCCTACACCCTGCACAAGCAGGACCCACACTGAGAGTTTTTTCTTGTTGTTGCTACTACAACTCGAAATTTAAAATAACTGCACAATGGAAGATCCACAACATGATAGCTCACTATATTTACCCAATCATATGGTTAAATAAGTGTACAAGGTTGTATAGTTACAAAGGCCTTGGATCAGTCCAAATCGTCAAATGAATCCGAGATCGCAATATGTGAGTTTGCAAGGATCCTGAAATCTGGGGGTAGGTTCAGTTGGGATGTTGTTTTGGATCCAAATTCCCCATTCAATTTTTCATGTTGCACGTGGGTACCCTATATCTTACTTAGAATGAAAAAATACAAGTTAGAATGCTCATATGTTAAATTTCCCGAAACGTTAGTACTAAATTCCTATTATCGAAATAGTTTTTTTGGTAATCCACTGCCCTTTTTTTCTCTAAGAAATTTCTGCCTAATTGATGTTACGGGAAATCAACTCCCACATAATTCATAGCAACAAAAAATCTATCTTTCCGAAAGAAAGTAAGCATTGTACTTCGCATGTGTATAAATATCACTTTTACATTACAAAATTAAAAGTTTTTGCTCTCTCTTTTCCCCTCATTGATAATTTCCATAAGAGTGAGCTCTTTGCAATTCTCTTTCACTCACTCACTCTCTCTCTCTCTCTCTCTCTCTCTCTCTCTCTCTCTCTCTCTATCTCTCTAACACATACACACATTTCACCATAGTTCTACTATTCTGTGTTCTCTTCAAAAGATTTCTCCCTATTAATTTTTGATTTCACCACGTAGGTTGTACAACTTTCTCTCTTTTTACGCATTCTCCATGGTTTCTAGAGTTTTGCTTTGAATTATTGCTAAGTAGATTGTCATATTTGGGTCAGCTAGTTGAGCGACCCAAATTGTAGGTCTAAGTGTTTTGGGTCATCATCAAGCTCCAAATTGGGAGGATCCCAGGTCATAGCTCAGCTGGGCTGGGGGAGGGCATACCGAATTGGATAAGTGAAGCTATATCACCAAAGGGATAAAGCAATATGTGCCTAAACTCTAGGTTCATTAGGCTAATAGGTAAGAAGCCCTAACTCTTAACACTAGGACTATCAGGGGTACACCACAGAGGAAAAATTGACTGTTTACTCTTAGAAACCACAACATTCAGTGCAATCCCATCACCTCAGCTCAAGAGTTGCAACTTATCTAAGTAATTATATCATGATTCACGAAAGTATCTTAACCTTCTGTGCCTTGGCAATGTCGAGAATCCACTCCCTGTTTAAGCATTGGAAGGGCATTCTTGAGAAAACTCTTTTAAGTGTGCAACTCAAGGTCACGAGTGTAAAGGGTGTTACCAGTTTACTCCATGTTCAGTTGATGTTCTTTATCATCCACCTAATTGTGTAAGTCGTCTATGTCATATATCTGTGGCTTGAACAATATTATTTAGTATGTTCTACTTCTAAAGTCTAAACTTCTAATGAGCTCTTTACTGAAAATATAAATTTGTTTGATCATATAGAGACAAACTTTCGTCCATTGTCAAGGATAACAATGTGGGCCAAGACCCCCTTCCCAAAACAAAAAGAACAACCTCAAAAAAAAAGCAAAAAAAAGAAAGAGAAAATAGAAGGATCATTTAATAGGATTCAACCTTAGAGGTTCCTTATGTTGTTTTCCTCGTAAAAAATGTTACAAGGTCAGCATTGTCAAGGGACAATCACAAAATGCTTAAGATCTATCAAAAATTTCGGGCATGATCATTAAATATTAAAAATTTTGTCTTTTGCTAGTAGAAAGCAACATCTTCTCTTTCTAACAGCTAATATAAAATATAAAGCATTCACTTTCTAGTTAACACAAATGTTGAACCCAATAGACAACATGTATAAGTGAAAGCTCATTACAGTGTGAGCTCTAACTCATACATTAGCAAATGAAGCGAGACAAGACCAAATGATTTGATAGGAAAAACAGAGCTCAACATCTCACTTGCTACTGAAATTAATAGCTTAAAGATTATAAGTTACATCTAACTAAGAAGCTAGGGCAAGAATGCAAGATGTAAGGGAAGTTTAATAAAAGCATCTTAGAAGCACATCAGAATGGTTCCGTAGGCTATTGACTTTGTTAATTCACCATGCAGAAGTTTTATAATCTTTTCGCATATTGGGAAAAGTTTCTTCCCTTTAACATCTTCATTCCCATGTAAAACACGACCAACTATGTCAAATCCGATCATGAGTGTTTCCTTGCTCCATAAGGGTGCATACTGCTTGAATGCATATTTAACCCAATGCAAAAGCTTAAATGTCTGATTGCAAGCCCTTCACCTGAATGCCATCTCAGCCTGTCCTGTTCCATTTCTAACGGAAGGACCCATAAAAAGCAATCCACCACAAATTGCACATTTAGTGTGGGTCTACTTTGCACATATACCGCAATCGATCCATTGGCAAGTTTTCATTTCATTATCAAGCTTGGTACAAATTACAGACATGTAAACATTAGATAATCCATTTTTGTTGATACATATTTCATAGGTATAGTCACTTACAGGAAGCTAGGCTTGGCATGCTATGTTTCTACATATCTTATAAGTAAAAATCTCTACTAGATAAGTCTAAAAAGGGCGGAACTATGGACATAAGAAGGCTTGGATTCCTATCTTCATAGCAACAAGGAGCATGATGGGCTTGAAGAAAAGCCTCAACTGTTAAGTCTAATCAAGTTTGAACAAGCTCCTTCCAGGCCTTAAGCTCTTCCATTTGTTGTGAGCCACCCGTTCCCTTGAGAATGGCATGTAGATCATTTGTCAGGTTTTCAAAAAACACTCCTAGGAAGAAGTTGCATTTTCTCATATATGATATCAACGCTTTCTTCGGCTATATTTTGAAGAGGGATCTTATCTTCTATTAAGATTTACCTAACAATAGATTGCTCAAAACAATTGTTCTCATTCCTTTCATTCTTTACCTTCTTCATAACAAGCCCATTAGCCATAGGTGAGGTATCATGTGAACATACGCTTTTAGTTGGAGACTCATGAATCTGAATAGGCACCAATCCAGGATCTACAGCAGCATTAGCCATATGGTTATCTGAAATCCATTTCAGCTAAGATTTACCGACCTTACGTTGCAACCAGAATAACTATAGGCCTCAATTTTTCTTAACTAAAATGAGCACTTGAAGCTAAAAACCCAATAATGATGGAAACTAAAGAAATAAGATCATTATTATCATCTGTTGCATCAAAGGATTCTTAAAGATGTAAATCAAAGAGCAATTTATCAGCATAAATCAGAACACAAATTCTTAATTTTCTTTATATAAAATAATGGATCGTAAATTAAGAAAAGGTAATCTTTTATTTGAAACATTCACAAGTTCCAGCACTCAAATTTACAGTAAAGAAAAATAGACTAATTAAACACTTGATACCAGGGAGTGATATGATCCCATAGGAGCTTATGAAGGGATGCATCTTGAAAATCATATGCTACTAGAACTGAAATTAAAGGGCACAAATGTAAGGCTAAAACAAAGGGCATAATGGTAATTTTAGTTTATCAATTTTATTTTGCACTTTTCTAACACTATTCTATGTTTGTATGCCAAGTTGACGTTAGAAAATCTCTTTACTGATGTAATCCATTAGAAAGCATCATTGAGCAATCATCTTCTTCTACTGCTAAAGTCTCTAGTGTCTCTCACGCTCTAAATTTCATTAATGTTTACATAACATACCTCTACTAACTCAGAACTCCCCAATTCCTAACTTCGAATTGGTTGATTTCACTTCATCCTTCGCTTTAGTTGGATGGAGATTGTATCAGAATTATCCTTTGTTTCTCAAGATCATATCAAAGAGGAGCTTCTAAATAATAATTTCTTACCTAAAACCGTCAAATGAGGTTCAAGTATGGTTTAAAAGCAGGAAGCTCAAGTACTACCTCAATCTTAGCACTATTGTACATTGATGTTTAGAAGCAAAACAGTTAAGCTACCAACAATGGGAGCATAAAAAGACAGAGAAATTGAAAATTATAAAAAGTGATCCATAATCAGAAAAGGGAAAAGTGCACAAAAATTACCGCGCGCGCGCGCGCGCGAGAGAGAGAGAGAGAGAGAGAGAGAGAGAGAGAGAGGCCCTAAAGATGAAGCATAGGAATGATCTACTGCAACCCCTAGAAAAGAAGAAGTAGTGTATGGCCAACAAAGAAAATACTAGGGTCTAGGGGGATTCAAGCGACCAACTATTGACGGGCACTCTTCAAACTTCTCATATTCTCAATGACTCCCCAGGGAACTACATGAACTTACTTCTACTCTAGGTACACCGACAATCCTTGTCGATGAGTTCTTATGTTCAATGGTTGGATATATAACATTCTTTTATGCTGAGGCAACATTAATCATGCTCATTCACATTTTAATTGTGCTCGTTAACATTATCACACACATGTTAAAATGTACTATTATTGATCATCAAATATATAACTATTTCTCCCCACATATTATTAATGCTCACAATATTTTTTATCAATATCAACAAGTGATGTTTAGCTTTCTTATTACTTTGATTCTCATGTCTAGTTTCCTTAGAATTATACAACTTTTATTAATGTTAAATACGTAGTCATACACTCCTATTCTTATCCTCAACAGTTGAAACTCATATGTTGGTGATTATTAGTATTATATAATGTGAGCAATTAAATAATATTTACTGAGCACGATTGATAAACCTCTAATTTTGCTATTTTTAGTCATCGATTTCATCACTCTTCTTGACACATTTCCTCAATTCATTAAGACATTGATCGTATTTGCTCCTCTTCGCTCAAAATAATCTTGTTTAGATTAATTTCCCTTTGTGTAGGAATCTTGGTCTTAATTTGAGGGAATATCCCGTCAATGGCTTAGAGATGAGCAAAGGGTGATATTTTTGCTACGTAAGTGGTTCGAGGAGTCAGTAGAGAAGTTAATGACTCACGAAATGAAGTTGGAAGCACCAACGGGTAGCTGTGCATATGTGCTTGGTCGTGCAAAATTAGTATTTGCAGCTAAAAAGTTCAAGAGATGCATATCTGGCCCTGCACATGAAGCAGTAGGGAAACTAAGGAGTTACATGATAGGTCGTATGCCTCTGCATGACTTTGCATATACAGTCCAAGAATTACACATGATTGGTGATGCATTGTTGCACCCCTACCATGCTTGTATCTTGGGCAACTTATCTTTTATTTAAGTGTTACGTTCTGAGACTAGATAGGACACCAGGGATTTTAGCCTTTCAGCGGAGAGTTTCTAGAGATTATTGTGCTTAGGGTTAGTAGTCAGATTTGGAGATTGTGCTTCTATTTCGAGAATTGGCGCACTACTAATCATTTAACATCCAAGTTTGTTCTATGATTGCCACAGCAAGTGCACGATTGTTACAGTATAGTTTTAATATCGATCCCGCGGAGACCAAGCGTAATCTACCGAGTTTCAAACTATTATAAAAGGCTATGCGATCAAATTTTCAATGGGTTGTCTCAACTATCACTATTTAACTATTGAAAATTCAATCAGATTAAAAACATCTAGGGAATTTTTTCGCCTACTAAAGAGTTGGATTGTTGGATTTGAATATGCACTTTATCTAGATTGGATAATTCAAAGGAGTGCAATTGAGCTAAGAATTCAATCATTTCTTTTGAAACAATCTGAATTGCCTAAACTAACCCAATTAACATTCCTTCAAATATGCTTAGTTTAGTCTTGGTTATGGATTTTTGATTGCTAGAATTTTCCTCTCAACAAACAACTCTGGTTTAAGTAGTTGGTAAATTAAGTTCTAACTTATTCCAATAGTGAGTTTTTCCTTTCAGTACTTTACTCAACTATCTGGTGTATGCAAGCAAATTTGGCCAACATTTACTCACAGCATTTCATCCACAAGGTACAATCAAACCAATTTGATAAAGCACAAATATTGAAAACTAGTGATCCAACATCAATACTTTGGCTAATAAGTCCTTAGATTAAGAAAAACTACACGCACATAATTGAAATAATCAACAACTAAACAAAAGTTCAAGAAGAGATTGGAAGGGGAAAAAACCATAGCAACTATGGTGGTCTTCAATGGCTTCCCAAACTCCAAGCCTCCAATTGCCAATCTTCCACTCCAATTCCATTTCTTACTCTAAAGAAAAATTGAAAAAAAATCCTAAAACTATTGATAGAGGTGAGTGTTAAATCCCTTGGCTTTTTTATGCTCTCTCTCTTTGCAGCAGAAAAGACTCCATTTACGCATGAACTCAGCCATCATTAGCCACAAGATGAAGGAAGACGAAGAGGAAGCAGTTTCAAGCTTTACCATGGACTGTGGCCTTCACCACAGAGGGTCTGTGGTTGCCTTTGTCTCAGCATTCTCCAGTTCTTCTTTCTTCTCCACGAGCATGGTGACTTGGGGGCATCTGTGGGGAGTCAAAATACACTCAATTGGGGTCAAAGAAAGGGTAAAAATGTCTACAAATCGGTAAAACACAGAAAAGAATCATACCCAAGCGTAAAACAGGAAAAGGAATATAGATTATGACATACAGTTCATAATTCTCCCTACAAATGCAGCAAAATGATACCAAAATAAAGTGCATTCTAAGCATCTATCAAACTCCCCCATGCTTGAACCGTTGCTTGCCCTCAAGCAACTATGAAAACCAAAACTAAAATGAAGAATCTCCTTAGGTGAATATAAGTAGCAACACCAATAGCCTACCAACCCAAGAAGCTAGCCCAAAAGTGATGAAAAATATTACAAAATAGATGAGAGAATGAAGTTTTCTAAATATGAACAAATACCTTCAGATCAAACATTGAATCGATGACTCAAATCAGCTTAAACAATCATATCGACATATATAATAGGAAGATTTAAAAGAACCGCTAGACCCTTACTTTAGGGATGAAGCACTCATCACTCATGTGTCTTAAAATATAATACGGTTTACTCAAATCTCATTCTAAAGAATCAAATGTACCATAAGCTTGACATGACTCTCAAATTCACCACCACTGAAATGCAACGCATGATAGACAATCATGAGAACTTTGATAGGATTGCAACGGGGCTATAGATAAAGGTAGGAGAGGAACAAATATGTTGGGTTTTGTGGAGCTTAAAGCCAAAGACTAGGAGTATGAATCCTCTTCACCCAACTTTTCACAAAAAAATACTCCTCACACCAAGCACCAAAACATCTCAAATACAAAAAAACACCAAGTTGGTCGAGCATGTGAAAAAAGTGTTGAAGCAGACTATGAAATCTATACCAAATCCTTGTATTATTTTGTGTCTCTTTTTTTCCTTTCAACATTTTTTTGATTTTCTTTTTGTTTTTTTCAATTCATTTTTTTCTTTAGAGAAGAGAAGGATTATGGCAAGAGAAATTGTGCACTTTTTAACACTATTTCTATCAACTCACAAAATGCAACCCAAATGACACCAAGGGAAATATCACATGAATCCCTCACTGCACACAAACAAACCACACCAAACAACAACGTCATTATCCATCAACTACTCCCAATCACTAATAAAAAACATAGTCTTGGCTAAAAAGGTAGAATATATATTTGCCCAAGGTCCAATATTATAGATTTGCATCAAGAAAAAGAAAGGTAAAGGGTTAATGGGGTAGCAAGGGATAAATCATATAACAGGTGGCTATTTAGTCAATGTAGCTCATAAGTTCAAAGAATGCCTCAATTATATTGCATAAACATGCATGCTAAATGTTATCTTGAATAAGAGTTAAAGCATGTTCTAGAGATTTGAAATCAAGAAAGAGTTACACATGCATAAGAATGTGAGACTAAAATAATGAATTAGTCCAAATAAGGCTCAAAGTCTCACGGAACAACAACCAAAGCTCAGTTAGCTCATTAGATCACAGAAGCCAAATACTCATGCAAAGACTCATTGAGTAATCGAATTGCAATCAATATAACGAACAAAACATGAAGCACATTTCGAAAACTTATAATCAAACATTTATTCACAGACGGACATAGCAAAAAAGGTCAAAATAAGTCGAAGAAAGCTACTTAGTCTAAGACTCATTATCGGAGTATCTTAGTGCTTTTTCCTCTTTGTTCTTTTTTTTTTTCCTTTCAACACACTAAACTGCAACTAAAAATTGAAAATACAAGAATAAAGCTAAAACTAAGAACAGAAACCTAAAAATAGAAATAAAAACGAAATGATCAACTAAAAATGCGAACTACTCCTAAATGCATGACCTAAAATGTAAACTACTCACATATCCACATCTCATACACATATTCACAAATAACTCCCCCATGCTTAGACCAAGCATTGTCCCCAATGCAAGAACTTAAAAATCAATGGGGAAGAAAAAGAAGTACTAAAAAGGAGGAGGAGGGGGAGCAGAAGCAGGGTGGGGATGAGAGATATGCCAGTCTCGCCAAGTCTCTAAACAGGCCCTAAAGTCTTGGAAGTATTGGTTTTGGGAAGCAATCATCCCACGGACCTCATGATGTCGCTCTTGAACAAAGTCATAAAGCGGTACGTTCAGTTTGAATGTAAGCTCAAAGGGATGCTTGCTCCTCTTGAATGGACTGAAGGGTAGCATGCAAACCATCATAATCAGAAGATGAGCACGATTGGGATGAACTAGAGGCCCTTAGGTGAGGTGGGGGAGGAGGTGGTGTGGGTTGCACCAACTCTTCATCACTCGATGAAAAGTATAGATTGCCCGATTCAAGAGAGTGGTTCGTTCAACTTTAGGGATATGCATGAGACAGTCCCTAGGTTAAATCCAAAAAACACTCCCAGCCTCTACCTTACAAAATTTCATTTGTTCAAAGACGGCTAAGTTCAACCGCTCAAAACCGGTAGCTCTATCATCAGGGTTTGATCTATTCTTACAAACCTAGCAATGGGGGAAATAAGGCCCCCAATCACAATCCTCTGTGCAGAACTAGTGGCCGCACTATGCAACTAATTAACCAAGGATGAACTGGGGTCAAGTCGATCACCTTGGAGCATGCTTCACAAAAAATACAATTCAAACAAGCAAGGCACATTCAAACTATCATCCATTACAAACAAACCACAAGCAGGCAATTTTTGGGCTACTCGAATACAGGGGTTTCTGATGACAATGCCTTTGGAGTTGTTTGTATTATACCGATGATCCCCAAACATTTCATGCTAAAAAGCATTCACATTAAACTCTTTAGGGGCATGGCGATAAGGCAAGTCTATACTCGGTGGGAAACCGCATATGCTATTAAAGGCACTTAAATTTAGTTCATAAAACTCCCCATTGAGATAGAAATAAATGTATCCTTCTTGATAACGAGGCCCACTCGTGAGCTCCACACACAACGTGCTTAAAAATTCAAGGGTGAGGTCCTGGTAAGTGTGGTCCATAATCTTTAAAAATTGCCCCATACCTCCCCGAGCAAACAACTAAGATATGTCATCCAATAAACCCAATCTAGTCAACAAATCCCCGTCATAATAACGAGTAGCAACAACTAACTTACTGCTCAAATTATTGTATCTAGCAATATGCTCGGGACGTGTTAAACCAAGGGAGTTAGAGATATTACCTTGGTTTCATGCATTCGTCGAGGTTCCGGAAGTCCGAGGTGCTTGTTGAGGTTCTTGACTGGATGTCCTCACCTCTTGGTTGGTTCTTACCTTCTTCGTGGGTGCTATTGTAATGGTGAATGGATGTGTGAAAGCTTGAAACTCTAACTAAAGTGAAAATAGAAATGAAAATAACTAAAAATGCAAAGTTTATGAAAATTAAGGTGAAAATGGGAAGAAATATGAAGAAAAAGAGAGAATTTGAAAGAATGGAGGGTGAAATGGAGTTGTTAAATTTTGGAGCATAAAGATGGGTAGAATATGAGAAAAAGAGGGCCAGAAAATAGAAATTTCAAGGAGATTTGGTGTAAAAGTGAAGAAAATAAGAAAAAAGGGAAGAAATTTGGTGAAAATTAATGAAAAATTGAAGGTTTAAAAGTGGTTGGTTAATTGGCTATGGAGGTTTTAAAGAGAGAAGGAGAGAGTTTAGAGAGAGAAGGATGAAAGGTAGGAGAAAAGGAAGGGATGCTCAGGTCGAAAGGGCTTGAAAACCCTTGACCGTTATGGAGAGCCTCACCATGGAGCGTGGGGTCCGTCATAGAGGGTCCGTGCTGAGCTCTGTCTCTGTGTTTTCTTCATTTTTCCTGACAGCTACTTCACAGATTGGATTGGACACCATGAGGGGTCCGTGGAGAGCTCTAATATAGCTATTAAAACTCTCTTATTATTTTTTTATGATTTTTTTAATGATTTTTCACTCTTTATTTCTTTTCTTTTTCACTCTTTCTTTTCCTTGCTTCTTCTCGCTCTTTCTTTTAATTCTCTTATAAAACAAAAATAATGCACTATATACAATTAAAGAAAAGAAAAATTAAACTAGTAAACGGGAAAAAATTTGTGTTGCCTCCCAAGAAGTGCTCTTTTATGGTCAGGAGCTCGACCGTCTCTTCTAGGAAGGTTCGAGATAAGAAAGGTGGTGGACAATAGGATTGTCAATGGGTTCCCCTATATCTCCCGATTTTCCTTTATCAACGACCTCAAAATCAAACTCTTACACTAGAAGATACCATTTCAAAAGCTTGGGATGGAGGTCCTTCTTTGCCATCAAGTGACTCCATTTAACATGATCCATGAACAAAATGAATCCTAAGTCAAAGTCACACTCGATATCATCAATAGGACGCATGGACTGCGCTAGGTGGTGCAGGCGCTTTGAACTCCACCCTAGCAAAATCTGGGTTGAGGCCTTTAGATGTAACACATTCAAACAGAAAAGGGTCAACATGCCACCAATTATTAAATGAGTCAATCTCATGAAACTCCATATGTTCTTCTAAAGTAGATAAAGGAGAGGGGATATTTTGGTTTTCAAACAAGACAAATTCAACATGACACTCCCCTACATCAAATGACAAATGTCCACCCTTCACATCAACTTTGCAACCAGAAGTGGCTTAGAAGGGTCTTCCTAGAATAATCTGGGCATACACATCTATGGCCATATCTAACACGATAAGGTCATCACGCATATAAAAATCACCTACTTTTACGGAAACATTCTCTAAAATACCCATAGGGCAATTCATGGAACCATCCGCGAATTACAGTGAAATAGGTGTTGGTTACAACTCTCCTAAATGAAGCTTCTGGAAAGCGAAATAGGGCTTAAGACTAACAGTTGCACCAAGATCATACAAGGCCCTATAAATCCTCACTTGACTGACCATACAAAGAATAAAGAAGCTACTTGGGTCTTTAAGGTTAGGGGAAAACTCTTCAGGTACCACCACATCTAGCACCTTTTCAAAGGGTAGGGTCTCAAACTCATCATTTTTAACCTCACTTTTGGCTCTCGGCACCTCTCCACCTTCCTCAAGCTCTATACCCGTAGACTCCTCTACCCCACCTTTCAAGGTAACATAGTTACACTACTCATGGGGATTTGCCTCGAGCTTACAAGGAAGTCTACCCAGGGGTGTAGATGAAGAAGTAGCTTGTTGAGCAGTTTGAGCTTCTAACATCTTATTATGAGTAGTAAGCACATCAACCTTAGAGGCTAATTGCTTAATATACTCTTCTTGCTTTTGCTATACCAAAAGCATAATCTCTATCATGGTTTTTAAGTTGGATTTTTGAGGTGTTTGTTGAGGGTAAGGTGGTCTTTAAAATCCAGGGGGTGGTATAAAATTCATTTGAGGCATAGAAGGAACATTAGACCTATAGGAGAAATTGGGCTGATTCTTTCAACCAGGATTATAAGTGTCAGAGAATGAGCTATTGGTCGGTTTAGGAGTAAAATTGTTGACATAGTTGACTAATTCACTAACATCTTAACCAAATGGACTCCCAACTTAACAATTCATAGTCAAATGAACAAATGGCCCACAGATTTCACATGATGGGGAGGGGATACTTAAACTAATTAAATTAACATTCAATCGTTATAGCCTTTGAGACATGGCATCTGCCTTAGCAAAAAGCATAGAGATAGCATCAAGTTCTAACTTACCTCCAACCCTCTTAGGTTGGCTTCTCTCATTAGATCATTGGTAGTTATTTAGCGCCATCTCTTCAATAAGATTGTAGGCCCCGTCTTCAGTCTTGTTCATAAGTGTACCTCCTGCTGCTACGTCTATAGTAGACCTCAATAGTTGGGTGACTCCGTTATAGAAGGCTTAAACTAACATCCATTGTTGAAGGTCATGATGTGGACATAGCCTCAACAGGTCCTTAAAACGCTCCCATACTTCATATAATGATTCATCTTCCCTTTGAGTGAAAGTGTTGATTTGGTTTCTCAAACTTACTATCTTAATAGGAGGAAAGAATTTCACAAGAAAGACTTTTGTGAGCTTATCTCACGTTATGAGGCATCCCGAAGGCAAATAATGTAGCCACGCTCCTACCTTGAACCTCAATGAAAATGGAAATAATCGCAATCGTATAACATCGGTAGAAACACCGTTGAGCTTTTATGTGTCGAACACCTCTAAGAATACCAAGAGGTGTAAGTTAGGATCTTCTAGTGGGGTGCCTTCAAATCGGGATTGTTGCTCCACAGAAATAAGAGCCGGCTTAAGCTTAAAGTTGTGGGCTTCCATGTTGGGTCGAGTAGTACTAGAGGCAATGCCTTGGACCCCCGGGGTGACAAAATCCCGAAGCGTCCTTCTTTGGTCATCTCCTCCTCCCACCATCGTCGAAGAGGCGTCTTGAGCTTTGACTCTGTGCTCCTCTAACTTCAACTTCTTCCTCCTAGAGTGAAAAGTCCTTTCTATTTTCAGATTGAATTCAAACGGAAAGGGACTACGCATATAAGTGGCAAGATCCTACAAAAATCACCGCAAAACACCACCAATGCAAATCAAGAAAATACAATGAAAAAGAAAAAGACAAAAACTACTTAGTCAAGAAAATACATTGAAAAAGAACAAGACAAAAAATACTTAGTCAATCTAAGTAGGCAAACTCAATATCCACAAATTGGTCCCCGACAATGGCGCCAAAAACTTGATTGCTACCGCAAGCGCACAGTTGTTGCAGTATGGTTTTAACATCAATTCCACAGGGACCAAGGGTAATATATCAAGTTTTAACCTATTATAAAAGGCTAAGCGATCAAATTTTAAATGGGTTGTCTCAACTATCGCTATTTAACTATTGGAAATTCAATCGGATTAAAAACATCTAGGGAATTGTTTCGCCTAGTAAAGAGTTGGATCGTTAGATTTAAATATGCACTTTATCTAGATTGGATGATTCAAAGGAGTGCAATCAAACTAAGAATTCAATTTTTTCTTTTGAAACAAACTGAATTGCCTAAACTAACCCAATTAACATTCTTTCAAATATCCTTGGTTTAGTCTTGGTTATGGATTTTTGATTGCTAGCATTTTCCTCTCAACAAACAAATCTCTTTCAAGTAGTCATTAAATTAAGTTCTAACTTGTTGTTCCAATAGTGAGTTTCTCCTTTCAGTACTTCACTCAACTATCTACTGTGTGCAAGCAAATTTGGTCAACATTTACTCACAACAGTTCATCCACAAGGTAGAATTCAATCAAACCAATTTGATAAAGCACAAATATTGAAAATTAGATATCCAACATCAATACTTTGGCTAACAAGTCCCTAGATTAAGAAAAACTACTCACACATAATTGAAACAATCAACAACTAAACAAAAGTTCAAGAAGAGATTGGAAGGGGAAAAAGCTTAGTAACTATGGTGGTCTTCAATGTCATTCCAAACTCCAAGCCTCCAAGTGTCAATCTTCCACTCCAATTTGCCGCTTACTTTAAAGAAAACTTTTAAATAAAAAATCCTAAAACTAATGATAGAAGTGAGTGTTGGATACCTTGGCTTTTTTATGCGTGCTCTCTCTTTGCAGCCGAAAAAATCCTATTTAAGCATGAACTCAGCTGTCATACGCCACAAGATGAAGGAAGACGAAGATGCAAGCAGTTTCAAGCTCACCACAGACCGTGGCCTTCAGCATGGAAGGTCTGTGGTTACCTCTGTATCAACATTCTCTAGTTCTTCGTTTTTCCCCATGGGCATGGTGACTTAGGGGCATCCATGAGAAGTCAAAACACAGTCAATTGGGGTCAAAGCATAGGCAAAAAGGTCCAAAAACTTACAAAATACAGAAAAGAACCATACTCAAGTGTAAATGGGAAAAGGAGTATGAATTACAACATAAAGTTCATATTTCTCCCTACAAATGCAGCAAAATGATCTTAAAATGAAATGCATTCTAAGCATCTATCATTCTTTAGTCTTTCTCTTATCATTTCTTGTTTGTTCTTATTCATCTATTTTCGTGTTTAGGTTTTGGAAATCTAAAATTAGGATTGTGATTGTCACCATGATTAGTAGCTAAATTTCCTAACTTGGTAGGGATTAACACCAATTATGCCCAGATAATCATGAATTAGTCCCGAACTGGTTTACTTCTTACTTACATCACTTAGATTTTGCTATGACCGCCACATGTTTGATGAATTACTTGACAGAGATTCATGTTCGTTTATTAGGGTTTATGGGAATGTTGAAAGGTGAAACTTTACCTAGTATGACTTAGCAGATAATTAGGGTTTTAATATGAAAATAGTTAAGATCGTAATTAGGATTTAAAGTTCCTTATCTTGTAATATTTTTATTCATAGTCCTATGAAAATAGGTGACTTGGGTCCTAGGATTAGTTTTCAATCCTTGAAAGAGAAGAGGATGCCCTTAATTGTCAACTACTCAATTGGAGACTGCTAGTCTGAATAGACTTGATAAGAGTTATCACATAATTTTCTGGCATGATTATACTGTTAATTCCAACATAAGTGCTTCAACCATTTAGTTTTCCAATTTATAACATAGATTAATTATTGCTTCCTTAGTTATTGATTCAATCTTGAGATCTATTTAGCGTGCATTGAGTAATTTAATTAGTTTTGGTAGTTGAAAACAAGTTTATTATGGATTCGACCAATACTTGCTGGTTGTCAGCTACAACCATACTATGTACTTGATATGAAGGCTAAATACGTTTTTGGTGCCGTCGCCATGGGACTCGTTCTTGTCAATATCAAAACTAGTTAAAATACTCTAGATTGGGCCTTTCATTTTAATCTTCAATGCTTCTTTATTCTTGCTTGGACCTGGTTATGCCTAGTATAGTTTTTGCTTTGTGTGCACACAACAGTCAACAGAATTTGAATCTCATCCCCATTGACCCTGAGATCAATGCCACTATGCACGAGCAAAGGCGTAGGACAAGAAGGAAGAAGAAAGAAGCTGCGATGGCTGGAAGAGAATAGAATATGGTTTTGCAAGATTATGCAATGACACAGACATCTGACATCACTTCATTAAGAGGTCAGTAATTGAGGTGAACAACTTTGAACTTCGATAAGTTATCATCACATCTGTTGAGAGGGACCAGTTTGGTGGGCACTCCATGAAAATCCTAATGTGCATCTTCACAACTTCCTTGCAAAATCTGACACCATCAAGCTCAATAGGATGGCCGAAAATGCTATAAGGCTAAGGCTCGTCCCATTCTCTTCAAAATATTGAGCTAGTGATTGGTTGCAGAATGCGGAGTCGAATTCTTTCACTACAAGGGATTCACCCAAAAGCCCTTTTTAGCCAATATTTTCCTCTTGGCAAGACTGTAACGTAGAGGGTGGATAGTACTTCCTTAAGCCAACAACCTACAGAGTGACAAGTCCTTAAAGTGCACACTATTTTGAAGTCATTTTGTGCTACTTCTAGGAAGAATTATGTGCTTTATGTTATATTATGTACTCCTTTTCGGTTTTATGCTCGGTTATGGTTCTTTTTTGTGTTTTACAGGTTTTTGGACCATTTTGCCCCAAAGTTGACCATAATTGTGTGTATTTTGACTTCCCAAGGATGTCCCCAAGTTACTATGCCTATGGAAGGAAGAAAGAGCAGAAGATTATCGAGGCAAAGCTCACCACGAACTGTTCGTGGTAGAGGCCACGGTTCGTGGTGAGGCCATAACTACAAGTCTGTTCGTTTCCCTTCATCGCGTGGCTGAGGTTAATCGTGTTCCTCTTTAAATAGGGCCCTTTTCGCTGCAAAGAAGACACACACAGCAGAAAAGAGAACTCGTCTCTAGTTTTTCCATTTTTTCCAAGTTTAGTTTAGATTTATGGTAGTTTTGAGTGTGAGTGTTGAAGAGGTGCTTGCTATTTTGGAGCCCTTGCAAAGCTGGGAAGCCCTTGAAGGATCTCCAATTGGCCTAAGTTTTCTTCTCTCAAACTCTATTTAGTTTTGTTGATTTAAACATGTGTGAGTAGTTTTCTCAATTTAGGGATTATTAGCCAAGTATTGATGTTGGAATCTTTCATCTTTATTTAGTTGTACTTGTTCTTGATTGGGATTGGTTGAATTCAATCTTGTGTGTGAAATTGTTGTGATCGAATTTTGGCCAAATTAATTTTCTAACCCTAAATGGTTAAGTGAAGGACTGAAAGGTGAAACTTACTATTTGATTCATAAGATAGGACTTGACTTAGCAATACTTAAAAGAGATTCGCTTGTTATGAGGACCCTTTAGCGATCAAAAATCTATAACTTAGACTAAACAAGGACATTTGAAAGAATGACTGGTTAGTTCAGTCAATTCAGTTCATTTCGAAAGAAGAGTGAATTCTAAATACGATTGCACCTCTTTCAATCTCCCGTTATAGATCAAGTACATGATATATTTCATTGATCCACATCTTTACAAGTTGAAACAAATCCCTAGATGTTTTTCATTTATTGAATTTTCCAATTAGGTTATAGTGTCGTTCAACTCTCTATTGAAATTTCTTTCTTGACACTTTTATAGGACAAAACTCAATAGATTACAATTGGTCTTCGTGGAAACGATATCTTTACTAAACTACAACACATGTGCGCTTGCAGACATTAGGTCAAGTTTTTGGCGTCGTTGCCAATGACCAAATTTGTGGATGTTAAGTTAGCCCTTAGAAATTGACTAAGCATTTGATCATTATTTTCTTTTTCTTTATATTTTTTTATTTGCATTGGTAGTTTTGTTGCTGTTTTGCAAATTTTTCCTTTATATGCAAAGTTCCTTTATGTTTGAATTCGATCAGGAAATCAAAATGACTTTTCAGTCTTGGAAGAAGAAATTAAGGTAGAAGAGCAAAAACTTAAGGCTCAACAGTTTCTTCACCAATGGTAGGAATACAAGGTGACCAAAGAAGGACATTCCGGGATTTTGTTACCCCGAGAGTCCACACCATTTCCTTAAGCATCGCTCGGCTAACTGTAGAAGTGAACAATTTTGAGCTTAAACCAGACCTTATATCAATGGTACACAATCCCAGTTCGGCGGCATAAAGCTCAGCAGAGTTTCTACCAGTGCCATCCGCTTGCACTTATTTCTCTTTTCACTTAGGGATAAGGTAAGGGCATTGTTTCACTCGTCATCTCCAGGATGTATAATGACGTGGGATGAGCTTACAAAAGTCTTTCTTGCTAAGCTCTTTCCTACAAGTAAGATGATAAGCCTGCGGAATGAAATCACTAATTTCTCTTAAAAGGAATATGACTCTTTATCAAGCCTGGGAGCGATTGAAGGATCTTTTATGATTATGTACTCACTATGGTCTTCGAAGATCGATGATTATGCAAACATTTTATAATGGAGTCACCCGGCCATTGGGCTCTACTATTGATGCGGCAGTAGGAGGTACTCTTATAAACAAAACTGAAGACAAAACATACAAATTTATGGAAGAGATAGCCCTTAATAATTTCCAATGGTCGTCTAAGAGAGCCAAACCCAAGTGGGTTAGAGGTAAGTTGGAATTAGATGCTATTTCTATACTTTCTTCTAAAGTTGATGCTATGTCTCAAAAATTGGAACGCTTGAATGTTAATTCTGTTAGTTCAAGTGTCCCCTTCCTATCATGTGATATATGTGGATTAATTGATCATTTGACTGTGCATTGTTAAGTGGGTAGTCCTTTTTCCCAAGCTGTAAGTGATCAGGTCAACTATGTGAACAACTATCACCCTAGACCAACAAATGATCCTTTCTCTAGCACATATGATCTATGTTGGAGAAATCACCCTAATTTCTCTCATAAGTCTAATGCCCTACCCGTGCCCCAAATGAAATTTAGACCACCCCTTGGATTTTAAAGACCATCATATCCTCAACAAGCACCTCAAAAATCCAACTTAGAGTCTATGATAGAGAGTATGCTTTGGCATAACAAAAGCAAGATGAGTACTTTAAGCAATTGACCTCTAAGGCTGATGTGCTTACTACTAACAATAAGATGTTGGAGACTCAAATAACTCAACAAGCTACATCTTCATCTACACCTTTAGATAAATTTCCTAGTAAGAATAAACTTAGCCCTGGGGAACAATATAATGCCATAATTTTAAGAGGGGTTAAGCAACTCGAGGGACCTAAGGGGGTTCGCCAAAATGAACGTTTCCATTATAGAAAAGATGACTCCATTGAGAAAGAGGTACCTACTTCTTCTAATGAGGATATAAGTGACGATACTTCTAATAAGATTCTTGATTACCCCAAGAAAATCTCCCCAAAACCCTATGTACCACCTTTACCCTTCCCTCAATGAATGGCTACGGCCAAACTTGATCAACAATTTGGGAAGTTTTTATAAGTCCTTAAGAAACTATATATTAACATTTCATTCCCTGATGCCTTGTAACAAATGTCGTCTTTTGCTAAATTTTTGAAGGAGATTTTGTCTAATAAAAGAAAGCTAGAAGAACATGAAACTGTGGCATTGACTGAAGAATGTAGTGCCGTAATTTAAAAGAAGCTCCCTGCTAAGCGTAAGAATCCCGGTAGTTTTGCTATCCCTTGTCTGATGGAGAATGAGTCCATAGATTGTGCCTTATGTGATTTAGGGTCTAGTGTAAGTTTAATGCCCTTCTCTCTTTACAAGAAGTTGGACCTAGGAGAAATGAGACCCACTATCATCTCTTTACAATTAGTGGACCGTTCCATAAGGTACCCCATAGGTATTTTAGAGGATGTCTCCATTAAAGTAGGAGACTTATATGTACCTATAGATTTTGTAATCCTTGAAATGAAAGAAGATAAGCGCACCCCTATTATTCTTGGGAGGCCATTCTTGGCCATCACTGGGTGCGTATAGATGTTAAAAATGGCAAGTTATCTTTTGATGTGGATGATGAACATGTTGAATTCAACTTGATTAAAGCTTCTAAGTTTCCTTTTATCTCTGGAGAGTGTCATCGGAGTGATGTAGTGGATAGTTTGGTAAAAAAAACTAGTTCTAATAATGATTCTCATGATGCACTTGAGCATTGTTTATTAAATGATGGTACTACTTAATATGAAAACCCGAAAGTAGCAATGTGTGCTCAATTCCTGGAAGCTTCTTCACTAGATAGCGTACCCTTTGCCACGATGGAATCACTAGTACATGAGAAAGCATCCTCAATAGATGAGGAACATGCCCTTGAGGTAGAACTAAAACCTCTTCCTTCCTCTTTGAGGTGTGAGTTTCTTGTCCCTAACTCTACATATCCTATGATTATGAATGCGAGTTTAAATGCATCTCAAGTTGACTCTTTGCTAAAAATACTTAGATTGCATCATAAGGCCATGAGATATACTCTTAATGACCTTAAAGGAATTCACCCTTTTGTGTGTGTGCATCATATTTTGATGGAAGATGACTATAAACCCTCAATTGAACACCAAAGAAGATTGAACACTAAGATGCATGATGTGGTAAAGAAAGAAATTTTAAAACTGCTTAAGGCTGACATTATCTACCCGATCTCTAATATTGAGTGGGTAAGTCCGATCCATGTTGTCCCTAAAAAGGGGGGAACAGTTGTAAGAAACGAAAATAATGAACTTATACCTACTAGGATAGTTACTGATTGGCTTATGCGCATAGATTATAGGAAATTGAATAAAGCCACCCGAAAGGACCCTTTTCCCCTACCTTTCATTAACCAAATGCACAAGAGGCTGGTAAAGAACACTTAATTTTGCTACGTAGATGGCTATTTAGGATTCTTTCAAATCCCTATTCACCCTAGTGATCAAGAAAAGACTACTTTTACTTGTCTATACGATACATTTGCTTATAGGATAATGCCATTTGGGTGTTTGGGCCAAAAATGTGCTATTTTTAAGGTACTTTTTCACCGATTTTATGCTCGTTTTAATAATATTTTTTAGATTTTTAATTGATTTTATTTTATTTTGCAAATTTTTAATAAATGTGGAAAAAGGACTGAAAATGGCAGAAAATGAGAGAAATGTGGGGAAAATGATGAGAATTCAAAAACCGGTCCAAAATTCAAGAAAACCGGCCCAAGCAGCAAAAGAAAAAAACCAGACCGAACCAGATTAAACCGAATCGGCCGGTTCGCTTAACCCGGTTCAGCAGAGAACACGGTTCAGTATTAACCCCTTCCCCTTTTCTGCGTCCTTCTTCTTATTTCTCTTTCTTCGCCCTGAAACCCGACACCCTAACCCAGAAACTCTTCATTCCATCGCCATCTTCCATCTCAACCCAGCTTCGCCATGCTATCTCGCTCCTCTCTCTCTCTACCTCGTCATCTCTCTCTTTCTTCCAACACATCACCCTCGCCCACAGTAAACCCCAAATCCCAAAACCAGAAACCACTTCGCCCACAGTAATCCCCAAACCTCGCCCATCCCCAAACCCGAATTCCACCCACAAAAATTATCTCCAACCCTTCATTCACGCTGCAGCAGGCCACGTACCCACCTGTGCTGGCTTCATCAGGCACCAATCACGACACCAGCATCGTCACCACCTTCATCCACCGTCCACGCACACCAGCAAATCGACGGTCGAGAGACGAAGGAGGTCGGGTATAAAGCAAGGAGGCGACGCCATTGAAGGGGGTTCGAACAGTAGGTAATTTAGGTAGATTTTAGGAGTATGATTAGGTTTAAATTCCAGTTTTAGGGTTTAGATTCAGTTTAGTTTCGATTTTTAATTTCGATTTCATTTTCGCATTTCAGAAATTTTGCAATTTAGGGTTTCGATTTTAGAGTTCTTCCCGACCTCTAATTTCTTGAAATTAAGCTTCGAATTGTCGATTTTGAGTTGTTAATTAAGAATTTTAAAGAATTTTGGGTTCATTTCATGCTTTTCCTTCGAATTTCCCCTCCCCTGATTCGCTTGCTGTTTGGTTTCTTCACGATGAATCTACACCGTGTCTGGGCTGATTCTGGCACCCCTTGGTGGCTAAAGAATGCTGAGTGAGCTAGGTTTGCAACCCCTCCCCTGTTTCGTGCTTTCGTTCGTTCCCTTCCTCTGCTGCTCTGTTTCCTGTTTTGTTTTAGGCATGTTTTGAGTTCAAATTCTAGATGCAGCGTTCAGTTCTAAGTTTTGGTGCGTCATCGAAGCTTTGTTACTCTCTGCTGCTGTTGGGCAATTGTTAAATTAGTTCGTTTTGATGAATGATGTTGCTGCTCTCTCTCTCTTACTCTGCTTATAAGCCGTTCAATCATGATTCTGGGCAATTATGGGTACTTTTGCTCTTCGCCATTAAGGGTGATTATAGAAACTGGGTTAGAAATGGTTCAACTTATGCTTTGAATTGTTTTCTCTATTTTGCAATGCTTTCGGTTCTGCCAATCTTGTTATCCCTTCCCCTACTGTTGCCTTGGTTTGAGAATAAATAATGTGGTTAGTAGCTAGGTTTTAAATCATGCTTAATTCACTCTTAATTTGGTTTAGGTTCGGTAATTGGTATAAGGTTAGCTTAGGTCTAGTTCACTTAGTTAATTAGTTCGTTTCAATTCTAAGTTAAAAGCAATTAATTGATTTAGTAGTTTAGATGAGTTTAGTTGAAATAGGTTATTAATTGCCTTAAATAATATCACTTAGGTTAGTTAATTAGTTTAATCACTTTAAATGACCATAATCTAAACGTTTTCCCTATGGATCGACCCTCAAAGTACTACGACTGACAATCGGGTGCTTGAGGTTTTCCTTTTTCTTTAGTTTATTTTCCACCCCTCAAAAAAACCACCTACATTGGGTTGTGTAATGCCCCCGCCACATTTCAATGATGCATGATGGATATTTTTTTCGATCTTATTGAGGACATAATGGAAGCCTTTATGGATGATTTTTTTGTATATGATACGACTTTTGACCATTGCTTGAATAATTTGTCTAAAGTCTTATAAAGGTGTGAAGAGATGAATTTAGTCTTGAATTGAAAAGGTGCCATTTTATGGAATAGGGGGGTGTTGTTTTAGGCCATATTATTTTAAATAAGGGCATTGAAGTTGGCAAGGCAAAGGTAGAGGTAATTGAGAAATTACCACCACCTTCTTCTATAAAGGGTGTAAGGAGTTTTCTTAGACATGTTGGTTTCTATGGACAGTTCATAAAAAGATTTTTTGAAAATTGCAAAGCCTCTCACCCATTTGTTTATCAAAAATGTGCCCTTTGAATTTAATGAAGAGTGTTTAAGTGTCTTTCACATGTTAAAGAAAGCTTTGATTTCTGCCCCTATTATGCAGCCCTGGATTGGGAGTTACCTTTTAAAGTTATGTGCGATGCCAGCGACTATGCAGTGGGAGCAGTTTTGGGACAAAGGAAAGGCAATAAGCCTTATGCCATCTCTTATGCAAGTTGAACTTTGGATGATGCTGAAATGAATTATGCCACAACTAAGAAAAAATTCCTAGCTATTGTGTTCGCCTTAGAGAAATTCCGTTTGTATTTAATAAATTCTAAGGTGATCATTTTTACTGATCATGCTGCATTGGAGTATCTCTTGAAGAAGTCCGACTCCAAGCCCCATCTTATTCGCTGGGTACTTCTTCTCTAAGAATTTGATTTGAAAATTCGGGACAAAGCAAGTCGTGAAAATATAGTTGATGACCACTTACCTCGCTTAGGTCCCGAGGCCACACCAACAGAGGAGCTTCCCATAGACAACTCTTTCCTAGATGACCAACTCTTTGCAATATCTCACCAAGCGGCGCCATGGTGTGTTGATTCAGTGAATTTTAAAGTATGTGGAGTTATGCCAACCGGGTTATCTTATCAACAATAGAAGAGATTCCTTTCTGATGTGAAATATTATGTGTGGGAAGAGCATTTACTCTACAAATTGTGTGGAGATAGCATATATAGAAGATGTTTACCGGAAGATCAGTTCCTAATGTCCTCCACCATTGCCCTGCCTTAACTTATGATGGACACCTTGGACTTGACAAGACTATAGCTAAGATGCTTCAAGCCGGCTTCTACTGGCCCACTTTCTTTAAAGATGTCAGAAGTTTCATTATGGGTTGTGATAAATGCCAACGGACGGGGAACATTTCTAAGAGGCATGAGATGTCTCAAAGTGGGACCCTTGAAGTAGAACTTTTCAATGTTTGGGGAATTGACTTTATGGGACCATTTCCTTCTTCTCACAATAATCTTTATATTCTCGTGGTGGTTGATTACATTCCCAAGTGGGTAAAAGCTATTACATCTCCTACTAATGATTCCAAGTTAGTAATTAAGTTTCTTAAAAAGAACATATTTACAAGATTTGGCACACCAAGAGCTCTCTTGAGTGATAATGAGACTCATTTTTGCAATAAGCCACTTGAGTCCCTCCTAAAGAAGTATGGGGCTTTTCATAAAATTGCTACGCCTTATCATCCGCAAACCAATGGTCAAGTTGAGTTATCTAATCAAGAAGAGTTCAAAAGCATTTTGGAAAAACGGTCGATCGGTCCTGAAGGATTGGTCTAAAAAGCTTGACGATGCACCTTGGGCTTAGCGAACCGCTTATAATACACATGTCGGTACTACTCCGTACCGCTTAGTTTTTGAAAATCTTGTCGTTTGCCGGTTGAGTTAGAACACAAGACATATTGGACAATTAGAACTCTGAACTTCGATCTTAAGGCGATTGGTGAGAAAAGTCTTCTACAATTGAACGAGTTAGGTGAGTTACGTCTAGAAGCCTATGAAAGCTTGTGAATTCATAAGGAGAGGACCAAGCATTGGCATGACAACCATATTCTAAAGAAAATATTTGAGGTAGGTGGCCCCATCTTGTTGTTTGATTCTAAGTTGAGGTTATTTCCACGCAAGCTGAGATCCCGGTGGTCGGGCCCATTTAAAGTTATAAAAGTCTTCCCTTATGGAGCAGTGGAAGTCTGGAGCAAGACAACTGGTACGTTTAAGGTAAATGGGCAACGTCTTAAACCTTCCTATGTGGGGGAATCTATTAACAAAGTTGTTGTCTATCACATATTTGAACCCTCTCTCCCTCCCTTTTGGAGTTTTATGCTTGCATTGAGGATAATGCATTGTCTAAGCATGGGGGAGTTGTTATAGTTATTTGTGGTTGTATATATATGTATTGTGGATGTGTGAAATTTTTTGTGTTTTTTTAGGTCATTCATTTAGGCTTAGTTTGCATTTTTAATTGATTATTTAGTTTTCTAGGTTTCTTTCTATGTTTTAGTTTTGTTTTGACACTTTTTAGTTTTTAGTTGCATTTTAGGCTTAGTAAACAAGCAGAAAAACCAAAAAAAACCTAAAAACACAAAAAGAGCCTACAAATCCTCCGATGATGAGTCTTTAGACTAAGTGGTTTTTTTTTTTGCCTATTTTGACCCTTTTTGTTAGGCCCATTTGTGAATAAAATGTTTGTTTCTATGTTTTCGAAATATGCTTCATGTTTTGACCTTCGCATTAGATATGAGTTGCTTGCTTAATGATTCTTGGCATGAGTATTTGGTATATGAAATTCAAAGAGCTAGATGAGCTTTGTCATATGAGATTTTGAGCCTGAATAGACTAATTCATTCATTTACTCTCATATTTCCTTTCATGTGTGACTCTTATTAGATTTCAAGTCTCTAGAACTTGTTTTGACTCTTGTTCAAGACCACATTTAGCATGCACATTTAGGCGACATGATTGAGGCATTCTTTGACTTTATGAGCTAAATTGACCAAATAGTCACGCTTATGTGAATAATTTCTCCCTTGCTACCCCTTTGAGCCTTTACCTTGTTTATTGATAAGAACCTATATTGTTATCTTTGGCCACACCCATATGTCTTACCCCTTTTAACCAAGGCTATAGAGTTTTCATAGTTGATTGGGAGTAGTTTGTGAATAATAACCTTTTATAGATAGTTTGGTTGGATATGATAAGGGATTCATGCTTTATTTTTCCCTTTAAAGTCAATTGGGTTATGTTTTGTGAGTTGCAAGAAAAGTGTTGAAAATGCATAGTTTCCTTTACTATTATCTTCCTCTTTGAAAAGAAGAAAGAAAAAAAAAAAACAAATCACACCAAACGGTGTGTAAGAAGAAATGTATGTCTATATGTTAAAAAGAAAGAACCAAAAAAAAAACAAGTGAAAAAGAAGAAAAAAAAACAAAAGAAAATGATGCAATAAGAGGATTTGGCATTGGTCTTATATTTTTAGGCACGTTTTCTTATGATAAATCCCAAAATGTTTATTCCCTCCTTACCTTTCCCCATTTGCCCGTTATAACCCTTAAAAGTCCTCATGATTGCCTTGTGTGCTTTCCATTATAATGGTGAGAATTAGAGAATCTTATTAAGCTTATAGTTGATTAGGTTCTATTGAATGAGTGATGAGTGCCTCATCCCTAAAGTGAGGTCCCATTGGTTCTTCTAAGCTCTACTTATTGTAATATGCCGATGTGATTGTTCAAGTTGATTTGAGTTATTGATTTAATATTTGATGTGATGGTTCTTACTTTTTTAAAAATTTCCTTCTCCTATTTGTTTGTAAAAGTTTTCCATCACTTTTGGGCTAAACTTCTTAGCTTAATTTGGCTATTGATGTTGCTACTGATGTCTTTCTGAGGAGGTTATCTACATTTTTAGCCTCAGTTTCATGGTTGCTTGGGGACAAACAATGGTTTAAGCATGGGGGAGTTTGATAAGTTCTTAAAGTACACACTATTTTGAGGTCATTTTGTGCCATTTTTAGGGAGCATTATGTGCTTTATGTTATATTATGCACCCCTTTTTCGGTTTACGTTCGAGTATGGTTCTCTTCTTTGTTTTGCAAGTTTTTGGACCCTTTTAGCCCAAATTTGACCATAATTGAGTGTGTTTTGACTCCTATGTATGCCCCCAAGTCACTATGCCTGTGGAATGAAGAAAGAATAGAAGATTATCGAGACAGAGCTCACCACAGACTGTTCGTAGTGAAGGCCACGGTTCGTGGTGAGGCCATAACTGCATGGCTGTTTGTTTTCCTTCATCATGTGCCTGAGGTTAATCGTGTTCCTCTTTAAATAGGGCCATTTTCGCAGTAGAGAAGACGCACACAGCAGAAAAGGGAACTCCTCTCTAGTTTTTCCCTTCTTTTCTATTTTTTCTAAGTTTGGTTTAGATTTTTGGTAGTTTTGAGTGTGAGTGTTGAAGAAGTGTGTGCTATTTTGGAGCCCTTGCAAAGTTGGGAAACCCTTGAAGGATCTCCAATTACGCTAAGTTTTCTTCTCTCAAACACTGTTTAGTTTTGTTGATTTAAACATATGAAAGTAGTCTTCTCAATCTAGGCATTGTTAGTCAAGTATTGATGTTATAATCTTTCATCTTTATTTAGTTGTACTTGTTCTTGATTGGGATTGGTTGAATTCTATATTGTGTGTGAAATTATTGGGATTGAATTTTGGCCAAATTCATTTGCTAACTCTAAATAGTTAAGTGAAGGACTGAAAGGTGAAACTTGCTATTTAATTGACAAGATAGGACTTGACTTAGCAATACTTGAAAGAGATTTGCTTGTTAAGAGGACCCTTTAGCGATTAAAAATCTATAACATAGACTAAAGAAGGACATTTGAAAGAATGACGAGTTAGTCTAGGCAATTCAGTTTATTTTGAAAGAAGATTGAATTCTAAATGCGATTGCACCCATTTTAATCTCTCGTTATAGATCAAGTACATGATGTATTTCTTTGATCCACATCTTTACAAGGTTAAACAAATCCCTATATGTTTTTAATTGATTGAATTTTCTAATTAGGTTATAGTATCGTTCAAACTCTCTATTGAAATTGCTTTCTTAGCACTTTTATAGGACGTAACTCAAGAGATTACAATTGATCTTCGTGGGAACGATATCTTTACTAAACTACAACACCCGCGCACTTACGGGCATCAGGTTAGGGAGCCTTTAAATGAGCCTGGGAGGGATTCAAGGATCCTTAGTGACAGTGTCCTCATCACGATGTTCCTGACTGACTTATAGTGCAAACATTCGACAATAGACTAGACTAATCAAAGATTTTAGCTGATGTGGTGGCGAGAGATGCTCTAATGGAGAAGTCTATGGAAGTAGCCAAAGCATTATTGGAGGAGATGGCCTCCAATAATTACTATTGGTCCAGTGAGAAAGCCAGGTTAAAGAAGATCGGTGGCAAATATGACGTTGATGTGGTGGGCTTTCTAGCTGGCAAAGTCGACACACTAGCACAACAGTTTAAAAGGTTTGGTGCCCCTAATCTCGGGACTTCCTGAGCATGTCTTACGAAGGTGGAGTTGTTTACAACATTTATGGTATTCAGGGACATATGGCTACTTATTGCCAAGGTACCTGTTAAGGAGTTGAACAAGCTAATGCCATCCGAAACCTCAACCCACAACCTCAAACCAACCACTACTTCAATACTTACAATCTAGGATAGAGAAATAATCCAAATTTCTCCTACAACAAAAAGAATTCCTTGCCATCCAATGCCACTCAATCCCCGTGATTTCAGTATAGAGCCCTCTACAACCGACGACCTCAACCCCCACAAAAAAAGTCTAACTTAGAGAATCTTATAGAATTCTTCGTCCAAACCTAAGCCAAGAATATTGAAGCTCTGGGTAAGTCGGTCAGCTAATTGACTTCCAAGTTTGAGACTATGTTTACCTACCGGAAGATGATGGAGAGTCAAATAGTGCAGATTGCATAGCAAGTGAGTCATCTTTCTAGACCTCAATGACATCTACCAAGTCAACTAGAAACAAATCCTAATGGTCACATGGATCTATTCCTTTAAAGAGTTGGAGAGTGCTTGAAGAACTAGAGACTGTTGAGAGAGAGAACAAGAGCAAGGTACAGGGACATACTAGAGAGAATGAGTTTTCTGCTGAGATTCCTAGAGGAGAGGAGGAGGAGGAGGTTGAGGAGCCCCAAGATGAAGTCCAAGGGGGGAGTCCTCCTACACAAATTAAGCCTTACAAGCCTTTTATTCCTCATCCTCAGGGCTTGTCAAATCTAGAGATGAGAAGAACCATATAAGATTCTTGGAGATGCTAAAAACAGTGCCCATCAACATCCCTTTCTTAGAGGATGTTAGTGATACGCCATCCCATGCTAACTTCTAAAAGGACATGTTGACTCTCGAACATAGGGTAGTTTTAGAAGCATGCTATGACTGGCACTTACTAAAGAGTGTTGGCCTATCATTCAAAACAAGTTGCTCCCAAAAGTATCTGAACTTGATAGTTTCTCTGTTCCCAGCTCAGTTGGTGGCCTCATCATAAGTTGTGCCTTGTGTGATATTGGTCGTGAGCCTTATGCCCTACTCCGTATGTAGGAAACTACAAGTGGGAGATTTCACCACCATTTCCATCCAGCTTACAGATCACTCTGTGAAGTATCCTATGGTAGTCCTTGATGATGTGCACTGCATGTGGGTAAAATTTTTATCCTATGTGATTTTGTGGTGGTGGAAATGAAGGAAGATGCCCATATCCCTCTCATTTTTGGGAGACCGTTCTTAACTACAGCTGGAGCCATGATCGACGTGAAGAATGGTAGGCTTTCCCTCCAAGTTAGAGATGAAAAACTAGAGTTTAATCTTGCACAGGCCATGGCTTCCCTCGTCCTAGAAGATGCCTGCTACTGAGTATATATTCTTAATGAGGTATTCATCGAGGAGGCGGTATTCCTACCCCTCATTTGGATCCTTTAGAGGCACGCTTGATTGGCTCTAGTAGGCATGGGATGGAGGCACATCAGCGCGAAGCAAGTAAAGCCTATACTAAGGATTCAACCCCAATATGTCTTCCTAGACAACAACACAAGGAGATTCTTAACATGAAGATTCAATCATCCAAAGACGATGAGAAAGCTGCCCACAAAGTAGAGGTGAAGCCTCTATTATCTCCCTCGGGCATTGGTTTCTTAGCGTTAATCATACATTTTCTATTATAGTCAATGCTAAACTTGATGACCCATAACTTGAAAAATTGCTAGATATGCTCAGGAAGCATAGGGGTGGCATATATTATAACATTGATGATATTAAGATAACCGATCCCTCCGCTTGTGTGTATAGGATTTTCCTTGATGAAGGTCACAAAACCTCTAGACAACCTTAAAGATACTTAAATCCTAATATGCAAGCGGTTGTGAAAAAGGAGCTTATCAAACTACTTGATGCTAGAATCATCTATCATATCTTAGATAGTGAACAGGTGAGTCCACTTCAAGTAGTTCCCAGAAAGAGTGGGATGATCGCTATTAAGATTGACATAATGAACTCATTTCTACTTGGACTGCCACCTGGTGGCGCATGTGTGTTGACTAAAGAAAACTAAATAAAGCCACCCAAAAGACCATTTCCCTCTACCTTTCATTGATCAGATGTTGAAAAGATTGGTAAGGCATTCCTTCTTCTATTACTTGGATGGTTATTCAAGTTTCTTCCAGATTCCTATCTATGTAGGTAATTAGGATAAGACAACTTTTATGTGCTCTGATGGTACCTGCCTTTGGGTTATCTAATGCCCCAACCACTTTCCAACGTTGCATGACTGTTATTTTTTCTAGCTATATTGAGAGCATCATGGAAGTGTTCATGGATGACTTCTTATTCTATGGAGGTACAAGTCTATAGAGGTACCTTTGATTTTTGCTTTGAAAATTTAACTAAAGGTATCTAAGACTTGTGCTTGGAAAATTTAACTAAGGTACTTCTTTAGATGTGAAGAAGTCAATTTTGTACTCAATTGAAAAAAAAGTCACTTTATGGTGCCGGAAGGGAGTGGTTTTGGGTCATGTTGTCTCTCACAGGGGAGTCAAGGAGGATAAAGCTAAGATTGAAGTTATTGAGCAGTTGACACCACGTACATCTATCATGGGGGTAAGGAGTTTCTTTAGTCATGCAAGATTTTATCGCCGCTTTATCGAGAATTTCTTTAAGATCGCTAAGCCTCTAACTCAGCTTTTGGACAAAGATGCCCCATTTGTTACTACCGATGAGTGTCTTGAGGCATCTCATAGGATTACGCAGTCTCGCATTTCTGTCCTCGTCATCCGAGCACCAGGTTGGAGTCTACCAATTGTGATTATGTGCGATATTAGTGACCATGTGGTTGGAGCAGTGTTAAGGCAGCTGTTTGCACTAAAATTATGATATTTTGCAAAATTTCTACACTGAATTTAACTACTAATAATTATGATTTTAAGATTTTTATTTGAGTTTACTTTATTATGTAGCCCTTGAGAAAAATAAGAAAATGTGAAATAAAGAGGAAGAAAATGTTGAAATAAAGAATTTGGGTTAGCTTGTTTATTAGCCCAAGCCTTGGCCCATTTTCAGTCATGGCTAAGCACTAAACAAAAGTAGAAAAAAAGGAAAATAAAACCCTTCCCCCCCTTGTTCCTCATGTCAGTGTGCAGGCCCTGCCCCCTTTATTTTTCTCTCTTTTCCCTTTTAATTAAACCCAGGAAAAAAAAAACCTTCCCTTTCTTCAACTTCCCAGCACCATACGCACATCACCACCATCTTTAGCATCTTCATCGCCCCCTTGATCATCATCAGTCCTTACCAAGCCAGTGCAACACCATCTTCTCAGTCATCCCTACTATCTTTGTACACCCACAACACCAAATCTGCACCTGCCATTAACCGCTTGACAAAGCCCATCTCCACCATTCATCATCATCAAATCGTATGCCTCAAATTAATGGAGAAACAAACCTTGGGGTGCCTATAAAAATGAGCATTACTAACAATGGGAACGCTAGCTAGGTTTTGGGTAGATTTAATTTCAGAAGTAGGTTTTTTAGGTTTTAATTTCAGTTTAGTCTAAGGTAATTTCAGGGTAATAATTTAGGGTTTTATTTTGGAATTTCATTTCCCTCAGTTTCTTTGAGTTTCCAGAGCTTATTTCGTCACTTAAATTACATGAATAAGTTTCAATTTTGTCAATTTTGGCTTGAATGTTGTGATACTTGTGTAGAAATTCATCTGATTTTTGGAGCTAGTTTCCCATTTTTACTTAAATCTGAATCTTGATTTTGCTCAGTGATTTTTGTTTTCCTCTATTTTTGCTCCTCTACTTTCGCTTTTGTTACTACTTATTTGGGATTTTATCTTATCTTCTCTATGCTTTGCTTTTCTCGATTCAATGTGTTGGGTTGTTGATTATGCAATGTGGATGATAATTTTCTTGTTTTGTTGAAGTTTGAGGGTGTAATACCCGCGTTTTTAATTTGGTTATAAACTAACTAATCCAACTAATAATTTTTTCAAATCATAATTATTTTATTTTATTTGAGATAGATTAATATTGTTCTGCTTATTTAAGTGGATAGTTTTACTAAAAATGAAATTGTTATTATCATTAGTTTTAAAAATTCATGATATATTCACAAGCGTAAGATAATACTTCATTGAATGTTAGACGAGTATTAGGATTAACAAGCTTATTTTTGGGCTAAGAGACTCGATTGAACTAGTGTTAAACTACCCAAAAAAGGGGTTGAAGGCCCTTGCCTTTCACAAAAAGGAGAAGCAGAAGGGGGGGCTTCTCATTCTCAACCCCTGCTACCCAACTCGAGGAGAGAGGAAGAGAGAGTGACAGAGCGGGCGAGCAGGCGGCGATACTCGATGGCGGCGCTAGTTTGAGGCGTCACTGTTGACGGGCTCAGGCCAGGTGTCTTATGGGACAGGATCTGAGAATTAGGGTTTGAGATCCTGTGCGCCGCCGCCACCACGACCTACACACCACCACTGCGACTGCCATTGTCGGCGATTGGGCTCAATTCCGACGATTGGGCAAGGTCAAGAGAAAGAGGGAGGACGAAGGAGGATGGGCAGCAACAACTCTCGGTAGGGGTGAATCGTGACAAGTAGCCAGGGGAAGGGAATTGTGCTCAATCCACACTAGAAATCGTTCATTCAACCCATTAATCGGTTCCTCAAGCTTGGAACGAGGTGGGTGTTCTCAATTTCCTAAAAAAAAAAATCAATAGTAATTTTGCACATTTTAAATCCCCATTGTAGTGAATTACTAAGTAGCATTCGACTGTCAAGATTGCATGATTCAGCGTGGATCAAATGTGAACGCGTGGTAATAAGGGTTGTAGATCAGTTTATGCAATTGTTGAGTATATTCTAACTCATAATGGGTTTGCATGTCAATTTAGTAAGAGTTGGGTTGCTTGGCTAATCGGTTTAGTCGATTATGGTATCGAATCGAGACTAAAATGGGTTACTTGGTGATGTTTGAGGTTGAAAAATTGAGTTGGATTTTAAAGATTTTGTGGAAGGTGCCATGAGGAGGGAGCCCGGGTTATCGATTAATTAGAAACATTGCAAATTGTGCGCATAGGTATGAAACAAATTCTACTAAACTGAACACAGCTTGTGGTAATTTTTGGCCTTTAGCCCTCTATTACGATGAAACTATTTTATGTTAATTGAGTGAATTTAGAATAAAACTAAAAGGGATATAAGAGGATTGCATGCCTCATACCTAGCTAGCTCGAGGTACTTAGGCAAATCCGGATTACTCGTCGATTACGTCCATGTCTTAATTGCTGAAATACATGTCACATGGACAATTTTTAACAAGTAATTCTAGTTTTAAAGATCGTTTGATTGCTTATAGAGGCTATTCAAGTTAGAGATGAAAACTAGGGTTTAATCTTACACTGGCTTCCCTCATCTTGGAAGATGCCTGCTACTGAGTAGATATTCATGATGAGGTATTCATCGAGGAGGTGGTGATTTGACCACTACTGCAAGCGGACGGGTAGTCGTAATATAGATAAAAGATATCGTTCCTCAGGGACTAATGTAACATACGGAGTCTAACCAACGATTGGCGAAATCTGAGCGAAAAGGGGCATGACTGAGATGACCTTCAACCAAGGGCTTCAAACCGCCTAAAGAACAAACTCTCACACTCAAGACTCACACCAATACAATAACCAAACTAAAAACTACAAAATTTGAGAAAGAAAGAAACTAAAGCCCTAATCTATGTTATTCTATGCTTTTGCTTTGCTTGGGAATTATTGGGAATGTTGTAAAACGTCGCCTTTTATAGAGAGGCTCGGTCGATCTCAGTCGCACAGCCAAGGAAAAACAAAGAGGCAGCAGTTACAGGCTCACCACGGCCCATGGGGTGCACCATGGGCCCACCATGGCCTGTGCTGGAACTGGGTTTTTGCTCATTATTTGCTCGACGGGCGTGGCATAACATGGATGACCGTGGGAGAGGTCAAAATACATCTATTAAAGAGCAAATGCTAGATAAAAAGGTTAAAAATCCTACAAAATATATCAAACAACTATTAAACCATATCATTGATATAATTTTAGAATTACAAACAGAAGTAGCTAAAATTAAGAATGAAGTCAAAGAGTTTAAAAAGCAATTATTTGCAATTCACATTTCTCTAATTAACGAAGTTAGGCATAGTGAAAAATCTATTCTAAGTATTAGTATTCCATTTCAGTATAAATATTCTTTCCAAAACCCAAAAAACAAAAACCTATTTCCTTTGCATGATATAAAAATTCAAAAAGAAGTATGAAAAAAATTAGCTAAAAAATCATCTGAAAAGGTAGAAAAAGAAGAAGAGGATGGAGTATAACCAGTATACTTTTGAAGAACTACATAATATGTTTGAGAAAGAACAAAATCCAGAAGAATTAAACAAGGTCATAGGCACAATTAGTGATAAACATGACGTATTATTTGATGATAAGGAACAGACAGATAATGTCCAATTAGAAGAAGAAATATATCAACAGATGAATCTGATTAAACTAGAAGATCTTAATGTATTACCATTAGAAGAAATTAGAAGAAAATTGGATAAAAAATATGGTAAAATGATGATCGAATACGAGATCAACGAGATTGGAGAAGAACTCGACTTAAGTGAAATAGAAACCAATTTAGTTAATAATATTGTTCATAAACCTGAAGAAGTTAGTAAACCTTCTAGAAGAAATACTCATTTTATAAGACTAAGATACATTCCAACGAGACGTACAACCAATTTTTCCATTGGTTTTATCCCAAGGAAAACTACTGCCTTTGAAGAAATTGGCGCTACCCCAATTAGCCAAACTAGATATATCTTAAACATCGATGAAGTTTGTAATAGAGAGGAAATATTTGAGCATTGAAAAATAGTATTTTAAATTTAAACACTACATAGACTATTGCAAATTTCCTAAACTACATCGAAAATAATTTTTCTGATACAGTAGCTGACTTGTATGATTTATTAAATGAAGACGATAAAAATACATTAAGAACGATGAAAACACCAACTGTAATGTTTAAAAATTTATGCAAAGAAATCGAAACTGAGCTTATCAGAGGAAAACTTGATTATGAAGAAAAAGCAAGAGAATGGCAAAAAAATAATAATAATATGGAATTATGAGATATATGAGATATCTAAAAAATTATATTGCTGAATTTAGTCAATATTATTACAAAATTGGGCATAATGAAACTAATCTTGGAATGTTCTATGACAAATTGCCATATTCTATAAATTTCATAATTAATGAAAAATACATTGCATGACTTGAAAGAGCAGATGTCATTGATAACCTTGGTTCAAGAATCTCTTATTTAAAAAAATGGGTCCATGATGGTCTTGATCTCCAGAAGCAAAAGAAGATTAAGAAGTAGTTTTTAACTTGTTAGGATGCACCTTACTAATGGGGAAAGAAACCTGAAAGAAGAAGGAAAAGAAAATTTTATAAGAAAAAGAGTTCTAACAAGCAAAGGTGAGAAAAATATAGAAAAAAAATATTATAACAAACCAAGTCCTAAAAAACGAAGATTTTTTAGGAAAGCCGCTTATTGTCTTGTAGGGAAAAACAACTATAATGCTAGGCATATGGAGAATGCTAGACATATAGAGAAGTAGGACATTATGCTAATAAATGCAAAAATAGGAGGAATAACAAACTTATTGAAACCTTGGGTAGCCTAGATTATGTTGAGCTTAGTGAAGATGAGGCATTAGACCTGCCCCTAAATAACAACAAAGAAATTGTTGAAATTATATTAGACAATGAACATGAAGAAAGTGATTATGAAGAAACCAATTATATGATGGAAAGTAGCTCAATTAGTCTTGGTGATCTTGAAGGAAAAGAGTTTGTTGTAGACAATGATAATGAAAAAATCAAAGGAGATTGGATCTTTTCTATAATTCAGAAAGACATGATCTATAAAAAAGTCAATCTTTCAATTGAAGAGTAGTTATGTATGTGAAACGATGGAAGGGGATTTAGAAATAAAAGACTGTAAGTATGATGAGGGCACAATTAATCTCATTAATTGGGAAAACATCCCTAAGCATAATAAAGATAGAAAGTAAAGGTATATTCATGTTGGAAGTGTCTAAGTTCAAATCACTCCATTACAATATTATGGCAAAGATATTCATCTTTATGTTTTATTCTGTGATATTAGGCATATCAAATTTAATAACCAAATTATCATAGGGATTAAAACCAATTTATGTAATGGATCAGTACGATTCAATTGTCGACCTGGATATTATGTGAGTCTAAAAAATGAATTTACTAAAAACTTTCTATCCCTTAAGATAAAAACAGTTGGGATGGATATGAAAAGAGGAGAGTATCCATTAAGAATATTCTAAAAAATTATCTACAAATTAGATAATATTATAGATCCAAAGACTAAGGTAATAATGATAGATGTAGAAAATTTTGAAAGTCCCACCGCTATGCAAAAGATCTAGATGATTAAATTCAATCCACATGAGATAAAGGTTGATCGTTCATGGATATCTGGGTTTGCTAACCCTACAAGAATAAATAAGAAAAATGTGATAAAAATTGATGAGAATGGTAAGGTTATCATTAAACCCCAATTATTAAGAAGTATCAGTGCAAGATCAGAATGAGGCGAAGGATTTTCATCAGCTAAAGAAGAGTTTAAGGAAGATACCATTAGCATGACCAGTGAAATTAGTAGAATGAATTTTTAACCCACAAGACACAGTATGGATCGAAGTATGAGTCTAGATAGAAAGGTCATTGGGTACAAAATAAGAACTGTTAGTGAACCTATCTATAAAGATGAGTTAGTCAAAAATATGACTAAGAACAGGGGCGGATCCATGTGGTGGTGTGGGGTGTCCATGGACACCCCTAACCCCAAAAAAAAAATAAAATTCTATAGTAAAAAATAAAATTTTTGATTTTTGGACACCCCTAAAAAAAATTAGTTTATATTAATAACAATATTAATTTATTGACACCCCTAACCCAAATGCCTAGATCCGCCACTGACTATGAAAATATGCTATGAGACTACCAGTACAAATCCTAATAGCATCTATATCCCAATAAAGTTATGTTCAGAGGGATAAAATAAATATGAATTGTGCGCCTACATAGATAGTGGTTGTTCTATATGCTTTGAAAAAATATCATTATTTCCAGAATTTATGTAAAAAAAAAACCAAAAATTCTTTACAAGTAAGGATATTGATAATAATATTATGAGCCATAATGAGACAATAAAAGGGTTATCCATAGAATTAGGAGGAGTACAATGCATTATACTAGTTTTATGGGCTATTGATCAATCCTCTCATGATATGATTGTTGGAAATAATTCTCAGAGACTATATTCATATGCATGCAGACCCTAAATCAAATAATATTTATAATTAATGGCCACTCTATTCCTATTGAAAAATTAAGTATGACTTACACTCATCAGAAGATTAAGTTTACATACAGCCAGCATGGTGAGAAGGTAATGCTTGCACAACGTAAAATAGCATTGACAATTTCAGTACTCGAGTTATCTATTAAAGAACAGATTGTTGAACAACAAGAGAAATTATGCAAAAAAACTCTACTCTGATAATCCTCTAAAATTTTGAGATAAAGACAAAACATTTGCTAAAATCACTTTATTAAATCCCAACACTATTATCCGAGTCAAACAAATAGTATATACACACCATGATATCCAAGAATTTGATAAATAAATTAAAGAACTTTTAGATAAAAGATTAATCAGGAATAGCAAGAGTCCTCATATCAATCTTGCTTTCATAGTAAGAAATCATGTTGAAGAAAAAAGAGGAAAAATAAGAATGGTAATAAATTACAAAAAACTTAATGATAATACTGTCTTTGATGGTTATTATATTTCTAACAACACAGTCCTTTTCAACAGAATTCAAGAATGCTCTTGGTTCTCGAAAATGGATTGCAAAAGTGGATACTGACAAATTAAATTGGATAAAGAAAACATTCCTTTAACTGCTTTTCATGCCCCACAAGGACATTATGAGTGGATAGTAATGTCATTCAGCCTAGAGAATGCACGTCAAATATTCCAAAGAAGAATGGATAACATTTTTAAAGATCTTAATCATTGTTGTTTGGTTTTATATTGATGATATCCTTGTCATTTCCAAAACCATAGAACAGCACAAAGGTGATGTCTTAGCTGTCACCCAAAGATGCATTGATCATTGTATTATACTTGGTAAAAATAAATGCATTTATGCTAAACAAGATATTGAGTTTCTAGGTCTAAAGATAACCGTTGGATAAATCATTCTACAAATACATATTCTAGAAAAAATAGAAAATTTTTCTGAAAAGATCGAAGATATAAAGCAGTTAGAAAGGTTTCTAGGAAACCTTACCTATGCTTCAGATTTTATAAAATATCTAGCTAAATTAAGAAAGTCATTGCAGCAAAAACTCAAGAAAGAAAAAAGTTAGACATGGGCCCCTAATGATTCAAAGATTGTCCAGAACTTCAAAAGGATGTGTAAAAATCTCCCTGTTCTTAATTTGCCTAATGAAGAAGATGATTTAATTCTCGAGATAGATGTCAGCAATGAGCACTGGAGTCCGGTACTCAAAATCAAAGAAGGAGCAAAACTTCGCAAATTTTGCAATGGAAGTTTTAATAAGGTAGAATGCAACTATCCCACGATGGAAAAAGAAACCCTTGTAGTCATGAGGGAAATTAAAAAGTTCTTAATCTTTTTAGCCCTGAAACCCTTTCTTGTTTGAGTTGATTGTAAATGAAGACTTGGTTTTGTGAAAAATAATTTATCAAATATGCAAGCGCAAGAGCAACTCTTGCATTGACAATTTATGACTTAACCAATTTTTCTTCTCTATTGAACATATATAGAGATCAAAGAACTCTCTGGCAGATAGTATAACTTGGTGACTCGCCAATGGTAATTATCAGAGCATAACTCCTGCCAGAAAAGGAGGAAATCAACAATGAAATGTCACTATTACTAGAACGAGTTTCTCCTTCTAGTAAAGTCCTTATTGATAATTGAAATTCCATACAAAAAGTAGATCACAGCTTTGTTCTACTATCTTTTGCCTACCTAATAACCCAAAGATTTTCCCTTCTAGAGTTACAAGTTAATTACCTTAGATGTTCTTATGATATTCAAGAAAAAATAAGTTCTCATGTTCAAGAAAAATGGTTCAATGAGTGATATATAACATGCATCGACTATTATCATAATTATTCCTATGATATTTGGGAGTCTTGGAGTACAACGATCTACTTTCCCAATAAGTTTGGAGTTGACGGTATTAGTTTCCCTGCAAATTCAATCTCTCCAAATAACCCTGTCATTAAAGCCTAGGAGTACAGGATGATAGTTTACTTTATGGAGTTCCCAAATCCGAAGTTCCCATTTTTCTCAACACTAACTAAATTTCAGCAATACATGTTCAGAAGAATCCATTGGATTCTTACATTTTCCTGAGGGTCCAATAAAAGTCCCAAATAATCGATGCATATATGTGGAATTACATTGTGCACTAATCAAGTATGAAAATGGAAAGGCCAAGCCAACTCATTATCTCGTTTAGATAGTTGACTTCGATGACCCCAATGATCAATGACAAGAATTGAGTCCAGAAAGATGAGAATTAGTTACTGATCCTACTTTGGCAAGAGCCGTTGGTTTTTATAACATTTATCATTAAAGTTAGGATTAATTGAACGAAGGAAGACACTAATGCATGGCGAAAACAATACTTTTGCTTATCATAGTGAGTTTAACGAGTAGAGGGAGCGAATTTAGAAGATGTTCTTGATCATATCTTTGATATTGGAACCGGAAAATTCTTATCAGAAAAAGGAAAGAAATATCTTCTTGAATTATTTGAGAAATGGGATCCAAAGCATCTTCAATATGATGAAGATTTTGATGATTATCCTAATAATAATGGTTTGCAAGATATTATTGGAGATGAAGGTATGTAGAATCTCAATAATGATGACTAGTCTTGTCATCATTAAAAGGTTTTGAAAAATGGTTGCTCAATTATTGTGTTTTTTGACAAGTGTCAGGTCCATAAAATAAGGTAGTCTACTGTAGCCATGTGAATGTACTGTAGCCATGTGTAAAAGCAGTATGTACTACAACCATTATGGCATTTTGTGTAGCCACATCTCCTCTATAAAAGGAGATGTTGAGCGCTAAGAATGGACACGGTCATTTGAGCATTCTTTAGGAAAAGAGAAGTCGGGATTCTCCATTTCTCCATGAACAAGCATCTCTAATGATCATAGTATTTTAAATCTCTTTTCAATCTTTCCATTTTAACACTTTCACTTTCAAGTTTTAAATAAAAGAAGTTTCCAAGTAAGAAACGTTATTCAATTGAACATTATGTCTTAAGTATTGTAATTTCTTGATTAAAGTCTTAGTATCTTTTAAAATATAAAACTTGATTAGTGACTACGGTCTAAGGTAGAAATTAAAACAGATATGTGTTGTTCATGATCTAAGGAATGTGTGGTTGAGATTAATAATTTCTGTAAACTGGAAGATGGAGGAATACCAGGGTCCAGTGCCAACTAAGCTCAGGTGACGATCGAAACTCTCTAATTAAATTTTAATTATTTTGCTAAGTATGGTAGGTCGATAACTACATAAAGTATAATATTCATTATATAAGTAGTAGATTGTGATAACTGATACCAGTAAAGTCATTATAAAAAGTTTAATCGTGAAAAACATGCATATTTCTTGAAAAAGTCCTAAAAATAGCTTATTTGTATAGTTTACCCTTTTCAGGGACCTTTCTGCAATTTCTAAAAGTTTAGGAACCAAAATAATAATAAAAAGTACTGGAAAGTCACTTTTACCAAAATTGAAGGTACCGAAGTGTTAATTTTTCCAAAACCTGGGCCAAACAGTGAATACACCAAAATTGGAGGTGCCAAAGTGTCAAAATTTCACTAAATTCAAGTGGTTGGATAAATATGGGGAAGCATTTCGGGAATTAAAGAGGCGATTGACCACAACTCCTATCCTTACCTTGCAATAGAAGGTAATGAATGCATTATTTATGGTGATACCTCTAAAAGTTGGTTAGGTTGTGTGTTGATGCAAGATAATAAGTGAATAGCTTGTGCCTTTCAACAACTTAAACCTTATAAAAAAAGTTACCCAACCCATGATTTGGAGGTAGCTGCAATGGTTTTTGCATGGGAAATTTGGAGACATTACCTATATGAGGTGTCATGTAAGATTTACACCAATCATCGAAGTTTGAAGTATGTTTTCACTTAGAAAGAAATCAACTTGTGGCAACAGCGATGGTTGGAATTGCTACAACAACAACAACAATACCTCCCAGTGTAGGTCCCGCTTTCGCGGGGTTTGGGGAGATCTAACTGCAGGCAACCTTACCCCTACCGGTATTTCTACCCGTAGAGAAGTTGGTTCCAAGAGACCCACGAAAAAAGTTTTGTGAAAACGTTTTATAGAGGAAAGTGTTTGCGAAGCATTTAAAAAGGAAAAACAGTGTCGAAGAAGCATTGTGTAGGAAGATCCATCACAGTTTGAATACTGTGGTCATTATCCAACCTTGCATCTCGAGAGAACTCAACAATATGGGTATTGAGTTTGTATCATATGGACAAACAAAGGGCCTGCTGTCAGCACTAGAAGCACAACCTTCTATAGTGGAAGAGATTAGGTTTGACCAAAAAGATGATGCCAATTTAGAAAGAATCAAGCTGAATATCGTAAAAGGAAAATCCCTTGGCGTTGTGGTACATGAGGATGAGACATTAAGGCTTCAAAATGGACTATGTGTGCCAAATAAGGAAGAGTTGAAAAGAAAGATTCTAGAAGAAGCACATGACACTCATTATTCAATGTATTCAGGAGGGGCAAAAACATATAGAAAATTTGAGGCAATACTTTTGGTAGATAACATGAAAAGGGACATTGTAGAATACATGGATAAATTCTTAACTTACCAAAAGGTAAAGGCTAAATATAGACACCCAGCAGGCGAATTGAGGCCTTTAGAAATTCCCACATGGAAGTGGGATTTAATGTCAAATTTCTCATGGGATTATCCTTTTCCGCACCAAAAAAGAATGACATTTAGAGTATTGTTGATAGACTCACCAAATCTGCCCAATTTGTGCCAATACCTGACAATTGGGCTGTAAAGAGGCTAGCACAAACGTATGTCAAAGAAATTGTCAAGTTATACGGTATGCTGAAGGACATAGCATCTCACAGGGACAAAAGATTTCAAGCTCGCTTTTGGCAAGCTTTGTAGAAAGCTTTTGGGACTAAGCTAAATTTCAATAATTCATATCACTCCCATCCCGATAGACGGACTAAGAAGGTGAATCAATTATTGGAGGACATGCTGCGGGCATGTGTACTTGATTTTCAAGGGAAATGGAAAGATAATATCCCTTTAGTGGAGTTTTCTTAAAAAAATAGTTACTAGTCCACTATTAAAATGGCTTCGCCTATTCTTACAATAATAATTACTAGTCCACTATTAAAATGGCTTCGTTTTGAGGCGTTATATAGGAGGAAATGTAAAACACTATTATGCTCTGGTGATTTAGATGAAACATTAATTACAAGGTTTGGGTTGATCCAAGAAACCACTAAGAATGTAAGGAAGATTCAAGAACATATTAAAGCTGCTCAAAGCGAACAAAATAATTATGCTGATAAAAGGAGGATACCATTAGAGTTTGACGTGAGAGATAAAGCCTAAAGGTATTTCTAGGGTATCGCCATTCAAGGCAATGTTTTTCATATTTCACATATCAGAAAGTATGTTTCAGACTCGATTTATGCTATTGTCACATAAAACATAGAGTTTGTGGAAAACTTGGTGTATGTGGAGCACCCTATCCAAATACTAGATTATACAATTACACAGTTTTGCAATAAAAATATCCCTCTAATTAATATTCTATGGGCTAGCCATACCTCATCTGAAGTCACAGGGGAAATGAATGAGGAAATAAGAAATAGTTACCTATAGTGTGTAAGGTAAATATAATATTTCTTTCAAATCTGTAAGTTTCGAGGAAGAGATTTATTTTAAGGGGGAAGACTGTAATAGCTTGAATCTAAACCATACTAATCATTTGGTTAATCTTCATTTAAATTAATTAATTTGAGTGTCGGATTTTAATTTAGTATTCGATATATTTATGCAATTGCAGGTCGAAACGAATGAGTGGTCTCGAAATGAAATTTAATCACACTCCTTATAAAATCATTCAAAATTTGTAAATAAATGCATGAATAAATAGATAAATAAAAATTCGCCCATTTATAAAAATGGGTAATATACACATATAAAAACACACACAAAATTTGCTCACTTATATTTTACAAATGAAACCATAATGTTGATAGATGAAATAAAAATAAATGGAAAGAACATATTAATTAGGGCCTGTTCTTTTCGCAGGTAAATTGGGGTGGTTAAAAGGTTGAAGTAGGTTGAGATGAGTTGAAGTAGGTTGAAATGGGTTAAATTTTTTTATTTGATAGATTGAACTTAGTTAAAATAGTGGAAGTGAGTTGAAGAAGGTTGAAGTGGGTTGAAGTAGATTGAAGTGAGTTAAAGTGGGTTGAGATTAGTATTTTAGAATTGACTCAAGAAAAGAACTGGGCCTTAATATAGGTGAGAGTTATAATTCTTTTAAATAAACTATAAAAGTAATAATAATAGCTCAAATATTAGTCCAAATTTTATCCCAAATATTTATTAATTTAAAAAGGTAAATTACTTACCACCAAAAAAAGGGGAAAAAGAAAATAATAGCTAAGAAATATCCAGATCAAGGAAGATTGGAGATAAAAAAAAAAATCAAAATCAATGTACTAAATTACACCCTCCTGCTTACCATTCCACGCACCCCCGGGTTCCTAGTGTCCTCACGCACCCCCGCCCCCCCACCTGCTTTTCCACGCTGCACAGACGGACAGACCCCCCTCCTCTGCCCACTGCCAGCACCGCCAGCCCAGCTACGGCCGCCTTTCCGCCGCCGTGCAGCCGGCCGCTGCACCGCTGCTGCCAGCACCGCCACCACCTCTTCCCTACTCCTACTTGACTTCTTGTATTGGGTGTTGGGAAGGTGAACCCTAAACCCTCCTTTAGTTGTTTTCATCATTTTATTCTTGATTTCGTTAGTAAATGTATTGTTTTGATTAGATAAATGTTAAATTGTGTCAATTTGGAGTTTTGATGGTGATTTTGAGGTTTGGAATTGTCGGAAGTTTATGAGTGGGAATTGAATATGAGTTATGGATTTGTGCTTTTGTAACTTGATTTTGTGAAATCTTGAGGAATTTTAGTTGTATTTCGAATGAAATTAGTAGGGTGTGTGCGTGCGTGTGTGTGTGTTAGGTGTTGGCATGAAAGAGATTGGTGTAGCTTGAGGTTGAAGAGGAAGAGGAAGTAGGGAAAAGTGATTTTGAGAAGATGTTTGAAATGACTATGCTTAATATGAATTTTGAAATTAATATGAGGAATTGGAGTAAGTTTAAATATGTAAATTTTGGTGGTTGTTGTATGTATTGAAGGTGAATGTGGAGGCTGATTATTATAGCTTGATTTTAGTAATGAGATTGATCAGTTGGAATTAGTGTGGATGGATTATTTAAGTGTTTCGGGACTCAAAATGGTTGATGAAAATTTATTTGTATTTGAGGGAGTTGAGAATAACACAACTCATATAGTCCAAACCAATTAAATAGTAATCAAGGCCTACTTGAATAAAGAAGCAAAAACCTTTTCGATATGAGCTTGGGAGCATGTACTTGGCATAAAAAACAAACTGAAACCACAAATTGAACTCAGCTACTCCAAACTTTGTTATGGATGAACCACCAAAACTAATAATAATACTATTACTTCTAATAATAATTATAACAATGGGGGTAATGAGGATGATAAAAACAATGATAAAGATAATAGTAATTTTTTTTTTTTGATCAGGAAAAAAGAAATTATATTAACAAAAGAATGGATGCAAAGATAGCATCGTACAATTAGCTATGTACAGCCCAAGTGCATCAAATCCACAAAATCCAAGAGATCTAGAGGAGAGTTGCAAACGTTCCCTTTGTCCCAAAAATAGAGTGCCTTGATAAAATAATCTTTAAAACATTGAAGTGGCATCTCTTCATCCTCAAAGACTCTTCTATTCCTCTCACGCCAAATGCTCCAAAAAATTGCATGAGGAAATAATCTTGCAATCTTCACCTTCACTTTTCTACCAAAAGAGCCCTTCCATGCATAGAGATGTTCCAAAATAGATTTGGACATGACCCAAGAAACTCCCAGGCAACTGAAAGCTAGATCCCAAAGAGCTCTTGCAAACGGACAATGAAGCAATAAGTGTGCCACCGATTCTGCAGTAGCCTTGCATAATGGGAACCCATTCACCAAGATCTTACCCCTCTTTTGCAAATTATCAAACGTCAAAATACTGTCATGGGTAGCCTCCCAAACAAAAAAGGACACTCTAAAAGGAGCCAGAGAACTCCAAATGAGCTTCCAAGGAAAAGGCCTTCCCCGTACATGCCAAGAAGCAGAAGGCACTGAGGCAAGTCTCAAATAGTAGGACTTCACCGTGAAGCTCCCTTTGGAATTGAGATCCCATTTGACTAAATCAATAGGGGATTGCCTGATGAGCATCCCATTCAGCTTCCTTAGCAAGCTTAAAAGGGAGGCGACATCCACTAAGGCATCTCGAGTAAAAATAGGTGACCAAATGCACGAACCCGACACATTATCGCAATACTCAGCCACAGTAGCGTCTTTATTCTCCGCTAGCGCAAAAAGAGAAGGGAAAAGGTCCCTCAACGGGGCACCTTCACACCATCGGTCATGCCAAAACAAAATGGTAGAGCCACTACCCACTTCAAAAGATAGATGAGAGACAAATGTATCCCATCTTTTACAAATAAATCTCCACAGGCTAACCCCATAGGGGCCGTTTGGTCTAGACGGAAACCACCCACGTCTCTCCTCCCCATACTTTGAACATATCACCCTCCTCCAAAGGTTGCACTTCTCATTCATGAATCTCCATAGCCACTTGCCCACCAATGCCTCATTAAAGAGTTTTAGGTCTCTGACTCCCAACCCTCCTTCTGATACGGAAAGCTTAACAACGTCCCATCTCACCAGATGATACTTGAAATTGCCACCAAAAGATCCCCAAAGAAACTTCCTTTGAATGGCTTCCAACTTGGCCGCCACAGAAGCCGGAATAGGAAAAAGGGACAGGTAGTAAGTAGGGATGCTGGAGAGGACACTACGGGTGAGAGTGAGTCTCCCACCTTTGGAAAGATAGTTGGCTCTCCATCCAGAGAGCTTTTTCTCAAATCTTTCCACTACTGGCTCCCAAATAGATTTATCTTTGAATTTTGCTCCTAGAGGAAGACCAAGATAGTAGGTAGGAAAAGAATCCACACTACACCTTAACACACCTGCTAGCAAATGGATATTGTCCACCTGACCCACCGGCAAGATAGAGCTCTTAGCCAAGTTGACCCGAAGCCCCGACACTGCCTCAAACCATATGAGAATACAACGCAAATTCACCATCTGTTCACAATCATTGTCACAAAAAATGATTGTATCATCGGCAAAGAGAAGATGGGATACATTAATGATAGTTCCGTTCCTTCGTCCCACTGAAAACCCAGAAAGGAGGCCAGTTGAAGTGGCTGCATGCAACATTCTCGTGAAAACCTCCATGACCAACAAAAAAAGGAGAGGAGAGATAGGATCCCCTTGTCTAAGTCCTCTGGACGCTGAAAAAAACTCTGTAGGGGAGCCATTGACAAGAACTGCAAAGGAGACCGAAGATATACAATGACGAATCCAAGAGATCCACCTCTCCCCGAACCCCATTCTTCTCAAGACATACAACAAAAATTCCCAGTTAACATGGTCGTAGGCTTTTTCGATGTCCAGCTTGCAAACAACTCCCGGAACCCCGGACTTGATTCTCGAGTCAAGGAGTTCATTTGCAATGAGAACGGCATCCAAAATCTGGCGATCTCCTACGAAGGCGTTCTGATTTTCTGAAATAAGAGACCCAATTACCCCTCTCAATCTTAGGGCCAAAACTTTAGACAGAAGCTTGTAAATGCAACCGATCAAACTGATTGGTCGGTAATCTCGAATATCTTCGGCATTGGCCTTCTTAGGTATCAAACCAATGAAAGTAGCATTGAGGCTTGACACAAACTTCCCCTTGTGGTAAAACTCTAAAAACAACCTCAGAACATCACTCCTAAGAGTGTCCCAATTTGCTTGAAGGAAAGCCATAGTCATACCATCGGGGCCTGGAGCTTTATCACCACAACAATCATGAAGAGCTTTCAAAATTTCCTCCTCCGAAAACTCCGACTGAAGTCCCTCTCTAGCAGAAATAGTCAAGGAGGGCATTCCCAGGTTGTCAACCTTTGGTCTCCACGGTTCTGACTCAGTGAAGAGGGCTTTGTAGAAACCATAGATGGAAGATTTCATTTCATCCCTATCCTCATACCAGTTTCCATCCACAACCACAACAGACATAGAGTTGAATTTCCTACGAAGAGTAGCTACTTTATGAAAATATCTGGTATTCCGATCTCCAACTCTAAGCCATAAAGCCCTCGACTTTTGTCTCCAGGAAATCTCATGCATGAGAATGACTCTCGCTAGCTCATCTTTGTCGGCTTGTCTTTTCTCCAATTCCTCATTAGAAAGACCAGACAATCCTTCTTTAAAGTCCAGTTGGTTAATAGAATCCATGAGGTTATACTTCCGAACCTTGATATCCCCAAAGACCTCTCTGTTCCATTTCTTGATTTCCTCTTTGATCACCTTCAATTTTTTCGCAACCACATAACTGGCATAACCCTCAACACATAACTGGCATAAAGATAATAGTAATAACCATAATAATTATAATGAAAGTAATCATAATATTATTTGAGTGTCAAATCAACTATTTTTTGAACATTTTCTTATCAAAAGAAAGTAATCATAATATTAATATTAATAAAAACAATATTATTAATACCTATATTTATAAAGATGATGCTAGTACTACTAATAATAACACAAGAGGAAAGCATAATATAACTAATGCAACTAATTAATAATAGTAACAGTAACGTTGCTAATAATAATAATAACAAGAAGAAGAAGAAGAAGAAAAACAACAACAACAACAACGATATCATTAATACTATTAATGATTAAAATAATGATAAGTGATAACATTATAAAGGGGGAATAAGGTAAAATGAAGAAATAAAATCAATTTGTGTGGTTAAGTAAATAATGGGCGCATTAATAATTAAGGAAGAAACAACGAAAATTGGGAATTATTTGCTAAGGTTGTAATTAATAGAAATTACGTGAAACCCTACTAACTATAAAAATATATATTTTTGGAGCCGATGCCATTTCCGTCGCGTTAACGCTATAAACCACTATTTTATAGAAGGGGAGAGACTTAAAAACTCCGTTTATGTTTGTTACGTGTACTCCTTGAAAATTCATATGTTTCTCAAATGTATATAAATTTCATGTAATGTTCTTGCAATAAATCTGTTTGAAACAATGTTTTGTCTCCTAATAAAGTAGCCCCATTAGTTATCAAGCACTAGGGCTTACAACTCTCAGTTCACCCGCTGCTCCGGTTCCCCGATCGGCATGGGAAGTATACACCTATCTCAATGATCGATTAGATGTTAGCCTGAGTTCCACTTCCAGTGAATAACTGGCAATGTAGTTTTGCTTGCATTCTCTCCCTTTTGTATTTTCAAATTAAAATGAATTGAAATAGGGGTGCCAACTAAATTTTTCTAAAACTTTATTTTACAATATGGGGATAGATGTATTGGGTTTCGGCGCATTTTTCGAAATATTTTCTTTGTTTTCTGTTTTAGGTAAGACTTAGTTAATAGCCCTCTGCCTAGCAAGCTTGATGGTGGCCAGAAATAGAGGGAGGCCTTTGCCGTTTTGTGATCAGACAACCATAGATGCTCACAGTGTGTCTCTAGCTAGGGTGAAGCCTTGGAGGAGTTGAGTTGATTTTTTTTGATAAGCGTGCTCAATGTAGGGTTCCAGGAAACCCTTAACTAGGTTGTTTTTTGGTTATGTAAAGTTTAATGGTATTGTGAAGCTGACTTCAATACTCTTAATTTTGAGTGGTTTGGTGAATGTGAAAGTAGTTCCATTATCAAAGTGTAGTGCTCATTTAGCCTTGTACCACTTGGGATGGCGGTAATGCCTCCAATTGATAAGACTTTTGTTGCAATTGTGATAATAGTAAATGATTAGTGATGCAGGAAAAGGATAAGGATAAAGGAGAATTAAGAAGATATGGATATATCTTAATATTGGCATATGTGAATTATTTTTATAATTTATTATCTTTGTAGGTTATCTTTTAGGATAAAATCTTTTTATTTCTCTAGATTATTTTAGTTATCAAAATCTTATCGTAATCTTTAGATTTATTTTATATTCCTTTTTTCAGTTGTATTGATTCCTGTATAAATCCCCCTCGTGTTTTGGGGAAAGACACATTTGAATGAATTGAATTATTGAGTTTTCAAAAGTTCTTGTGTGATTTTCTAGGTGTGGGAATTGCTCTTAGAGCGTCCTACATCAAATTGGTATCAGAGCCAATCGATCTAAATCGCTGCAATCCTGTTCCGTGCGTCCCGAATCAGCGAAAAAAAGGAAAAACAAAAAGAAAAAAAACCAGAAAACCCTAAACCTTTGCTGCCAACTTCGACGCCCCCTTTCCGTCAGCCACCACCACCTCCGACCACCGCCACGAGCTTGCCACCTCCTGACCACCACCAGACGTCCACCGCCACCGGCCGTCGCCGGAAGCCTCAACTCCCCGATTCAGCAAAGCCTAACCCTAGCCGTGTGCACCACCAGCGCTCGATTCCTCCACCCAGCCCCATCGCCCACCAACACCCACCACCACCCCTCGATCCACCGTCCTCGGCCGACCCCCACCACGCCACCGCCACCAGCCACCGCTCGCCGGAGCCCTACTCCCCGGAACCTAAACTCCACCCACGACACCAATCGCGATTTTGCCTCACCAGACTCGTCGAACACCACCACCGTCCACTACCCTTTGGTCGAAACCACCACTCGACCACCACTGCACCCCACCACCGGCTGCCGACCACCGCAACCCTAAAAACCCCAATTTGCAAGCCCTGAATTGCTCCAATTATTTGAACCCTAGTCCTTAATTCAACCTCAATCCATCCAAGATCCGCAAAATTGACTCGACCCCTTCCATCTACTCTTCAATTCATCCCAAACCCCTCGAACAATTGGGTGATTCGCAACCGAATTGGTTCACTTGTTCATCCATCGCAAAACCCTAATCGTGAACGGCTTTTGCTTGCAAATTTAAGGCTGTTGGGCCTTCGGTCACTGACAGAGAGGGTCGAAACCCTCTTGGTCATGCTGAGCTCCCACCTCCGGCTCCTTCTCTCGTCGAAGAACGTCCTTGCAGGCCCGTTCCCAGCCGCATGCCCTGAGTGTAGCGTTGTGCTACTGTTTGTTCTTGTGTTGCTCATATCTTAATGCTAGCAAGAAGCAACTGTCCCTGCTTCTAGAACCCCCTTTGTTATATCTCGGAGCTTCTCGCCTACCATTGTGTGGTTTTCTTCATCAATTCTCAACTCAGTTTTGCTGCTGCTATTCGACCCTTTGTTTCTTGTCCAGTACTGCTGTTGCTATTAGTAGCCCCTTATTGCCATTGTTGAAACCATGACTTGGTGTGAAAAACATCATCGGGTCTTGTTTGTGATAATTTACGATAAAACACTTCCGGTTACGACAAATGTTCTGTACCAAGTTTTCTCTCCTTATGGAGATGTAGAAAAGATTGTCAGATTTCAGACAAGAGGTGATTTTCATGCTCGAGTGAATTTCTACTCTTACGGGGATGCTGTCCATGCTTTTTGTAAACTTCAAGGTCGCCAGATCTACGATGGTTGTTGTGAGTTAGATCTTTACTTTGCTAGCAAATTCATTTGTGGTTGTGAGCCCTATATTCCTCACTATATGCGGGATTATGAAGTTCCTAAAACTCCTTTGATTCCTTCGAAACTTCTCATTGGAGATTGTCGGGTTTCATCTCTAAGATCTTCCAGGAAAGAACCAACTTCTTATTTGCATGAAACAGATCCTGCCTATTATGATGCATATGATAGGGAATTCATCATTGAGAACAAGAAAGAAGAGACTCTAGAAGAGCAAAATATGAAAACAGATATCCAAGTCATAGAGTATCGTGAACTTCCAGATATCGAGGCAAATGATGTTAACAACAACACCCTCGATTCTATGAGTCAAGAAGTGCATGATGGGGACCGTGAGTCATGCAAATGAAGTCTACAGTGAATGAATGTTCATTCTAGATGGATATGTGGATGCTTTTAGTGGGACACCTAATGAGGAAAATGTTCAACCACTAATACCAGTGAATGAAGAGTCAACGATAATAGCAAATAACTTTTCCATTATCCTCCATGAGTATTCAATGGACACTCAAAAATTTGAACGCATGCAAAGAAAATTCAAGATGGACCAAGCAGTCTGTATACATGTTGATGCTGAATTTATAATTCCTTATCATGCTTTCATGGACAACACTCTACATTCGATGTCAAGACTTGAAAGTGAGCATGTTGATTTGTTCATTCCTAATGACCTTCTAGATGGCAAGAAGCTACATCCGCTGATTGCATTACTACTTTTCTTGGAGAACTTGAAAGCTCTACAGTTTTTCCTTTCCATCTGTAGTGTGCAGTGAAGTTCTTTCTTTACTTGGATTCCTTCTTTCTACCGCTGTACAAAACTCGGGGACGGGTTTTTTCCAACTAGGGGAGAGTGATGCACGATAAGGATAAAGGAGAATTAAGAAGATATGGATATCATGGATTGAAAATGTGGCCGAACCGCGACGAAACGGGCGCACTGGAAAGGTTTTGAAGCTGGGCGAACCGCATTTTCATGCCGCGATAGTCGCGAAATGGAACGCAATTGCCATACCGTTACCGAAACCGAAACCGAAATCGCGACCGAAACTGCATTTTGAATCCTTGATGGATTTGTCTTAATATTGGCATATGTGAAGTATTTTTATAATTTATTATCTTTGTAGGTTATCTTTTAGGATAATTTTTTTTTATTTTCCTAGATTATTTTAGTTATCAAAATCTTATCGTAATCTTTAGATTTATTTTATATTCCTTTTTTCAGTTGTATTGATTCTTATATAAACCCCCCTCGTGCTTTGGGGAAAGACACACTTGAATGAATTGAATTATTGAGTTTTCGAAAGTTCTTGTGTGATTTTCTAGGTGTGGGAATTGCTCTTAGAGCGTCCTACATCAATTAGATTATGAAAATTAGGTAGTTAGGTATTGGGGGTGTACAATAGCAAATATTTAATTTAGTGATCCATGTTGGAGTTTTATTGGTTGGAGTTTTGATTTTAGTTTTGGTTGGGCATCAAGTTTTGTTCTCCACTCTCTTTCGCCTTCCCTTATACTATTTCTCTATCTTTTAACAAGTACTGATGATTGTTACTCTTAAATATATTGTATTATCTCCATGTTTGTATTCTGGGAATAATGCTAAAAGATAAATAATCTTTTGTATTTGTCGATTTTTGAATAATTGGGAAATAATTAGACTGTATATAAGTATATGCAAGGAAAGGTGCACATATGTGAATGCTTAGGTGGTATTATTTTTCTTTACACAGCATACTTACGACTAGAGTAATAATGTGACACTATAAAATATTTGCACTTTAGTAAAAGTAAAGGTCAAAGGTGATTTGATTTGAGATTGCACCATATTAAGACGTCATGAGATCAAGAATATCAATCATAATCTTTTTGCATATCAATTTAAATGGATGCATTTGCTAGTTGAATGCTAGTTATATGAGGTCACCAAGCTATAATGACTAGTTGTTTGACTTTAAAAAGAACTTTTAGCTTGTATTAGAGTAAACCTATAGTGATGACAAGTCTGAGTATCGTTATTGTTCTAATAGTTGTTAAGAGAGAAAGAGATTAGGGTTTTTTTTCCCTCATCAAAACTTCTCACCACTATTTTCTGTTTATCTACATTTTTAAAAAAAAAGGATTGTTGTGGTCTTTATCTTCAAAAAATGATTTTTCGACAATAGTAATCTCAATCATAGGGATATTGAAGGGCTATGATTACTACTTAGGAAATAAGCTACAACACCGAACACATTAAAATAATTCTTAAATTCAGATTGTAGGTATTCATGTTTCCCAAATAGAACGTCAAGTTCTAAAATCTTGTAAAGATTATAGATATTTTTATAACCACAACTTCCAATGTGAAGTTGGCTTCAGTGGGTCTGAAAAACTACAAATATTCCTCCAACTGCATAGACACTAAACCCTTGTTTTCAAAAAGGGGGCGGAGTTAGCTTTTAGCTTGCACTAGCACACAACACAATCCCTACAAAACCATCTTCCTTCCTTGCGGTTCACCCCCTTCTCTCTCTATCTTTCCTCTCTGTTTGAAGAGAATGGAAAGAGTAGAGAAGAACCCAAATCCTAGAACCCATCCCAAATTTTCCCAGAAAAAGAAAACCCAACAAAAATATTTCTTGTGTTGAGCGGATTATAAGGATACAAGAGAATTATTGATGCAGAGTACATAGTGTGTGTGTGTGTGAGTTGATTTGATTTCTCCTTTTTCCCCTCTTCTTATAGAGTGTCTTAAGGAGAATCCCGTTGATGGAGCGTGGAATCTTTGAATCACACAATTTGCTCTCACTCTCCTACTTCTCTCTCTCTTTGTATCTATTGCTCGAGCTGCTTATTGTGTGCTTCGTACGCCATTTCTGTTTCTATTTCCCTTTAATCCAAAATACCCAATTTTTGTTGAGTGATTTATTGTCTTTTTGTTGATTTTTTTAGTTTTTGGGTTGGTATTTATTTTGTTTTACTATTTGATATTTGTGCTTTGTTGTTTGAAGTGATTTGTGGCAATGGAGGACGGGAACAAGGGTTCTGAGGAGGCCAGACCCACTTACTGGCTTGATGCCTGTGAGGAAGACGACATCATCCCTTGTGATTTCGTTGGTTTCAGAAATGGGTCTTCCAATCATGATGAAATTGTTGATGATGATAACGGCTTCTCAAGTGGGATTGATCTCATTCTTGATAGCATCAAAAAGGGGGCTGCTTTGGCCTGTCAAAATGGTAAGGAAGCTAATTCTAATGGCCTTTGTAGATTGCAAGTTGAGAATTTTGTTGCTATGAATTGCAATGTTGAGGTAGAAGACCCAATTACTGATGCCCAGATGAGCATTGATCATGGAACTAATGGGGATTTGTTTGAGGGCAATGGGGATCAAAGGAATGGTTTACTTGACCCTCCTAATGTGATTGGAGCCTCAAAGATTGGAACTCTTGGGGAGGGTTTCAAGGGTGATAGGGACCGGGACAGTGAAGAAAGGAGTAGCAAAAGGGCTCATAGTAGTAGTGGCGCTAGAGATGAGAGATCTTATTTGAGTTCAGGGCAGAGTTGTAATAGGGATTGGGGGAGTAATGGAAGGAAGAGGGGTCGAGAATGGGAGGAAACTGGAAGGAGGGACAGGGATAAGGATAGGGATCGGAGACGAGATTATTATAACGGCAGGAGGGAGAGTCGGGACAGGGAGTGGAGAGAAAGAGAAGCAAAGGGTTATTGGGAGAGGGAAAGGCCTGGATCAAAAGAAATCGTGTATCGTGTAGGTTTGTATGCAGACCGTAATAGAGATGGCAACAAGGTGGAACCCAAGAAGAACCAAGAATGTAATGGGAAAATGGAGAAGAATGAGGTGAACAATAAGGAAAAGAATTTGGAAGAACAGGCACGACAGTATCAATTGGACGTACTTGAGCAGGCCAAGCAAAAGAACACTATTGCTTTCCTGGAAACTGGAGCGGGGAAAACTCTTATAGCAGTCTTACTTATGAAAAGCATTCGACATAGATTGCAACTGCAAAACAAGAAGATGCTTGCCATATTTTTGGTGCCTAAGGTTCCACTAGTTTATCAGGTAAAGTAAGCTAATTGTTACCTATGCCTGTTTCAGCCTGTGTTAAGACTTGAGACCATCGTAGTTTGTGTTTGATGTTTCAAATTGATTGGTGTGGGATGTGCACTATGGATTTTATGCACACCTTACTTGAAACGTCGTGAATCACCTCTTCTGCAAAACGTTAACTATAGCAAGCATTATGAGATGAAAGGAGTATTTGGTTGTGCAGAAGTCACACTTGTCGTTGTGGATTTGAAAGATAATTTGTGTTCTTATTCAATTGCAGCAAGCAGAAGTTATACGGGAACAAACTGGTTACAATGTAGGCCACTACTGTGGTGAGATGGGTCAAGATTTCTGGGACACTCGAAGATGGCAACGCGAGTTTGAAACTAAGCAGGTAATCTTCCTTTATGTGTGTAAACAGGTTTCCTACTTGTGCACCTAAACTTTTAGTAAAGGCTGGCTAAGGATGAATTTTTATTAATGTTAAGGGAAACCGTGATCAAACTTTTCAATCCACTAGTATGCTGAGGAAGGCATCTAGCTGGGTAAAGGAACATCATGGTTAAAAAAGGAGGACAAGATAAGCTTTTCTGTCTCTATCTGTCCACTACAATACTTCGCAGATCTCTGAAGTCTGATCACGGTTTTACTGTCTCGAGCATAGCCTCCCCTAGAATTTGACCATGTTTCCTGAATATTTAAGTGCCTCTCTGTCTTTTATGGCAAATAACGCAACCCAAGCAGCAGAAGACTGTAAAGAGGAAAGCATATATCATTGACAAGTATTTTGTTTGACCTATTAATTTGAACTGAATATGCAGAAGGAAACATGCCTGATTAAATTTGAAATATTCTGTACTCATTGGAACTAGTATTTCTTTGATTCTCATGTCTAGCTCTTGGCCTCTTGCCATTTACTAATCTTACTTATATCTTATAACTTCACAGCTCAAATGGTTCAATAGTTTTTCCTTTCTGTCATTGTCTTGGTCTATTGTTTTGGCTGTCTTCGAATGTGTTTGCATGTCCCCAATAGCTAGCTACATATCACCTAAATTTAAGTTGATACTGAGCAGCCATCTATGTTAGAAGTTTACTGATAAAAAAACTAAGAAAAAGACATGCTAGCTCTTCTGCAATGATTTTCTTCTTTCCCTCAGTATTTAAACTTTTATCCAAGTGCATTTGTAACCTCAATGTGAATCTTGGGAGTGCTGTGCGTGCTTTATGTTGTCGTTGCTGATTTTTTGATAACCATGATAACAGAGCAAAATTTTCGTTCTCTGCAGGTTTTAGTTATGACAGCCCAAATATTGTTGAATATTCTTAGACATAGCATTATAAAAATGGAATGCATACATCTGCTCATTCTGGATGAGTGTCACCATGCTGTGAAGAAACATCCTTATTCATTAGTGATGTCTGAATTTTATCACACTACTCCAAAGGAAAAGAGACCTGCTGTTTTTGGGATGACTGCATCCCCTGTTAATTTGAAGGGTATGTACCTGATACTATATTTTTCTAATACAATTTTTTACACTTCTTGAAGAAACTTTGGTACCTCCATCCCATGCTCTGTGTTATGCTTGTGGCTTGTCTTCTTCATGCATCTATACTATAGTCTATTTTTGCTGTTTTCAGAATTCAAACTATTACACTTTATACATGGTTTCTGTTTTTAATGTCATGGCCCAGGTGTTTCCAGTCAAGTGGACTGTGCAGTCAAGATACGCAATCTTGAGACCAAGTTGGACTCCATAGTTTGTACGATAAAGGACCGTAAAGAGCTGGAGAAACATGTTCCAATGCCATCAGAAATTGTTGTGTGTTATGATAAAGCAGCGACACTATGGTCCCTTCATGAACAAATCAAACAAATGGAGTTGACAGTTGAAGAAGCTGCACGTGCGAGTTCAAGAAAAAGCAAATGGCAGTTCATGGGAGCTAGAGATGCAGGAGCCAAAGAAGAGTTACGCCAAGTCTATGGTGTTTCTGAAAGGACTGAGAGTGATGGTGCTGCTAACTTGATTCAAAAATTAAGGGCCGTTAACTATGCACTTGGTGAATTGGGACAGTGGTGTGCTTACAAGGTGTTATTGATGGGCAATTTGCTAACATTTGTCTCTGGTTTCATGTTCTTGGTTATTTGTGTAGCTATTTTCCTCGGACTAATTATGCTATCTGCAGGTTGCACACTCTTTTCTAGTGGCCTTACAGAATGATGAAAGAGCAAATTACCAGCTTGACGTTAAATTTCAAGAATCTTATTTGAGCAAAGTTGTTGCACTATTACAATGCCACCTATCTGAGGGTGCTGCTTCCGACAAGGATGCAGATAGTACAAAAGAAGATAACAGCAGCCTTCAAGGCGGTTGTCTTGATGAGATTGAGGAGGGAGAACTACCTGATTGTCATGGTGAGTGTCACCACTGATTTGTGTGGACATCTGTTATTAAGCTTATTTTTCTTCTTGCCATTCAATATGACCTATTTTTTGACGCATGGTCCTTGGTTTTTATAATGGTCTGATAGCTTGATATGTTATATTGTCTGTGTCGGTCATACACTTGGGCAGATCTTCGTTTATGAGAGGGCGGCTTAGCGACCCCACAATTTTCTGTGTGATCTCCCTAGAGGTATATACTTATAGTTTAAAATTGCATAAAAATTAATCAAATGTCAGAAGGTTGAACCTGCAATTTAGGGCATCCTTAACATAGTGCTTGTTAGCCCCGCACAAGGGAATTTTGGATCTGCATAGCTTGTAAGCTGATTATTTTGACAATCATGTAACATTTGCTCCCCTCAATGTGAAATTCACATGCTATGTCTTATATGATAATTTCCATGGAAACATCTACTCCATAACAGACCTTTGTAATCTGTGATACTATGCTATTTTTTTTAAATTTTTTTTTGGGGAGGTGTGCGTGTGTTTTGTTTGGTGTGGAGGAGATCTATATGACATGGCATGCAGTCATACATTGTCATAACTGTGTTAATTTCTGTACATTCTTGTTTTAAATAAAACTTATTTAATCTAAGAAGTTTGCTCACCCCCCCCCCCCGCCCCACACGGGGAAAAGAGAGTTATTGCAGGAATTTGGAAAAGTATCAGTATATTAATTTGTTTTCCTGTATCACCAGAGACTGAATATTTTAAACAATATATGTATTAATTCTTTTCCTGCATCTTGTCCTCTCACACCTAGGTCGGAAACTGGGTATAGATTTGGATAATTTTCCATCCCTTGTGTCTTTTGATATTACCTGACTCTTTAAAAAGAAATGGATACATCAAACTGTCGGAGGATTGGTATTACCCCCTCTTGACATTAAGGGTTATTGCTGTGATTTAGCTGTTCTGTTTGGTAAATGTACTTGTGGCATAGTTGCCTCTGGTGGAGAGCATGTTGATGTCATCATTGGAGCTGCTGTAGCTGATGGAAAGGTCACCCCTAAGGTGCAGTCTCTGATAAAAATACTTATGAAGTACCAGCATACAGAAGATTTTCGTGCAATTGTCTTTGTTGAGAGAGTTGTGGCTGCCCTGGTTCTTCCAAAGGTTCAATACCCCATAATTTTAGTTTTCATCGCTTAACTGCACGATTCTTTTATGTAATGTCTTATGTTACATTCTTGCTTATCGACAAAAATGCAGGTTTTTGCCGAGCTTCCTTCTTTGGGTTTTATCAAGTGTGCGAGTCTAATTGGGAATAATAATAGTCAGGAAATGCGGACGTCTCAAATGCAAGATACAATTGCCAAATTCCGGGATGGCCGTGTAGGGTTTCTGCCTTATTTGGATGCACAAATATTGCTTTTAGGAATTACTCATTGTCTGTTATTCCAGTACCAAGGGTTTGGGTGGGTGTAGATCTGGTTCCTTGCCTTTACGTGCGTCCTAGAGCTTGAATACATGGTTCAACTTTATGAAGTTTCTCTCATACCTCTTGTTTAAGTATTCAAAGGGTTAAGCTTCATGTCATATCTATGCATTAATTTACATATTTTTCTCCTTTTAGTCAGCAGAGTGTTTAAAAAATGAAGAAATGTCATTCTGGTTTTATTTACATTGCGTACGAGGACTTCTTACAATGCATTCATTGGGGGAACATGATGTCTCGATAGTATTTTATTTAGATAAACAAAGGTTCTACTTAAATACTAGTTTATTTGTTAAGGTTTCTATGATTAGGATTTTTTGGTTCTTGATGCTGCCTTCACTGGCAAGACTTAGATGATTATGACCATGACAACAGGATTCTTTCTGACAGGAATGGAAAATGCATTCTCGTTGTAAATGAAAACCTTTGAATGTTGATTAAACACTTATGCACATTTAATGGCCCAACCTACAAATTTTTTTTGGGGGGGGGTAGGAGTATGGATTTTCATTGACATGTGTCCTAAATTTCTAATGGAGAGCTTTCTTTTATTACTGTTTCAGGTAACTTTGTTGGTTGCCACCAGCGTGGCTGAGGAAGGGCTTGATATTCGGCAATGTAATGTGGTTATTCGATTTGATCTGGCGAAAACGGTTTTAGCTTACATTCAGTCAAGGGGTCGTGCAAGAAAGCCAGGATCAGATTATATATTGATGGTTGAGAGGTAGCTAATGGGGCCTTTTATGTTCTTTAGCTTGTTTTTCCTTTATTTAATATTTGCAGGTATTTTGATTCTCGCTTTCTAGGGGAAGTCGAAAGTAGGGAGACGCTTAACTCCTTTATCTTTTGATTAGGGGAAATGTGTCACATGAAACATTTTTAAGGAATGCTAGGAACAGTGAAGAGACTTTGCGGAGAGAAGCAATTGAAAGGACTGATGTAAGTCATCTTAAGGGTACTTCAAGGTTAATATCAGCTGAGGCTGGTCCAGGTTCTGTGTACCAAGTGGCTTCAACAGGTGCTACTGTGAGCTTGAACTCTGCAGTAGGCCTTATTCATTTTTATTGTTCACAGCTACCCAGTGACAGGTATTGTTTTATTCGTGTCTATACATGTCAGTTTAAACCATAACTACTACGACAACTATTTCGTGATTGAAATGCCAATGTTTATTTGCCTGCATATTTGTTTCAGATATTCCATACTTCGTCCTGAATTTATCATGGAGCGGCATGAAAAACCAGGGGGTTCAACTGAGTATTCTTGTAGGCTTCAACTCCCTTGTAATGCTCCATTCGAGAAACTTGAAGGCCCAGTTTGCAGTTCAATGCGTCTTGCCCAGCAGGTCTCATGGCCATAGACCTTCACTTTTCTGTTTGTTATTTTAATTGTATCTGTTTTTATGATTTCAATTTGAGCTCATGTTCAATATATTGTGTCTCAGCCCATGAGTTTCTTGTGCAGGCTGTTTGCCTGGCTGCTTGCAAGAAGCTCCATGAGATGGGAGCATTTACGGACATGCTCTTGCCTGACAAGGGAAGTGGAGAAGATGGTGAAAAGGTTGAGCAGAATGATGAAGGAGAACCGCTCCCAGGAACTGCAAGACATAGAGAATTTTATCCTGAAGGCATAGCCTCCATCCTTCGGGTTAGTCTTTCCAGCATAGCTCATGTTTTCATGTAGCTTGTGTGGCAATATACTGTTTGTACATGTTCTAGCATGTAAAGTAACTACATAATACATTTGACCTTTTGCATTTTACTGTTTTATCATGATGCAGCGTTTATCACATTCCTTGCCTGCTGTTAGCCACTTTGTCTACCTGGCCTTGAGTCTTCCTCATCACAAAGTAAAAAACTTTGACATTCTAAGTCAGCTGTTACAAAAATGTAGTGGATTTAGTATTGAGAAATGAGGATGTGTGCATTCTGTATGTGGTGGTAGTCCACAATTAAAGCATTTAATGCGACTTACAGACTACTAGAAATTTTGGTTGGGTACTTCGGACAAAATCTAACAAATTTTTGGGTGAGACCGTTTCATATAGGAGTTATGGTGAGACGGATTTTTTGATGGTTGTTGAGGGTTTTGAAATGACTAGTAACTTATATTAAAGTGACTTCCTAATCCGCGGGTGACCAATAATTCATAAAGTAGTAACTCTTATCAGAGTCATCCCTAAATGAATTATTAGTCACCCTTATATTGATTAAAGGTTACCATAAAATTGTCCATGTCACACTTAGGCCCTGTTCTTTTCGTGGTTTAATGAACCCAACCCACTCCTTCGCGCACCCACCCAGTCCTTTTCCCCCCTCCCACTCTTTCCCACACTTAAACAAAAATACCACTCCTTCCCACTCTCACCCAGTCCTCCCCCCCCTTTCCCACACTCCTTCATTCAACTCCCCAACTTCATTCAACTCCTTTCAACTCCTGCCCACTCTCACCCACTCCTTCCTCCCCTTTCCCACGCTCACCCATCCCACACCTATCATTTCCCACTGAAGGTGGGACGGTTCTACGCAAGATCTCGCAGCTTTAGTGATAGGAGAGTGCCATGTTAGGCTAGATAGACAGATAGTATCTGGGTTTAGATGAAACTCATTATGGATCGTCCAGTTGGAATGGAACACTGTGCCCTTCGACTTGACATTTCATCTTGGTCCTTTGGGGGGCACTACTTGTGCTGTGTTCTGTGCTCTGACATTATGCCCTCTGCCTGGGAGGTTGGATGGGGATTTGTGCATAGTTTGTGACTTGCTTTGTTCATTACTTCGCAGGGGGAGTGGATATTGTCTGGCAGAGATGATTGTGATGATTCCAATTCATTTCATCTTTATATGTATGCTGTGAAATGGGAAAACATTGGGTACTCAAAGGATCCATTCTTGACCCAAGTTTCAGATTTTGCGGTACTTTTTGGCAGTGAGCTGGATGCAGAGGTACCTCTGTGATGTTTTATTTTGTTTCAGGCTTCTGGATTGAATAGCACTTATCTCAAACTTATTACTTAATTTATTTTTTTTGGTGGGAAAATTAGGTGTTATCGATGTCGATGGATCTCTTTATCGCTCGAACCATGAAGAGTAAAGTGTCTCTTGTTTTTCGGGGTTCAATAGATATCACAGAAAGCCAGGTGGTTTTTGTTATTTTCATGATGTCAAAATCCAGTCTTTCTCTTCATCTTAAACTTCCACTTTGTTGGCTCTTGGAGTGACTTTAATTTTTATTCATGGGCAGTTAGCATTCCTGAAGAGTTTCCATGTGAGGTTGATGAGCATTGTACTGGATGTAGATGTCGAACCTCAAACAACTCCATGGGATACTGCGAAGGCTTACTTGTTTGTCCCGATGGTTGGCGATAAATCCTTAGATCCTCTAGTAGAAATTAACTGGAACCTTATTGAGAACATAACAAAGACAAATGCATGGAACAATCCCCTACAAAGGGCTCGGCCTGATGTCTACTTGGGAACAAATGAGCGGAGTCTTGGTGGGGACAGAAGGGAGTATGGGTTTGGTAAACTTCGTTATGGTATGGCATTTGGACAGAAGTCTCATCCTACTTATGGTGTCAGAGGAGCAATTGCACAATATGATGTTGTCAAAGCCGCTGGATTGATTCCTAACAGGGATGACATCCCTCATGCTAACATAGAATTGCCTAAAGGCAAATTGATGTTGGCTGATACCTGTATTGGTGCAGAAGATTTGATTGGTAAAGTTGTGACTGCTGCTCATTCTGGGAAGAGGTTCTATGTCGATTCTGTACGTTATGATATGACTGCAGAGAACTCGTTCCCTAGGAAGGAGGGTTATCTTGGTCCCCTAGAGTATAGTTCATATGCAGACTATTACAAGCAGAAGTATGGCCCATTGCATCTCCAGCTATTTATTTATTCTTAATGTTGCATGAATTCTAGTTGCATTTGTATTTTCTTTCGTGGCTTCCTTCCATTTTGCTGTCATTTTATTAGTCCTGTCAATTGTGTGATGGCATTCTGATGTGAAGACACAACTGCCTCTATGCATAAAGCAGAAATTCCAAATCCTATCTTCGAAGGAAACCATTTATGCTGTTTTATCCTTAAGTTCAGCAGTATTTTATTTTTTTACATAGTTTGCTTCCCGTTGCACAATATAGGGTGCATATGTTGATGTTTTTAATTGGTGCTACCAGGTATGGAGTCGAGTTGATATACAAGCAACAGCCTTTACTTAGAGGACGTGGTGTTTCATATTGCAAAAATCTCCTTTCTCCAAGATTTGAACATTCTGATGGTATGTTGTACTCCATATATCTCTTTCTGTCTCCATGACGCTTCCTGATGCAGTTGAATGAACTAACAGGCTTTATCTCTGTAGAACCTGAAGGTGAGTCTGAGGAGAACCTCGACAAAACATATTATGTGTTTCTACCTGCTGAATTGTGTTTCGTACATCCACTTCCTGGTATACTTGTTCGAGGTGCACAAAGACTGCCATCAATAATGAGACGGGTTGAAAGCATTTTGCTTGCTATTGAGCTGAAGAATATCATCAATTATCCTGTCCCTGCTTCAAAGGTTTTTGTTCTCTCTACGATCTTTCTTTCATTGATGTGATTCATATATTGGTTGTTATCTGGGGCTTTCCATTTAACTGGTTTGTGAACTTGCAGATTCTGGAAGCATTGACTGCGGCCTCATGTCAGGAGACATTTTGTTACGAGAGAGCAGAGCTTCTGGGAGATGCTTATTTGAAATGGGTGGTTAGCAGATATCTTTTCCTCAAATATCCCCAAAAACATGAGGGTCAGCTCACTCGAATGAGACAGCAGATGGTGAGCAATATGATCCTGTACCAACATGCTCTGAATAAAGGGCTTCAGTCATATATCCAAGCCGATCGATTTGCTCCCTCTAGATGGGCTGCCCCTGGTGTTCTTCCTGTATTTGATGAGGATGTGAAGGATGACGAATCATCCCTTTTTGATCAGGAAAAATCAGCTGTGCAGACTGGTCAAGAAAGAGACGCTGATAATTTTGATGACGATGAAATGGAAGACGGTGAAGTTGAAAGCGATTCAAGTTCTTATAGGGTTCTTTCTAGCAAGACACTGGCAGATGTTGTTGAAGCACTCATTGGAGTTTACTATGTTGAAGGTGGAAAGAGTGCTGCTAACCATCTTATGAAATGGATCGACATTGAGATAGAGTTTGATCCTGAGGAGATTGAGAGTCCAAAGAGGCCAACGAATGTTCCAGAGAGTGTTCTTAGAAGTGTAGATTTTGATGCCTTAGAAGGTGCTTTAAAAATTCAGTTTAGAGACAGGAGCCTGTTGGTAGAAGCAATTACTCATGCTTCACGTCCATCGTCTGGGATCTCCTGCTACCAGCGGCTAGAGTTTGTAGGTGATGCTGTATTGGATCATCTTATCACTAGGCACCTGTTCTTCAAGTACACAGATTTGCCTCCGGGCCGTTTGACAGATTTGCGTGCTGCAGCTGTTAATAATGAAAATTTTGCCCGAGTCGCTGTTAAACACAAACTTCATGTGCACCTAAGACATGGATCTACTGCCCTTGAGAAGCAGGTTTCATTTTCAGCTCACATTTGGAAAATTTGTAGAGTTATCCTTTTCTCTTGTTGACTTATACTATCTAGTAAAGCCATGTCAACTCAGTCCTCACTCCCAGTTCATTTGTTTCGGTGTTTGCTTTTGCAGATACGTGATTTTGTTAAGGAAGTTCACGAGGAGTTCTCAAAACCTGGTTTCAACTCCTTTGGCTTAGGAGATTGCAAGGCTCCCAAAGTCCTTGGTGATATTGTTGAATCAGTAGCTGGGGCCATTTTTCTTGACAGTGGACGTGATACTGCTGTTGTTTGGAGAGTAAGTTCGATGCACTTACACTATTTTACATTACTGACATCCTGTAGAGCTAATGTTGGAGTTTGATGCCTGAAATCCTTCTCTTAATTGCCTTAGGTTTTCGAGCCTTTATTGCAACCAATGGTTACTCCAGAAACACTTCCAATGCATCCCGTGAGAGAACTACAAGAACGATGCCAGCAACAAGCTGAAGGTCTAGAGTATAAAGCCAGTCGGAATGGGAATGTAGCCACGGTTGAAGTTTATGTTGATGGTGTTCAGATTGGGGTTGCTCAAAATCCACAGAAAAAGATGGCACAAAAGTTGGCAGCGCGTAATGCCTTGCTTGCTTTGAAGGAGAAGGAAACAGCGGACGCCAAGGATAAAGATGATGAGAGCGGAAAGAAGAAAAAGAACAATGGGCAAACGTTCACAAGGCAGACACTTAATGATATATGTTTACGTAGAAACTGGCCCATGCCCCTCTACAGGTTAGGGATAATCCATTAATTCTGGTCACCAACCCAAACACTCCAGAAAGGGAAAAAGAGAACCTGTCATAATAGCTAAAAACAAGGGACATCATCTGACATTTTGACTTTGTTTAGGTGTGTGAGTGAAGGTGGTCCTGCGCATGCCAAGAGATTTACATTTGCAGTTCGAGTCAATACCACTGACAGGGGTTGGACTGATGAATGCATTGGGGAGCCCATGCCAAGTGTTAAGAAGGCTAAAGACTCTGCCGCTGCACTTCTATTGGAGCTTATAAACAAATGGTCTGCATGATGCAAAGGAGAGGTTAGTTTGCTTTGATGGCCTCACACATTAAGCTAAGCAATGATTATTTTTTTGCTCATCTTTCTTACGTGATTACATAGAAGTCCCTCGGTGCTGCACGCCGGCAACTGTAGATCGGTGATGATGTATAACTGCATTTTATGTATTCTTTCAACCAGATGATCTTTGTTATAAGCTATAATTTGTCTGAACCAAATTGAGTAATACTTCCATTTTCAGGAATTATGTTTGGATGACCATTCACCCCTTGTGTTCTGTGGCTTTCCCTTTTTAGAATACGGTTAGCCAACATGGTAGGTAATTGATTATGATAAATGGTTTTTTCTTTACAGCCTCCCCCGGGGGGATGGTTGAAGTCTGTCTATGTATTTATCTTTTTATTTGGATTATCACTCACCTGTCATGTTTGTTCGGAGTTCTCCCTGTTATATATGTGGCGGTGGTGGCATTATGTGTGTGGACGTTCATTAAGTCAAGCTGCTTGACTCGCATAATTTATTATCCATCCCCTGATGCATCCATTGTGTCATACAAGATTCTATACTAGTGGGTGTCCTTGTTATAAGATTATACCTCAACTAGAGATTATTCAACCGTTTGTGTTGACGGTGCTGTAGAGGCCAAGAGCTTTGGGCTTTTGTTCATGTGTTCTAGTTTTTCAGCTGTAGTTGTAATGTTGAGTCCATATAGCCCCAATGCTAGGGCAAGCCTAGAAGACAATGCGTCTATCCTGCACCAGCATGTGGCATTTTTGATCTGACACATTTGTTATATGTGATTTATAGATGTTGGCCATTGCTTCCCCCCCCCCCCCCCCCCCGGGTCCTGCTTTTTCCCCAATGTGTACTTTAAACAGGCCTTTGGGGAGACCACACTGTGCCTGATCCAAACACTATAAGTCATCACACACTAGGGGGGTCCTGGGTCATTTTGGAAAGTCCCCAGCCATGGTCAATTAGGCCCCTCTGGGGACTGATTCATTGAGTAGATCATTCGGTCCTCAATAGCCTTTGGTAGGAGAAGCAATCACAAGCCCTGCTCAGGGCCCTGTGTGCCTTGTCTCCAAATACTGGTAGTGGTGGAGCCACTAAGGGGGCAGGGGGGTCAATTGACCCCCCAGCTTTTTGGGGGAAAAAAAAATAAATTGAATGTGGGATATTTTGGTGGAAACAAAAAATAGATATATATTAATTAGTTCTTAGATATTTCACAAAGAGGTGCACAGCAAATTGGTTGGCTACCTGTTGCTCCATGTGGGAGGCTGTGGGTTCGACTCCCCGAGTTGCATTCTTTGTAATTTTTTTTTAATCTTTTTAAAAGTCTGTCAAACGACGATATCATGCTTTACTTTTAAAACATGAGATTTGAACAACTTTCTTGAATGTATTAGCTACGCATTTCATTTTTAGAACTATTAAAGTTTATGTTATGTGTATTATTAATCTTGTTCCCCCTTGTTTTGAATTCTAGCTTTGCCCCTGAATACTGGGGCTATTCCTGTGTACATTGTCCCATTCTTTCCTCCAATCCTCCCCATGATCATTCCATGTTTTCATAACTTTTCTTATTTATTTTATATTTCCCTTATTTCTCGCTAAAAAAATCATAATAAAATAGTTTGATGCATTAAAAATTCTGGAAAGAATTTTTTTAGTTGTTTCACATCATAATATAAAAATTGTGGCCTTGATTGGTGTTTAAAAAGTCTCTAATTCTCCTCCCCAAAAAAAATGTAATATGAAAACTGCACTGGGCGATTGTTGGCGATGGTTGTCATATAAATTTTAACCATGAACTGAAGTATTAGGTCTCGATTGGATACATTCTCAAGTCTTCGAGATGATCTGGTGTCCAACTAGTCAGGCAAACCACTTGGCCACCCTATGTTAACTCTTAAGACTGCCTTGTTTTAGGCATATGGCCCTGGGTTATATATACCTCGATTTTTTTAGAGTCTTGCATCCAATTCGAGAAACTGTCGTGGATTATGTAAGGCAATACTAGCATATACTACTGTGAGGCAAGAATTTGCTGTGCTCAGTGTGACACCTTGACAACTTTAGAAGGCACGGAAAGTTTCTCTGTAGTCTTTATGAGTTCTGGGCAGGCGGTTGGAACTGCAAACCGCCAAAAGCCAGGGGAACATGTCATGTCCTTGTTGACAAGTTTCATGAGCATTTCTCATGAGTTCACTTATTGCAGTAATGCTTGCAGGGTCTGAGTAATGTGTGCCCTTAATTGTAGAGATTCACAGCTGATGGGCTTAATTCTTCCTGCGACCTTTTCTCTGGCATTTTATTCTTGACTTGGGATTCATCATACTTGTAGGTTAGGCTAGTGGCAATCCTGCAATGCATAGCGGCTGTGGCTCCAGCTCTTGACTAAATTTAGATTTTATTGAACACATTTTCTGGAATCATGTGTACAGAGATTACAACTTTTATTAACTAGGGATCCAACTTGAATCCATCGTCAAAATTCGTTAGTTGAATTCCAACGCACCAAACACTTCATCACAAAACACAGAAGAATAAAAACAATACTATACAAACTACTCTGATCTCCTGGGCAGTGGGCAAATGCATAGCAGAACTCTTAGATTCCTTGTCTTTCTGGGGAGGCAAATATGGAAATCAAAGCCAGACAAAAATGCAGCTCCAAAGCTGCTGAAAGCTTGGAGAGTGATTTGTACTCGCTAAATGGTCTAGACGATGCTTGTCTATATTGCTGGACTCCTGTGTCCCATCTGGTCTATCGTTTTAGCCTGTCCACAATGTATTCAGCATACAGATCCCCGCCCAGTGCCCACCCTGCATCAATGGTAAAGCTCACTATGGATGAAAGGAAATAAAAGAAGGGGGCAGGCTGTAGAGGGCTTACGTTGCATGCTGGATTGCCTCAAAGGCTGAATGTGAAGGCAGAAAGTCATTGACAGCGACTTCCTTGTACTCATTCTTCTTGTCTATGTCGTTAGTTAAAAGGGAACAATGAATTCAAGGCTCATAAAGAAAAGTAGAAACCTTGAGTCTGCTAAGGAGTTCTTGTTTTTTTGGTTTTTTTTTTTTTTTGGGGGGGGGGGGGTGTTTCTGTTTACAGGATACAGTCCTCGAAAAAATGTCGGATATTTGCAAGTCGGTGTGGAGGAAGCTCCTTGATCAGTGGCGAAGCCAGAAAATTTGGAGAGGGGTGTCGGAATTAACAGCACACAATATTAAATTGAACAATAGTCATAAACTGAAATTAAACAACGATTATATTACATCTAATCTAATTATCCTCAACGAGACCTCATATTTTGAAAGCAATGCAAAATATCATCATTAGATAAGTTTTCAAACAAATCATCCTCAAAGTAAGTAATAACAGTATCATTCAAAAACTCATCTGAGATTCGGTTGCGCAAGTTGGTCTTGATATACTTCATCGAAGAGAACACTGTTTCAACTGTTGTAGAAACTGATAGAATCAATGCCAAGTTCAACAATAAGTACACGTGGGGAAAGTTCAAATGTTTCTTTTTTTTAATCATCCTTGTAGAGAGTTCACAAAGTCTATTCAAGTTAGAGAATCTCTCATCATCACGCATGTTATCGATGTTGGAATTGAAATTGGTAAATAAACTTACAAATTAAAGAATACAACAAACTACTCTAGAAATTGAGATTTAACCTAGAATTGACATTAAAAATATAAGTTAAACAAATTTGAAATTACAATTGATAAATAAACTCACAAATTAAACAATATAAATTTATTAATTTACAAATTGAAGAATTAAGTAACAAATTCAAGTCAATTAAACTTTTAAATTAGTATTACTAAAAGGAGAACTCACAAATTTGGAGAGAGAATTGAGGACTTGAAGTCGTTGGTAATGGTGGGTCGTGGGCTGCAGGGCTGGCACCGGCTCACCGGTGAGCGGCAAGCAGTGGTTGGTGGCGTGGTGCTTTGGTAGAATGGTGGTGGACTTGCTGGTTGAGTGTGTGGCTGTGGGTAGAGCCGTAGAGGAGCGAACAGACAGAGGAGAGCTGAGGACCCCAAGTTGAACTGTCGAACAAAACAAACAGAGGAAGAGTGAGTACCAGAGGCTTTAAAAAAAAAGTGAAAAAAAATAAAACAAAAAAAGGGAAGGATAGAGGTTCAAACCCACGACATTAGAGACAGTGCAACTCACAAACCAAGCACTAGATCGCTAAAGCAAGAGAGATTTCATGTATCTCTTCAACACATATAATATATATAGTAAACTTCTATTTTTTTTTAACTCTCAAACATGTATTAATTTTTTTTTTTTAGAGAGGTGTCGGCTGACCCCACTGACCCACGGTGGCTACGCTATTGTCCTTGATGTCATTATAGAACTTGTCCTTGGATCATTAGCACAGATTGCTATGACCTTATATCTGCCTCGCTGTGTTGGATAGTGAGTGTATGATCTTAAATCATTGCTGGAAACTTTTATTCATGGAACAGTCATGGGTGTACTTGGTAGTCCAAAAAACCCGTTGACAGGACAAAATTATGTGCTAGCTATCAAAAGAAGAAGCACTACGGACTTTTGTGATTAGCAAAGGTAACAAGATTTAGCTGGAAACTGGGAGTGATGCACAGAATAGACGAATGCAGTACCTGATCAATCATGTGCATTAGTCCAATGGTTCTTATTCTTATAAAACAACCAGGCAGGAGTGGCTCCTGTCATAACCAAATTATTGATCAAGTTAGTAGGATACATGAGTTCCTTGTCCCCTCCCCATTTCCAACAGCCACCTTTTTCGCCCATCCTTTTGGTTTTTTGTTTGGGGGGGGAGGGGTATTCTTGTGATGATATTGAATCAAGTGAGCAGGACTTTTGAGCTCTGTGCGCTTACGAGAAAATTGAGGTCACCTGCATGAGGATTAGGACATGGAGGGGGTCATTGTCCTCACATAGCGTACAAGGAATGAAGCTGTAGTTGTGAGGGTAGAGCACTGATGAATGTAGAATCCAATCACCTGGAAAAATTTGTCAGGAGAAAATCACTTGATTTAGTGCTGGTGAAATGCATGGACATGCCCATGTTTTAGCAAGGAGACATTGCCCAGTCGGATACCTTGATCAGTCCTGTTTTCTTGTCAAGTTCAACTTGCTTCCTTTTGTGATCTCAATCACCTGTGTCAGGTGGACTAGACACAAAACTTGACGTCAGTTTTAGGTCACATTGTGCTGAGAGAAAATTTAGAACCTTTGTTGCTCAAACTACCATACCTAGGTAGATTGTTGAAGCTGCCACAGGTATAGATGTCGGACTTGAGCATTTTCTAAATATTTCTCTTGTTTTCATTTCATTATTTTTGTTAAAAAGGGCAGGAAAGAGACAGACACAATTGACAGTTTTTGGTGCCTCAGGTCCTGTAAGGAGCATTTTACATAATCTCAGTCAGTTTTTATTGAACTTGGTAGCTTCTCTGTTTCAAGTCCATAATATTGTTTTTCATTGAAAGAAAAGTTGGATGAACAAACATATACATACACACTGTTCATTGACATATCAATCTCAAGATCATGATTCATGCCATGGGTAGGGTGACAGTGGGCAGGGAATTCCGTCCCCTCCAGGATGTGGAAAATCCTCTTCTCCAATGGGGATGGGGACATGGATGGGGATGAGATTTAATCTTGGGTGGGGACGGGGCGAAGGTTTTACCTCATCTCCACCCCTATTTGGAAAAAAGACTCATCCCTGTCGCTGTTTATGATTAAAATTATATATAAATCCTTCATTTATGAACATAATATTAAGATCAAATAGGTAAATTTACTTGGAAAACAAAAAAAAACCTAACTACGAATCCAAATAATTCCTCCTTTCCTTCTAAGGTACTAGTGTTCTACTTCTACTAATCACTTCACTCCCTCCTTCGGCCTCCCCATCCCCACTTCCTCCCAGTCTCTCACTTTCTCTCACTTGGCTGCACCGCTTCATGATCGCCTCCCCGTCGAATCTCAGCCTGCTCAGCGATTTTGCGTTGGCGTCTGCTCAACATACGCTCCCTCTGACATTCTTCTAGCCTATGTGTCTGCTGGATAGTCTGCCCCTGAAACTCTGCTTCCCTATGCTGCACCACTGCCACGATGCTGCACTACCACCACTACTGCTCTGCCAGCAAATCACCGTGCGGCGTTACCTCTAGGAGCAAACATGATTCACTCTCTGTCCTCACCGCCGCCACATCCCTCTCCAAGGTATTGAAAGCCCATTATTTTTTTTTTATTTTTTTTTAAGTGATGTTAATTTTGATGTTAATTGTAGTTTACTTGTAGTTTATTCTTGTAATGCTTTCTACTTTGTAAATTCTGATGCTAATTGTGGTGCTTAAAACCCTTTTTACTTGTAGATTATTCTTATGCTTTTTAATCAAAACTCGATTCCGAATTTGTCTGGCCGTACCGATATCTTTGATCTTCAACTTAGGGATAATTAGTTGACTGGTTGGTGTCCTCTTCTTTGGGTTTCATTGCCAAATTAGCGAATTTGACTTTCTAGAACAATAAGCTTCAGGGGCCAACGCCTGAATTTCCAAACAATATGAAGGTAAATCTTGAGTCTACAAATAGTTTTTGTAGGGATGTTTACCCTCAGGTTATGACATTGCTCCAATTCTGCGGCTTTAGGGTACCCCATAAACTTGGTTGAAGCTTGGACTGGGAATGATGCTTGTAATCGATGTAGTTTTGTGACCTGTGACGTTGGTGATCATGTGATAGTTGTTAACTTGGCGAAACATGCAAGGGTTTAGTGGCACCATTTCTTCTACAATTGCTAACTTGAGTAACCTGAGAGACATACCTTAATGATAATAACTTGACGGGCACTACCCCAGAAATGAGCTCAAATTATTGCAATCTTGTATACATTTAAATAGATAACTTTGCAATCAGTCCAAAGTTGGAGAATGTAATCAGTGACAAAAATCAATCAATTCGTTTAAGTTAGTTTCGTTGTACAGTGACCAATGAATGTGTAATTTACCCTTCTAACAAAATGTGATGGTTGATGGAATAATTAGTTTTGAGTTCTATATTCCATTTGTACCCAAGTAATGGCTAGTGGACCATATGCCCTATCTCCATGCTTCGCAGACAAGGATATGGGCGGATGCAATAATCGGATATCCCACTCCATGAGATACCAACATTGACACTAATGTTTGTTCCTATGAATGCCAAATGTGACCGAATATGATGGGACAACATTAATATTGCGAAAGAAAAGGAAATTTATCTCTGACATTTAGGAGCATTATGATCTTGACGTTCGAGATTTGCAAATATTGTAAAAAAAAACACTTGGAGGTACTTCTAGAAATGACATTATGCATTTGAGAGATCATCAAGGAAGTTGCCCCGTGAAAAATATAGAAACATTGCTCAAGAATTTTTTTTCTAAAAGAAGCTAAAGGTAAAGACTTTGGGAGATAAAAAAAGGAAATTTAGTTAAGGAAACCCTGTATATAATGAAGAGGAAGCAAGGAGGGAGCTTTGTAAATATGGTTGTTGTGCATGAGTATCCTGGTGCAATAGTAGATCATATTGGTTTTAGAAGGTATTCAAAGGCTTTCAATCCTACTTTTAAAATGATATCAAAGAACACTCTCCAGAAAGATATCATCAAAATTTTTGAATGTGAAAAATGCAAAACAATGAAATTGTTGGAGTGTTAGAAGTATGATGGCTATCACCATAGACATCTCAAAATCAAAAGTATGGCTTTACAACCATAACTGCTCATTCGGTTGATAATTTATGGGCCTTGTAAAATCAAAATTTTGAGGTATTTTTTCTTTGTTTAATTTCAGATTAAGATAGTCATTACTTATCTTTAGGTCGCATTTGTGTCATGTCCCCACACTATGGAGGCTACCTCTGAAGAATTAATCGAGTGCTTTTTGGATTGGAATTTTTGCAGAAAGTTATCTTCTCTTACGGTGGACAACTGTTCTTCCAATGATTCCATAATTGCCATCCTTAAAGATCGATTGGATATAAGAGCACCCCCTTTACAGGGTAAGTTCTTTCATGTGCGTTGTTGTGCGCACATTCTTAACTTGATTGTGAAGGATGGATTAGGAGTTGTTGATGGTTCAATTGAAAAGATTCGTAATAGTGCAGTATATTGGAGAGCAACGCTGAAAGAAGAGGAAATTGTTTAAGAAGCTAGTAATAGTTTGAGTATTTCTTATTAAAAAAAATTGAAACTTGATTGCAAAACGAGATGGAATTTTACAATTTTGATGCTTCAAACGGCCTTGATGTATGGTGAAGTTTTTCCAAAGTTGGCTAAAAGAGAAAAAAAATACTATAAATGTTTGCCTCAAGATGATGAGCAGAAAAAAGCTAGAGAGCTTTGCGACAAGTTGGATGCTTTTTATGAAGTGACTCTATTATTGTCGAGCACCAAGTTCCCCACCGCCATCCTAATCATTTATTCCTTAAAGTGTTTGATGTTGGATTGACTTTGGATGAGATACTTTTTGATCCTAATGTAACAATCTAGTCCATGGCACGAAAGATGCTTGACGAATGGGAGAAATACTATGATACAATTCATGGAATATTGGGAGTTGCTTGTGTTTTGGATCATAGGTATAAATTAGAAATGCTCGAATGTTGCAATTCTATGATTTATGACGTTGATGTGTCAAGCAAAATTGATAGGATCAAGGATACTTGTTATGCATTGTTCAATGAATATCAAGAAAAGTTCAAGCATATGAGTGAAACTCAATAGTCATGGCCATGGTCATAATTAATTATTCTACAAATGCATCTACAATGACTTCTAAGGGTAGTGGATGTGGTGGTAGAAGGATAATGATTGTGCACATATATAACACAAAGTTTAAGAAGCGTCCACCAACTCAACAAAAATCTGAGTTGGATTTATACTTAGAAGAACCTACCACTATAGAAGCGGATACCTTTGATATCTTGGCTTATTGGATGGGATGTGAGTTGAGGTATTCTATTTTAGCTGCAATTGCTAAAAATATTTATGCTATACTTGTTTCGACAGTAGTATCCGAGTATGCATTTAGCACAAGAGAGAGATTTGTAAGTCCTTATCGTAACCGCTGACATCCAAAGACATTAGAAGCTTTAATGCGTGCTAGATATCAGATTTGGATTGCCGTAGAGTTAGAAGGTGTGCTTTTTTTCTTTTATGTATTTTGGTTAACATAAAAATAACATTGTCTTTGTTGCTAATTTGTTCATTCTATGTCTTTTAGATGATGGTGAAGTTACATATTATCGTCATATTCCCTCAACTGATTATGGTGATGGTGAGATTGAAGCCAAAACCAAAGTCTAGATGACTTTCACTTAGGTTTCTTTGTTAAATATGGACATTGTTATATTTCATGGTGACGGGTTATTGAGCTTTGGTTTTGTTTTAGTTCTGGAATTATGGTTGTGTTTAACTTCTAAGACTTCATTTGAGTTGTGTAATTTGTGCATTGTTAGACTTGTGTTGCATGGACTTGTTAAACTTTAATTTGAGTTGGATTGTAAACTTTAATAAGTTTGTTTTTAAGACTTGTATTGCATGGAGCCTATAGGAGCTTTATACAATTAATTGGGCTTGCGCTAGTAGCCAACTTGTGCTTTCATTTAAGATCCAATTTGTAATATAGTTTTCACATAGGAAGGAAAAAATTTGCAAGTAGAAATCCCTATTGGGGACTTATCGAGGATTAGATCCCGTCTTGGGACGGGGATGGAGAGGAAGTTTTTCCTTATAATAGAAAACGGGGCAGGGACAGGG
>JACYFF010031954.1:13621061-13669362 GCA_017589665.1 Selenicereus undatus | reverse complement strand
AGTCAAGGGAGTGATGTTTTGAGCTTTTAAAATTGGCATACTAGGACTTCATTTGTACCCTATATTAGCTTGGTTGAGAAGTATTGTAATAGGGTGTTCTCTTTGTAATCTCTCTTTTATAAAAGTGAGGTGAGTGTGTCCTAAGTCAAGTGGACTTTTGGACGTAGGGCAACCGAACCGTAGGTTGCAATTAGTAGCAAGGTGTGTTACTGTTGTAACGTATTAAGTCCGTTTAGTGAAGTGGTTAAAATCCTACATAAGGTAGGTCGTGGTTTTTTCATCTCAGTTGGGTTAGAAGTGTTTTCCACGTAAAAATCCTGTGTCCATTATTTCCGCATTCAATTTCGTTGGATTTTCACTTCTACTCAACTTAGGAACAGTCTGTGCAAACAGTGTCTAAGACTGTTTGCCAAAAAAATTGTGAAAATCTAACACCACAATTCACCCTCGCTTGTGGCTGTGTACTCTCAAAACTAACATGAACTAAAATTGAAGTATTCCAATTATAGTAGCTTGAACTGAGTCCATTGATGGAGGCCAGAATCGTTCCAAAACACAGCAACCCAGAGAGGCTGCATAAGGCAATTCCAGAGAGACAGAAGCATGGACCTGAAGATAACAGTGTTAATCACAACCAAGCTCCCACACGTCACTGAATGAGGTTAGCTGTCAATCCAACTAAATCAAAACAGGGGACGGAGGAGGAGAAGATCACAATTGAACCCAAGCTCATGAACTTCAAACCCACGAATCACAAATGTCTACCCAGAATCAGAGCTGATTGCACAAATTTGTAAACGTAGCAAAATGTAGATCTGAAATTCGAGAAAGTAAGAAACAAGGAAGAAATTTGAAAATGAAAACCCTAAACTCCTTAAAATTCTACCCTACGATGCCCACATTTCCCAAATGGAATAGTCAAACAAACATGAATACTAAGAGGAACAGAGTGAAGAATAGAGAAGGGGAAAGATATCGAAATCATTAATAAACAGCCGAGATCAATTGAACACAAAACTAATCGCAAAAGATCAGGAACTTCCATTCGTCTCTCAGATCCACAACCAACCCAACATTAATCTAAACTCACAGTCATTTTCGTACTGCTCCAAAACATAACACAAAAACAGAGCATGAGGAACACGGGGATCAAAGCCAAAAATTCTTCAATATCAACCCGAATTCAACATAATTGACCTCAGAAGCAACGAATTCCCCCAGAAATTTAAAGGATTTGAAATAAATTACATGAATTTCCAAACTCAAAATCAGATGTGAAACAACAAAATAAAATAGGGGAATGAAAATCAAAACTAAACCTTAAATTAAAACCCTAAAATTACTCTAAACTAAACTTGAAGTTAAAACCCTAATACCCCCTCACTTCAATCGCTGTTGCTGCCTGGTTATATACTCCTTCCTCTTCGATCTGCGCCGTTAAATCGTGGTTGTCATTGACGGTGATGGAGGAGCTGGAGAAGGGATTCAGTGGTGTGAGGTGTAAAGAAGATGGTGTGATCTGATAATGGTGGCAATGCTGGTGCTAGTGATGGATGGTGAAGATGGTAGATATCGAAGTGGTGGGAGCTGAAGAAGAGGACATGGAAAAGGGGAGGGGTAAACGCATCGAGGTAGAGGAGAGAGAAATGAGATGCGGGTTGAGGAGTTGGTCACGTGAGAAACGAGTCGGGGGGCTGGGGTTTTTATTTTATTTTATTTTTTCCTTTTTCTTGCTCTGCTGGGCCAGGGAGATTGTGCCTGAGGTTGCGCTTGTGCGAAAGCAACCCAAATTCTTCATTTCAGCCGTTTTTCTTTTTTTTTCTTTTTTTTTGAAAATTTAGAAGACCTACAAAACAATAAAAACTCAATAAAAATCTAAAAATAATAATTATTAGCAGTTAAATTAGGTGTAGAAATATCGCAAAAATATTACAATTTTGGTGCAAACAAAGCACAAGTTGGAGGACTATATTACTGATTGGATTTTGGTTGAAAAATACATAAGGCTCTATGATAGGATTATTCATCCTAGTCCATATCCATGCATGTGGGGGGAGACTAATTTTCCAAGTTTAGACCATAATCATATTTTTGAGTTGAGGAAAAAAGAAAGGCCAGAAAAACACGAAAGTAGAGAGTCAATTTCAGTTATCTGGCCCTAAGGTAAGGCAAGACATGGCCAATGGCACCAAAAGGTGTAAGAAATGCAAACAACTAGGCTATAATAGTCTGACTTGTGGTACACCAAGTGATGAAAATGGCAATCCCATCCAGAAATACAAGAAAAAGCCCAAGCAAACAAAGACAAATCATGTTAGGAGGCTTAGAAAGATCCATAAGACTAGCCATGACAACACTCCCACAACTCAGTTCCTCAGAATCAGTCCAACCAAGTTGTCCAGTTACCATCAAGGATGCAGCTTCTATGTTTTGGGACATCATATACTTTTGCTTGTGTGGTCTTATAGCTTGACACTTAGACCCTTTCAATTTGGGGGGGGGGGGGGGGTTGTGTATGTCCTTATGACAGAAGTTCAGTGTAGTCTATGGTTATAATTGAGAATTTTTTGGACACCTACTGATTCTGATGTGTAAATCTTATTTTGGGGAATGCAAACAGTGAAATCTAGAACTTGTCGAAATTTCTTGTGAAGCCACTCATGAGCTTAATCATGTAGATGTTGATTAGTCAAAGGTTTTTGCCAAAATTTCATAGGTTTATTTGCATCAACCATTTGTCATGTGACATTACATTGCCTACATTACAAATTTCTTATTCTCAATACAAATGATAGCACTACAATCACTGCTATTAGAGACGTAATCATCATGTTCTTCCTTTTGCTATCATTTGAACTATCGTTTTCATTTCTCTGAACTCTTGCTTCAATGCTCGGACCTCATTTAACATGGTTACATCTAAGTTCTACCTCATAGCATCCGTCCAACCGAGAAACTTATCGCATCGCATACATTTTATATAAACTCTTCTAGGTTTATTACTTGATTCTGATACTTTTCTTGTACCTTGAACACTGCATCCTCGGCGTATCGTAATTTCATGGTCATTATGATTTGAAATATTGTTCCTTGAGGAATATGACCCTTGAATTTTTCCTCGTAATATAAAAAAAAAATAGTTCGTTAACAACTATCTTACTTCCAAATAAGCCCAATAAAAAATCCTATTTAAATGTAAAGTTTGTAAAAAGGGAAAAAAATCTTATTTACAAGGTTCCATGTAGATATAAATAATACCAATAAGGCAGTGTCTGATTGGTACCACCATATTTGTCCTACGTCTACCACCTGGGTTTAACTTTTGGTGGAGGAACTCTTCATTGCCATTCATTTCGGAGTGCAGGAGAGTGGGCTGAGGCATGGGCCTGCATGATCCTCCCTCCCCATGGGCTAGTTGGCTCACTAGAGTATCCCTTAAGATAGGGGCCCAATGTATGACCCAAATTTACCGTTATAAAAAAAATGTAGCTATAAATAGTAGTATTAAATTAATTATTTTTCAACAAATGTGATGCTAAAAACAAAACAAATTTTCATTCAAAAATATATTCTGAGCTTACCTTCAATGGCATCCTCTCAGCAATGGAAAGAAGAGGAAATGAGAGACGAAAAAGAATCGTTGGGGAAGGAGAGATGACAGCTAATTAGCCATTGCGTTTAAACAGGGAGAAATGTGATCTTTGAGGCTTTCCTTAACAAGTCAAATCAATCTCAGCAAAGTCTTAGAGCATTTGCAGCCGATGATAGAAAGCAGGAACACAGGCCCTCCTATGCCATGTGTCGCAACATGAGACAAGAAAGAGAGCAATGCCACGCGGGCTAGAACGGGCAGACGTTCCTCTCAGCGGGTCAACTTTTGACATTTTTTATTTTATTTTTTTGAAGTAAGTATATAATTTTTAAATAATTTTAAAAATAGATTATTTATTATAAGGTAGGTCCATGACAAATGTTTTTATTGGATGATTAAAATTGAGTTTCATATGTTGAAAAAGTAAAGTAATGTACATTCGAGAATAGTAAAACTTTTGCTAATATAGCAGACCAGAGTTGTGAAGCTCTAGTTGGAAATGCTCTTACAGCATTAAATAGTGGCAAATATTGTATATTGGTAATTCACATCCTTTCCCACCAAAACTTGCTTGGAAATTGTAGTGCTGGTACAGAAAGTAGCCTATTAATAATAACTTTAAATTAAAAGGGAGATAATACACTAAGAAAACAAACGGTCTGGAAATGGTTTTCATAAAATAGTTCGCACCTCGAAGCAATTTTTTAAAAGGGTTGTCATTACTTGCTATCGCGAACAAACGACCTGACAATGAACTGCCCGCTTACATGATCGTACATTTCGTACAAGCTGCACAGAATTCCTCTTCACAAATGAATTTCTCAAGAGGGCATCTGCAAGACTTTTGGCATCACTTATTCCTGCAAAATCTAAGCACCATCTCGCCAAAATGTCCTCTGCGTACGACATGATCATGACAATTTGGCAAGAAAGGTGGTATAGTTTGACACAGCATAACGATTAATTTGCCACAGGCTTGGAAAAACCCAGATTTACTGCACATCAGTGAATTTATTCACTGCAGAAGCTTGTGGATCCAGTTTCAACATCAGCTTCTCCTCGAATTGCATCTGAAAAGCACTCGCCAATTCAATCACTAATAATTGGTCTCTTTATTTATGGATCAGTACTCGACAGCCTGAACCAAAGGAAGCGCCATGACAACTGGATATCAACCCCACCGATTCAGGATCTTGGCAGTTGTTAGATCCAGTTTGATATGTTAAAATCACGTAGCTTTCTCAGATGCCTCTCCATGTCTTGCCTAGTTTTTATCCACTCTTCGTGTTCTATCACTGTGGTTGGATCGTCTCTTTCTCTCTGAAACCATGCATGGTATAAGTTAATCATACACTAGAAGGTATACAAAGTCACAGAAAATAAGAAAACCAGGCAAGACTTTGATATGGACCAGAGTGGCCAATCTAGCCTGATTCATAAAAAGGGCGACTTGCAGGAGATCTTCCCCCAATCCCAAGCCCAATCCCAATCAGGGTCCATTCTTTACCAACCCAGGGCCCAAGACGTCCACCTAAAAAAGGTAAAAAGGAAAAACAAGGGCACGAAAGAAAGAAAAGGTGTCAAGTAAAGATACGAACAATGTGAATAATTTTGAAAGAATTCCCATTATCACGTATGACAAGCAGGTCACTCTTTCGATCCCTGTTTCTTCCTCCAGGGACAGTCACCTAGTAATGAAAGGACAAAAAAGAGTAGTCAGCAAACTCTTCTTTAGCATAATGTGCAGGTCTTCATCAAATTAGGAGGAATATGAGAACAGAAAGTAAACAAATAGCAAAGCATGCTCATTATGAGTAAATAAGTAATGCTGAAGTCTTGATGCAATGAATTACAAAAAGCTGAAACAACAATAAACATTTTCTAAACCTCCACAATATAACATTATGGACTCCGTTCACATGAGCTGCAATATAACATTATGGACTCCCATGTAGACACATTCATGTTTGCTAATGTACTGAATAGTTCCTCTGTCATTATAATTCGATGCCTACTAAATCGACTAAACTATATCAACCTTGGGGAAACAACACCACTACCACCTCCCAGTATGGGTCCTGCTTTCGCGGGGTCTGGGGAGATCTAGATGTAAGCAACTTTTCCTCTACAGGCATTCTTGCCTGTAGAGAGGCTGATTGCCTCGGGGAAACAATAAGACAAAAAATAGGAATAGCTGAAAGAAAATTCAAAACAAGCAGAATGCTATAAAGTTAAAAGAGTTACAACAATATGCATGAACCTAGAATGAATTAACCCATTTGGATGACCAAAAGTCTGACGTAGGAGAGCAGCCCATTTTTCCCTAATTGACCTGACTAGATCCAGGCTTGACCCTAAAGTAACCAACCTAAACCTAAACAGAATGATCATCTGTTTACTCTAAAGCAGTGGCTGTGGTGGGACCTCACAAAGCTGAACCCAAAAGGGCCAAAACAAAATTAGACCCAAGAATTGACATAGGGATGGGTTGGTCGAACCTGAATTCACCAAATCAACCCTCATAATCCAGTCAAAGCAAAAATGAAGAGGCCCAAAATTAGTTAGGTTTGAAATAAAAAGAAAACAACTCGTTTACTAGGCCTAAAAGACACCAATATGGCAAAAAGAAGCCAAGTCGACCCACATACCGACAAACTTAGAAACAAATGCACACACAAAAAGGAAATACCCCTTGAACATCCCAACATTTTTAGGAAGAAACCATACAAACATTGAACTAATTAGTGAGGTTCCTGCTCTACAACTAAAGGGAATATGGCTGAATGTGCACTACATCCAGCAGCCTCCACTCCACGAGCATAAACTAGTTCAGTTGGGCTCTTCCCAAAATGGTGAGAATGGAAGAGATTGCAAAAAACATAAACCCATTGATGGCAATTCTAGAGAAGGGCCTTCTATGGCAAAGTCAGTGAGAGCTTAAGCAGGAAAGCTGTATTCTAGAAAGGACATGAGGACTCCAACCAGAAAAGGCGATGTCCAAGTAACTCCGCGCCCCCCCCCCCCACCCACCCAAAAAATGACTGCAAGTACATTATTCCACAACGCAGAGCCCACATCACCTGTGCTCTAATTGCCTTAGGGTGTATGCAAAGCATACGGAGAACAGTCAAGATTCCAACTTCGCTGCAAGATTGTTGAAATATCCAACAACACAACATCTTCCCAGTCAACGAATTGCAAATACCATTTCTACTACATTAAGGCTCTTTTGGCATGCAAGACGTTAGACAGATAAGATCAATGAGCTGATGGGCATTCTATAGCGATACTAGTATCAATGAGCAGGGAATCATCGAACAAAATTCTGGAAGGATAAGTTCGTTATTGCACCTTCCTGAAATGAAGAATGCTTGCTTACCCATTTAGTCATTTTGAAGGTGAGGCTAATATGCAGTCTATACCTTCCCTCATTTCAGAGATGAATGAGGGGGCAAAAGATAGTAGGAATTCTCAAGTCTTCCATAGACTACAGAATTCCAAGGCGTACACCAGCCCACGGAATGGTGACCGATGAGTGGAGCGGTGGAGGACTTCACCCTAAGTGCTGCCAGGCTTAACAGTCTCAAGCCTACAAATATACAACCAAGGATCTAGGAGAAAACTCTACTTAGCCTATGCCATTCTCCATTGTTGAAAATTTCAGGTTCTAATCAGTGTGCTTCACCAACTAATGTGATCCTCTGCATCCTTGAGTTAAGAAGCCTAGAATAAAAGGGGAGACAAAGAGATGAGATTCTGAGGTAAGTCCCTTGTCTGAACCCAGACCACTTTAAAGGATAATTTGCATTGGTGCCCAAGTCATGTAGAGGCTGAAGCTGATGAAGAAGGGGCTGTTCAACCGCTGATGCACTGGAAGAGGGACAGCACCATTCCCCAGTGAAGCAGCCTTTTCACAACCTCGGTAGTACTGATGAGGCAGAAGACATTCCTGCTGATCCTCTTACGGTGACTACCTAAGAAGCATGGGCACCGATAGGGGACTCGGACACAACATGACACCATCACGGTAACACAAGATTTTAAAAACATTAGGATACGACACGTATAACGGATACGACATGTACAATGGACACGTCTCATGAAAAATTATTTATTTGATATTTTGATTACTGGTCTGTCTATAATTATTTCTATAATTTTAGCCTCAGAAAGGATAGTATTTGGTGGGATTAACAATAAATTGCTCATAGTATGCGTGCACAACAACTGTCAATAATAAAACCTCCATGTTCTTGGTATCATCTATCTATTTGGCATCCATTTGAGTATTTGGCAGTGACCAAGGAGTGTCGATGTCAGACACATATAGGACACAAATATGTGAAGTCATGGAGAGTGCCCGGGCATCTTAGGTGACTACTAATCGCACCACTTCCCTGTCTGTAATGACCAACTACATGTTGCATGTTTTAATTGTTAAAGTGTACATCCTTAATACTCCTGAATATGGCATCCACATTGTTAACCTTGTTGCCCGTCTTCCATTTTATTCAATTTGCTTCCCTGCAATTGCTCTAGTTTGTCCATGCCGTGACATCATTCTGCCTCATTCAAATCACTCATGCTGTCACATAGGTGGTCAGATAAAACTATATTAGTTGGTCCCCCCCCCCTCCTTTTCTTCTTGTTGAAGAGTGAGGTAATTACTCAAACATCTAAAAGTCCACGAAGGAAACACCTAAATTACATTTCCACAAACAAAAAAAATCCGAATAGCACAGAGACCACTGTATGGAATCACACTCAGAAACAAGGCTTACCACAACTTTTGCTCGAGTAATAGATTTTGTTTTTGAATCAATAACATATATCTCCTCAAAATCTAATACAAAGTCTGGGTGATCCAATCTCCTATTCTTGTAATGCTTTGTCAGGAAAACCTATAAAACACCGACAAATATGAGTAAAAAAGTGATCATTTCAATTTTTACAAAATGTACCATGTACTCTTCGAATGAAACTACTAATATACTACAAATTCTTCATTCTATAGCAGCACAAAAAATACAGGGAAGTATCCTGAGGTGATAAGCAGCAAGAAACAGTGAAGAAAACTACTGTACCTTCCAAACCTCTCTTTCAGATTTGTACAAAGGGTCTCGAGGGGCATCAACTGGTGGTTCAGTCACATTGTAGCAACCATAATCACTCTTTGCACATCGAATGTACTGTCGTTTCTCAGGAGGAAAGACAAAGCAGTTATCAGTACCAGCTACACAAATGCAAGCCCGGAAACGAAATTTAAACCAACAATATTAGCATAGAGAAGAAGGAAAAGTACAAGAAATGGAAACATATTTCTGTTGAGAATAAGTGCATTTCGACAGATAGTTTCACTAAATTCAGAGCATAAATAAAATAGAAACAGTTTAGCCAGGAGCTACCTTCTCCGGCATTGGAGCCAGAACCTTGGGAATGGAGTAAACATCAGTATCTGGTGGTGTAACATACATCTATAAGACAAACAAAGAAGGAACAGCGAAAGGTTATTCATCAAATAGAAATACTCAACTAAGAAATTTCACAAGTAAAGAATCAAACAGGAAATGCAATATCAAGCTCGGCTACAAAAGCCAAAAAAATATATATAACAAAATTGTTAAAAATGACAAATTGTTACACATCTAATTGTAAATCCCACTTCAGCATTCACAAATAGAGCATTAAACAAGATGCTCCGTAAGAAAACTCCATCACAAAGCCACAAAAAGCTCTCAACAACCGAACATCAAAGAAAAATCCAATTCAGCAGGTTCGGATATAAGAACTGAAATACGAACTCCCCATATCAAATTCAATCATAAAGGCAGAGTATCTTAACAATTTATCATCTCGGCAAGCGAAAATTTCAATAGAACTTTGAAAAACTTCATCTGAGCACAAGAGCTTATAAAAAACATTGCATCTAATTACCTCTCTGAAATCATAAACATCATTATCAGGGTCAGGGGGGCTCCTGATGAAGAAATCACAATCAAACAAGCAGATTTTATGAAACTCATCCTCATTAATCCGATAATCTACAACCATCTCGGAATCCCACCCTTGAGTAGACACAAAACTCTTGCTCTGAACCGAGACAATCTCCTCATCAATCTCGACTTCATTGCTACGAACAGGAACACGCGGCTCGTATTCTGGGTCGAAATCCATCATGTTGTCAGCCTCCTCTGATTCCTCGTCGTCCATTTCGTAGTCGGCTCCTCCGTCGCCCATTTCGTAGTCGGCTCCTCCGCCGGCGTCGTCGGCGTCGGAGAAAGCCCGGCAGTCCCTCCATTTTAGGGGAGCTGAAGGGAAAAGGAGGTGGTGGGATTTTGGAGAGCGGAGATAAAGCGAAGAGGGTGGAGGAGAGAGAGTGAGGGGAGGGAGTGTTGGAGGTTTTAGAGGGAGCGGGGAGGGAACGACGAGGAGAGACAGGCTCATGATGGGATTTTGGGAGGTTTTAGGGGACATGGTGGAAGTGGAGAGTGGCATATGGAGCTGTTTTTGGATAGGGTGGAACTTGGAACTTGGAAGACTAGAATTCGAGTATGGACTCTGACTCATGGCCCTGTTTGGCAATTAGCTCTTACCTATTAATTGATTATATTAGCTGTTAGTTATTAGCTAATTATATTAATTATTTAACTTAAGTAATTGCATTAGATGTTTGTAAAAAAAGTATTTGATAAAGTTAGTTGTTTCTAATAAAGTTATTTGATAAAATTTCACTTACGCTCATTACTCAATTTCATTATGTTTCTAACAAAATAAGTTTTCATTGGATATTTATTTTTCTTTTCGGTATGAATTATGAATTAAGATTATGTGATATATAAAATTACATTTATTCTTTTTCCTAATTTTAGTACTTATTATCAAAATATCTTTTTAATATTAAATGTTTTCTTTTTTAATAGCAATTGAAACTATGTGACATAAAAAAATATTTATATATCATGTAAGGCTAACTAACATAAATTATTTGTTAAATTAAGAAAGCGTTAAAATTAAATGCATTATCTTCAACATCATGACCATCCACAACTCTTGTCCCAAAAGAGAAAAAAATAAATTGAAAAATTTAAAGTATAAGCATTCAACATTCAGGAATATTATTTGTGACTGACATTTAATGTAAATTTGTCCAAATTATAAGGTTAATATGATCATTGTAATAGTAAACATCAAAAAACTCTTTAAAAAAGCTATCCCAAAGAGTTTGTTGGGTATAAAAAGTTAATCTAAAAAGCTAATCAATCAAACACTTCAAATAACTTTTTGACCAGAGTTAAACATCTAATACTCTAAAAAACTCTTTTTGCACCCAAAAAGCTCTTTACCAAACATGGCCTATATTTCCTCTGTTCCCTTCTTGCCTAGGGGAACTAGAATGATGTGATTTCAAGTCAATTTAATGTGTAAAATTTATATATATCGATATTAAAAGAAAACATTATCGCAATCTCTGAGTCCTCTTCCTCTGTTTCTCATTGACGGCAAAGCAGCGGCGACAACTTTGACAGTCACGACGGTCACGACAAAGGTGGGGGTGGTGAACAGCTAGTCTGACAGCCCGTGACCATTGCGTTGTTTGATCGAAATTTTGTGTGGGATTGTGAGGTAAGGAAGCTAAGAGGATTCCATTTTGGTGCAAAGGCTAGACGGTTCTAGGTTTGGGCTTCTGACAACTTTCCTTCTTCTTTTGTTTTTCCTTTCATTTATTTTTCTTGGCAAACTTTATTATTACTCTTGACAAACGTTGGGTTGTAAGATTAGTGGTGGAACTCCTTATTATTATTATTATTATTATTATTATTATTATTATTATTATTATTATTATTGTTGTTGTTGTTGTTGTTGTTGTTGTTGTTGTTGTTGTTGTTAATATTTTCATTATCTCGCTTAATAGTTGCATTAGTTCTAGCGTTTATTTATTTAGCTAGTTATTTATTTATTTATTTATTCTATTATTTAGCTAGTTAAGCCTTAACTAGCCGTAGTATCATTAGAGTTACTCTAGTATTCTTGTTGGTGTTGTTGGTATTAGTATTGTTATATTATTTTCAATTGTTAGTTTTACTAGTGACTACTTGGGTATTCTTGTCGTGTAGATTTCTAGTCTTATTGACTAATTTTGTTGTTATTACTATCTAGCGTCTCTTAGCCTTTTAATTTCAGTACTTTGTTCATTTCCTATTAGTTGGCCCACCCGGTGATTATTTCGGGGTGATTTGATTCGTTTGCTCTCTCTTTGATCTTAAGTGCAAACTTATTTTATTATTAGTAGTATTATTTTTATTATTGCATTGTTGGGGGTAGGTGTTGATAGCTTAAGCTAGTGGCGAGCAATATAGTAGCTTCAGCCAGTCCTTCGGGGGAAAATGGGGTTAGGAGGGGTGTAGGGCTTAGGAAGGTGATCCTAGAGTCTTGGAATATTGATTCTCTTTCAAATAAGGCTATAGAATTAGTTAAGTCTTTGCATAGACGTAGAATTAACATAGCCTGTGTTCAAGAGACTAAGTGAGTGGGGGTTAAAGCTAAAGAACTTGATGGGTATAAGCCGTGGTATTCGGGATCTAACAAGGCTAGGAATGGAGTTGGCATTTTGGTTGATAAGGAGTTGGTTGACTTTGTTGTTGAAGTGAGGTGTAAGAGTAACCGAATTATGGCCATTAAAGTATTGGTGGATCAGAAATTCTTAATGAGGTTAGTGTTTATGCACCTCAAATAGGTTTTCCAGACGATATTAAGAAGCAATTTTGTGAGGATTTAGACATGGTCATTCAAGAGATACCTCAAAGCGAAAAAATTCTCATAGGAGGAGACTTTAATGGCTATATTGGTGAAGGATCAAACGGGTATGATACGGCTCATGGAGGTTTCGGTTATGGAGAGATAAACAATTGAGGAGTTGTTGTTTTGGACTTTGCGGTTGCATATGAGTTGGTGGTGGTAAACTCTTTTTTTAAGAAGGATGACCACTTAGTGACCTTTAAAAATGGTTCCATAAAGACTCAAATTGATTATTTCCTTATTAGGGCGAATCAGAGGTTATGTAAGGATTGTAAGGTGATAGCTTGTGAGTATTTAGGTTCTCAGCATAGGTTGCTAGTATTGGATGTGGAGTACAAATGTTCAAAGTAGAAGAAGAGGACTGTTGGGGACCCTAGAGTTAAGTGATGGAATCTTACTAAGGAGAGCGCTATAAAATTATCAGAGAGGATTATTAAAGAAGGAGCTTAGAAGTAGGTAGATGATGTAAATACAATGTGGGAAGCAATAGCAGAATGCATTCGAAGGTCGGCTAAGGAAATCCTAGGGACTTTTAGGAGACGTGGTAACAAAATGAATGAAGTTTGGTGGTGGAACGAGGAGGTAAAGGAGAAAGTCAAGGATAAAAAAGAGGCATACGCTGCTTTCATGAATAGTGGAAAGGAGGAAGAGAAAGATATTAGTAGAGTTAGATATAAAGTAGCAAAAAAGGTAGCCAAGAAAGTTTTTGCGGTAGCTAAGAGCATGGCTTATGATAGGTTATATCAAAAACTGGAGACCAAGGAAGGTGAGAAGAAAGTATTTAAACTGGTGAGGACTAAGGAAAGAAGAACAAGAGATTTGGATGCCGTGAGGTGCATCAAAGATGAAAATGGTAAGGTACTGTATGAGGATGCAAAAATCAAGGAGAGATGGCAAAGGTACCTTTCCAAACTCCTCAATGGTGAAGTGATAGAAGATTTTCGAAATACGGAAAGAGAGAGTAGTGAGAGGTGTCTTGATCCTCGATTGTGTGAACCTATCAGCAAGTTTAAGATTAAAGAAACCCTAAAGAAGATGCCAATGGGAAGGCCAATGGGAAGGTAGAGGGACTAGACCAAATACCGGTGGAAGTGTGGATGAGTTTGGGTAAAGAGGGATTAGAGTGGCTAACAAAGCTATTCAATGTTATTCTTAGGACCGCTAAAATGCCCAAAGAATGAACGTTTGGTACAGTCATCCCATTGTACAAAAACAAAGATGATATTCAGGATTGTAATAATTATAGGGGTATAAAGTTGCTCAATCATACTATGAAGTTATGGGAGAGGGTGGTTGAGATAAGATTGCGGAAGGATATTTTGATATCAGAGAACCAATTTGGTTTTATGCTTGGCAGGTAGACAATAGATGCGATTTACCTCCTTAGAAGACTCATGGGATTGTACAAAGATAGAAAGATAGATCTTCATATGGTGTTCAATGATATGAAGAAAACATATGATAAGGTTCTGCGTGAAGTGTTATGGAGGTGCTTGGAAAAGAAATGAGTGTCACCTGTGTATATTCAAGTTATTAAGGATATGTACGATGGAGGTACGACGAGTGTCCGAATGCTGGGAGGGGCTACCAATAACTTCTATGTTGGTATGGGCCTCCATCAAGGTTTTGCTTTAAGCTTTTTTTTCCCGCTCTAATTATGAATGAACTTACAAAAGGAATTCAAGATAAGGTACTGTGGTGTATGTTATTCGTAGATGACATTGTTCTTATTGATGAGACCAGAGAGGGAGTTAGTGACAAGGTGGAGCGATGGAAACATACAATGGAGTCCAGAAGCTTTAGAGTAAGTAGATCGAAAACGGAATACCTACATTTTTGTTTCAGTAGAAGGGAAGATGCGGGGGGGGGGGGGGGCCCAAGTTACCATTGATGGGATGACAATACCAAAGGTTAAAAAGTTTACATATTTAGGCTTGGTGATTCAACGGAATGGGGATATTGATGAAGATATTAGCCAGAAGTGGGTTGGTAAAAATGAAAGTATGCTTCAAGTGTGCTATGTGATAAGAGGATGCCCGTAAGATTAAAAAGCAAAGTTTATCGTACGGTAATTAGACCTGTTATACTGTATGGATCGGAATGTTGACTTATAAAAAAGACGCATGTTCAAAGGATGATGGTAGCAGAGATGAGAATGATTGGGTGGACGTGTGGTCATACAAGAATGGATAGTATTAGGAATGGAGTAATCAGAGACGTAGTTAAAGCGACTCCTATAGAAGATAAGATAAGAAAAACAAGACTCAGATGGTCTGTCATGTGAAAAGAAGGAATGTGGACGCTCCAGTGAGGAGATGTGAAAAGATTAATATCCCCGAAGGTAAAAGAGTGAAAGGTCTACCTAAGAAGAGTTTGGACGAGGTAATTAGAGAGGACTTGAAAGTTGTAAGATTGACGGATGACGTGGTTCAGGATAAGAGATTATGGTGGGATAGGATTATGATCTTAGATCTCAATGAGTTGGCCACTTGATTTGGTTGCAGTAGGATATTTTCGGATGTGGGTTTTTTTTTTTTTTGCGTTTCGTGTTTGCATGCAGGTAGTATATACATTTGGGAAGAGACACTATTTGTCTACCTCTATTTGTTAAGGTATAGTATCTTCCTTTGCTATGTTATACATATAATGTACTTATGTTTACATAATTACAGCCACCTGATTTATTAGTATGTCTTAGTTCATTCCCTGTTATGTATCCGTAGTTTTTTTTCCATTTAATGTATTTACAAATTCCTTCTTCTAAAAAATATTTTCACAAAATCTTATTTTGTGGGTCTCTTAGATTTAGCCTTTCTACGGGTAAGGATGCCGGTACTGGTAAGGTTGCTTACATCTGGATCTCCCCAGACCATGCGAAAGCGGGACCTATACTGGGAGGTGGTGGTAGTGGTGGTGTTATATTCTAAGTCTAACATTTGACAATTTCAACATTAATTTCTAACTTAAATTTAAATGTGTTTAAAAATATAAAAAGATTTCTGATTTTTCATATTGTTATTTTTGCCTTTCTAATTTTTTAAAAAAATAACATGTTAAAGATTTTAATTCCAATATCGCTATAGTTACCTTTAAAAAATATACATGTATAATAAAAGATAGTGATAAAACAACTACCAGTTTATCTCACACCATTATTGAATTGATAGTAATAATACCAAATAATAACAAATAAAAATTGACCTTTTGATTTATTACCTTTTTTTTAAACATAGATATAAATATAAATATACATGTTAAATGTTAGATACAATATGATGGCAATCATTATGAATCCTATATATGTAAAATTGAAAATATTACCTATGTAAATTACAATCAAACGTACAAAATTGCTGTCAATTTTAAGAAAATAAGAGTCCAACTGGCTGACATCCCATTCTTTTAGCAACTTTTGCCGATATTCATATTCCATAGGTAAAAGTATTCTCCATAGGTGCACACATATATCATATTAATTTTTGAACAAATACATGTATTATAATTTGTATGTTTTAGTTAACTTAAAAAGTTGCTTAATTATACTTAAACAACCAGTGAATTTTTTAATTTAAAAGACGGCCAGAATTTTTCATAGTGCTGCTAGATTATTGATTGTAATTTGTATATGTAGTTATTATGATAGTACAAACTAAAAAAAATTCCCGACATCACAAGTGATCCAAAGTACTCGTTTATTTAAAATAAAATAGGACCATTAACTTTAGTTAGTTTAATTTGTAAAAATAGTACATTTGACAAGGAATTTTTTTCTGTATGTGATCTAAATATTCTAATGGATTAAATATAGGTCACCAAATTATAGTCATAGCTTATATTTCATTATAAGAGTTGTCAAATTTGGTAGGTGATATGGGATGGTTCATTTTAAGTTTTACTTGTAGTTTCTTCAATAATTGTTTTGACAAACAACATAGTGTAAATAATACTACTGATTATAATTATTAATCACAAAGGGACAATTAAAAGGAGGTTAGTCATTAAATGACACACAACAAACCCTTTTTTCTTTTTGGCAACAAGTGAGTGTTGATTTTGGAGGGAAAAATAGGTGAACAAAATTTCAAGGCAAAGTGAAATTATCAAAATGCCCAAAATGAAGTGGAGAGTTAATGGGGCACTTTGGAGAGAGAGAATAGGGCATACCTTCAATCAGGAACCCAGGCTTCTGATTCCCATAGTTTACATGTTCCTTTTATATCACCATGATTTATTAAATGGATAGTAAATTGCACCAACCACTCAAGTATTATTAATTAACAACATGAAGCGTGCTCTGGGGCCCAGTTCTCCTTCATAATGGAATGTTCCAGAATCAAAAGCAATGCATATGACATTTACCACATTATCTATTCAAGTATACCAAGGTAGACAAATATTTACCTAAGGTAAATCTAGTGCCTTTGAAAACCTGGTTGATATAGTTCTCTCAATGGGGGCCGAGTTGTACAAAAGGGGTTTTGTGAGTATGAAGGTAAAACTAAGCCACAATAACATTGAAGTGCACACTAGTAAACCAAAACTGAATTACGGGTAACCATATTAATGTCAACTTTGTCAAGGGGTATTAAAAGTTTATTGTACAAATAAACATAAACAAGGATTGATAGTGGAACATACACATAATATCAAGGAAATAATTGTGTGAAATCATACCACATAAGAGAAAGTTGAATCCGAATTAATAACCATATACCATAAGCAACACCTGCATATAGTCAATCAGCAGCCGCCACAGTTGTTTGTGTTGCATCATGACTGAACTCCCTAAAAGCATATTAGAAAATGTACAACACATCAGCTTAAGGAACACACACTATCACATGGCAGTATTTTATCCTTTTAAACTAGAATACAGACATAAAGTCAATAAGTTTTTGAATATACAATAATGAAAATGTTATCTTCACTATGAAAGTGATGTTCATGGGTTTGAATTTATATGGCACAATGAACACTTTTGATGAGTCTCATAAGAGACAAACGCCACCAACAAAGAAGACAAGCTCTATAAAACCATGGTTCATTCTTGTTCTTCGCAAGATCTCCCTCGCATTTCATCTCCCACTCTTAGCTCCGCAACCATCATAATGGGGCCCCAGTGATTGAAAGTAATCCCCTCAAATTCGGTAGGAAAGATGTTTGTGCTATGCCTCGACAATCCCGAATGGCAATGCAAATGTTGCTTGGGTAACAGTTATTCACCTGTAGAGGGATACCAAATGTGAGTTGGTAGTGAGCATTTTATAGTGCACTTAATGTCATTCCACTCTTCGGGGGTTGTTGAGATTACGTTCACTTATGCCCCAACTCAACCTTTCTGCAGGATGTTCATGTACATGTCATCACCCCAACCGTACAATTCGTATGTAAGTATGGATTGGGATATTGCAAATGTCCTAAGTGGAGTGATTGATGGTGTAGGGATGGGCTCTATGTCGAACATCTCGAGTGTGTCTTCTTCTATACTAATCTATTGAACTCGTTATAGTGATCTAACATTAAGCCAAGCTTAACATCACTGTTTTTCAGTCCAATTAGAACTAAACTCACTTATGATTGGAATTTGTGCCACAACATGTACCAATGAAGGAATCATGCACCTTAGGTTGTGCAACTTTTGACGGGCCACAACATGAAAGTCGTCCTATAATCGTACTGAGAAGTCCATAAAAGATTGTAATGTTAGGTTGTCAATGGGGATGAAATTTGGCCCCTCCATCCAACCAATATTAGGCAAAGGGGCTGATGGAGGATTTGCTTCCTCATTAATGACGCCAATGGATGCTATCGGTGCTAAGGTGGATAACAGAATAAACGACAAATTTGGTTGCTTTGAGTTTATGGCTAACTTTGAAACATGATACCTTATCAGAAAGGAAAAAAATGAGTGCTACATTGATATAGTGTACTTCTAGGATCAGTATTTAATGAAATGTGTATGTGAGCAAACATGGTCCCTTTTTTTCATTACAAATGAATCTAATTACCAACTGCATATTCGAATCTTGTTTGTAAAGTTATTAAGTACGACACTTACTCTAGCCAACCATATAACTCCTACTCCAATATTGCAACGATGGAGTGGGAGGTAGTGAATTTAGCTTCTTATTTATATCCTCTATTATATTATAGCTATTGCACGTTTACACCTAAGGGCTTAATGAATGCACTGAACTTCATTTTTGCAGTGACTTATGTGAAGGTGTTAGTTGTTGGCTATATGGTTTAACACTATTGGTGATAGTAAATGGACATGACTATCAAGCACTTCAATTTAGGTTATCACATTCAGTGTCGTAGTCTACCTGGGTATTACAAATATAAAACTAGGTACATCTACTTTTAAGCACAAATACTGAGAGGGTTCTATCATAATAAGGTTATTAGAAACCCTTCTTGAGATTGCCAACGACAGGTTGACCACATATGATTTCTTAGTATACCTTAGTGACATTCATTACAATACAAGGTAAACTACATATTCACACAACACTAGAGGATTCCACCCTAAGTAAATTTCAAAGTAAGGTTGTAATATGGTTCATACAATTTTTACCATAAGAAAGGGACCACCACATTAAGTCAGTGCAATAGATACCTAACAGGCGACAACTACCCCATTTACATTTGTAGTGAGGAAGCGGGTGGTGAATCATTTATATGTAATTAGTGACACACCGTTTAATTGGGTACCAGGGAAGGTTCCCATCAGGATTTAAAAAAGAAGGCATGAACTACCTATTACTCCATTGTAGAATTTCCTTATACTCAACTACAACCACTCTTGCTAGGTCACATGGAACACCCTTCAAGGAGAAGGACGTACAACCAGACTTCTACTGGTTCTAGAACCATTTTAAGTTATTTCAACAATGGTGAAAAGTACTATTGCTATAGTGCATTGGAAGTTTTTGTGCTTAAAACTAATGACAACTATCGGCATCGCTTCATGGCGTGTCTTCTAGTGGCAATGTCATATGTAGTCACATGTTGCACTAATTTTTCAATTTCCAAGTTTATTTTGTGCCATATTAACCCCATAGATTGGCTATTTTGTTCTACTATGATTATATGTAGAACGAAAATACTTGCCCATACTTGAATGCAATTGATCTTGATTATCTAAAACAAGGTAGGGACATAATAGGTGAGTTAGTAGCTAAGCTCCGACAAGTGCGAGATATGATCCAAGTTGAACAAAATTACCACCAATTTATCCAACATGAAGACAGGGCAGTGGATATGAAGATTAGGGTTGAATTAATGAAATGGAAGGGAAATTGTACCGTATTCGCAATTGTGAGACTATTGTTGATTGACATGGAAATGGGCACACTAACTCTTTCAACTTTTATTAAAGTTAGTTACATATAGTCATTATCTTTCTAAAGGAAGTTCAACTATGAAGATAAGATTATGGACTTGTTTTGGTGTAGTATTAGGTTAAAACATAGGGCCAAACCATACATCCTAACCATAATTTTCCAATATGTTGTTTTATTAGGTTTTTGTTGGGTAGTATTTGTACCTTCTCCATGCTCAAATATAACCTGCTTCCTAGTGGCAGAGAAGCTCGTCGATAAGACCACATCATGTAGTGAGAATAGTACCTCCCCAAGACCAATCTTGAATGACTTTGTCTCTGGATTCCAAGATTTAATGAGGGCCTGTACTAGGTGTCTGTCCATAACAAGTGGCTTCTACTTCAAAATTGCACTCCAAACTGTATCAACTATAGCTAGTTTTTGGAAATTTTCTAACTCAGAGTTCAAGCTACATATTACTTCAAGTGTGCAGCAATGCTTAGAACAACATTAACCATGCCCTCTACCTGGTCCCGACCTCCTTTATGCACATCAATGGTTGGCACTTATATGCTGCTTGTTGGCTAGAATTGCCCTGATGTTCACCACCCTCCTTTCTATTTGCATTGACGTGTCCTTATCTCCTTCAAATCCTTTTCGTTGCCTTGCATGTTTTGAGACTTCGCATAACACTTCTTCAGCTTTAGGGAGTCAACCTTACTGCTACCCCCTATCATGTAACTTCTTTAACCGCCGCTTGATGACAACCATGTCACCTCTATTCTTTGACTTCTAGTTATCAATATTACTACTGCCTCTCTTATCGTTTAACTTCTTTGATCGCAGCTCATGCACAAGCGCATCCCTACTTCTGTCACTCTTTTCATTCTCTAATGACACTGGCGGACTACTGGTGGACTTATCCCTATCCTCCAAAGTATCAAAGGGACTACTATCATCATCGTTACCTGAGCTTCCTTCACTCACATAGTTTACTTCATTTTGAAGGCTTCTACAGTGTTTACGCAACTCCATTGTCCAAACTTGCAAATTACAAAAGACAACAAATATTGTCACATACCAACTATAATACATAATACCAGAACTATTACATGTACTTATTCACTAGTTTCCTATAGAAATGAAAACGGCTTCCACAACTTGGGTTCTGTATCTGTTTACTACTTAATCACAAGATGTACAACTGTGCATACCTCTATTGAGACTATGGTAAACACAATGCGGTTTGCAAACATCTACATATAATCCACCCCAATTATAGCACCGCAAGTTGAATGCCAAGATTAATTTTGATACCTGCATTCTTTGTATCTGTTAACCAACTATCACAAGAAGTACATCTAGGCATACCTCTATTGAAACTATGGTAAACACAATATGGTTTTCAAATATCCACATAACTAATCCACTCCAATCACAACACCACAAGTTAGATGTCAAGATTGATTTTAGCACCTACATTTTTTGTATTTGTTTACCAACTAATCACAAAATACAACTGGGTATACCTTTAGTGAAATTATGGTAAATACAATGCGGTTTCCAAATATCTACACATCTAGTCCATTCCTTGGTCTCAACACTACAAGTTAGATGCCAGGATTAATTTTGGCACCTATATTGTTTGTATCTGTTTACCCACTAATCACAAGATATACAGTTGGGTGTGCCTCTATTGAAACTATGGTAAATATAATGTGGTTTCCAAACATCCACATATCTAATCCACGCTAATTGCAACATTGCAAGTTAAATGCCAAGATTAATTTTGACACGTACATTCTTTGCATTTGTTCATCAACTAATCACAAGATGTACAACACGGTATATATCTATTGAAACTATGGTAAACACAATGCGATCTCAAAACATCCACATATCTAGTCAATTCCCCAATCTTAACATTGCAAGTTAGATGTCAAGATTAATTTTGACACTTACATTCTTTGTATCTGTTTACCAATTAATTAGAAGATGTATACTCGGGGTATAAGTCTATTGAAAAAATGGTAGACACAATGCGATTTCTAAACATCCACATATCTAGTCCATTCTCCGGTTTCCCTTGGCATAACACCACCATAAAAACCTCAATCCATAGCAAATTAAAACATTCCATTCCCACAAAGTTCACGATTAGAGACTAGACAAGCATCCACAAATCCACCAACATTAATGTACCTGAACAAGATTTTGGGAATTCTTTAGTAAATTCAGGGATCAACAATCACTTACCTCGAAATCAATCTTAATCGACCCATTGAGGGGATAAATGATGCACTTTTTGGAGGTGCTCTATGATCTCCTTCTTCTCTTCCCATGGCTTTCCTATTCATCTTCTCTAGCTTTGGGTCCGCCTCTTCTTCTACCTTACTTATGTTGCTATTCTTCTTCCTCCTTCCACTGCTACTTTTTTCTTCCTTACTTTCTCTCTCTACTATGCGTTATTCTCTCTGTAGATAGTGCTAGTTGTGAACAGGAATGAGAAGACTGGGTCGACCATGTTCTCTCTACACAGTGCCATATCAATTCTCCACTTTATTCTGGGCATTTTGGTAATTCCACTTTGCATTGAAATTTTATTCACCTATTTTCCCCTCCAAAGCCAACACTCTCTTGTTGCAAAAAATGGGTTTGTTGCACTTCATTTGATGAGTAACCTCCTTGTAATTTTCCCAAATTAAAACACAAGACAAAACCAAAAAGTACTAAAAAATGGTGCATACATTACAACTAAAAGGACACAATTCCCTAAGATGTCATACATGGATAAGATATCCACACTATGGACTTTTATGTTGATTATTGCAAATGAAGTGGTATCGGTATCCTATAAAGTCTAGTTATTGACTTCTTGATTTTGAGGTTCTTACACTCTCTTAGGTTACATAAATCTTTATACCTAATATAGCTTGTTTTCTAAAACAGAATTGTCTAACCTTATTTCACTAAAAAGGCTTCATTGAAGGTTTAAAGATATTAAAAGCCAATTCTATCCATTCTTCTTGACAGACACTGGCTCCCCCAAAATTTTCCTATGGAAGTTGTAGTCATTACGTCCAGACCCCTAGGAAACCAAGCCAATATTAAATATATCTCCTAAAGCAAGCCAGTAGATAAGAGAAAACATTCATCGTGCATAAATACATACATACATACATACATACATACATATATACATATATATATATATATATATATATATATATACATACATACATACATACATACATACATACATACATACATACACACACACATATATACATATATAAATATACATATATATATACATATATATATATATATATACACACACACACGCACACACACACACACACGCGCACACACACACACACACATATATATATGTATATATATATGTATGTATGTATGTATGTATGTATGTATGGGTATAGAAGGGGTCATAACTATGATGAAGACTTTCTTTCCAGGCTTGGATAATAATTTTTGTTTTAAACTTTGCATTTTCTTCCATATTTGCTCCTAAATGCCCATAAAGACTGCATTTTTAGACTTCTTTATAATGATAGGAATATTTAAATATTTCTCCTACCTATCAATCTCCTAAACCCAAGGAATATCTTTAATTTTCTTACGCATCCCCTCCTAGCTCCTGCTAATGTGGAGCAATTAGTTAAGTCCAAGCAATCCACAATGAAAAGGCCTTGGCTCAAGAAAGCCCATTGATGACCCAAGGAAATAGTACTTTAGGGGTCCAAGTAAGTCAAGATTGGCGGTAAGGCACTTAGTACCCCAAATCAAGGAGTTCAGGTTTCTCCGCTGCCGATTTCTTGTTTCAATTTTCAACATTTTGCCTAGAGCTTTACATCAAATTCTAGCTTTGTTTTAAGTGAGCAAATGAACACCAATTTTGGTGAATTCAAATGGTTACAAAGCTTTGAATTCCTAGTTTCCAATGAGCTATGGTATGCCTACAAATTCTAAGTATTCTTCAAGTTATTAGGTAAAAATTAGTTGAAGGTTAGTATAGGGAACAAAATGAAATGTTTTGATTATGGAACTTTTGATGAGGGTATCGAAATGAGTGAATTAGAGGCTAATGTTTTACGATAAATTAGAAGACCTTCCAAACTTATCATCCCTCAAGTAACTCAACATAATCCTCTAGATGAAGTGGTTGACAAAGCATCTAAAATTAAAGCACAAATGCTGAAAATTTCTAGCTTGTAGTTCCCCTTTTTCTTTTAATTTGATTGCCTTAATTTGTAAACATTTCATTGGATGGAGATAGTGCTCTAACATTAGTCATGAGAAATCTTTGCAATCTCATTGACTCTCTTAATGGCTGGTAGAAGGGGCTACTATCTGTCCAGTTGTACATATCCAACATCTTCAATGTAGTTTTCAAACTAGAGGATTAAATGAATGAAAGCTCTTTCCTCGTTTTCCTCTTAAAAATCTCTTATGTTCTTCTCTTGAATTAAAAGTGGTGATTAGAGTGATAACTTTATCTTGGTTTATGGTCGCTATGCCTTTAGTAGATTAAGTGGTGCTAGAACAGTCTAAGTGTGGAATATCCTTTATTCTTAGAATATCATTTCATTAGCTTATTGTTTATTTGCTTTCATAGTAGGATGCATCCAAATTTCTTCAAGTGGCTGGAGTTCTTGTCAAATCCTTTAGGCTTTGTAATTGAAGCTTTGACTTTTATTCTAAGGGGTGCGGTACGCGTCACTTGCACATTATAGTTGAAAACATTACTTGACTTGTCAAAGTTAACACACTGGAACCAACACTTCCTTGTGCATACTGATGATTTTAGCTATCATTAAACTCTTCTTGATGTTTAACTTGACCCAAAAAAAATAAAATACTAAGATTAGCACAAAAAGGGGATGTGTTACCTTCAAGTCACCTCTACACATAAGCACTCAACGAATCTCTCCATTAGATGATGCCCTTAAAATCAATGTAGATGAAGTTTTAATGCAAATAAAGAAAGGTATGGAAAATCAAAAATTCCTTATTGAAGACCCTGTTTTGGTACAACAATCCCTGACATTCCAATTTGAGGGAGGAACATGAGATTGAGTCCACAAAATTCATTGTGAGAAAAAGCCAATATTTTTCAAATCCCATGCATCTAATATCCCTTTCTAAGAAAAACTACTCCATTATGTTATATGCAACTATGGCATTATTTATTATGAGACATTTGATAACAAATACACTTTATTTCTCCAGTAAGATGCGGAAGGACACATTTGAGTTGGTTTGCTAAGGTCTTGGAGGCTATTTTAACAAGCACGTTACATAAGTTGACTAGGCAGAATTGGGAGATGAGATTTGATCTTTAATATTGGGAATTAACATAATCTTAGCCTCGTTAATGATACCCATGTCCATCATGCCATTTTGTACACCTCACAAAGTGGATAACATTTGTTTTGTCAATCTTCGAGATTTTATGAGGAAATAATGTGCCTAAGCCATCTAGGCCCAGGGCTTTTGTTAGATGCATGTTCATCGAAGCTATATGAATTTGTTTATCTAGACTTGGACGCCTCAACTCACTTCACATGTTATATATACCTTTAAGATCTTGTAGTGTAGCCCTAAGGTTAGAAGTATAAATAAGTTATGAAAATAATTTACCATAATATCCTACAACTTAGTTTTGCTCTTGTATATGTGTCCATTCTCCCCTTCTAGCTACAACAACAACAACAAACTCCCAATGCGGGTCCCGCTTTCGCGGGGTCTGGGGAGATCCAGCTGTAGGCAACCTTACCTCTACCGGTATTTCTACCCATAGAGAGGTTAATTCCATAAGACCCACAAAAACAGTCTTGAGAAAAGGTTTGAAGAGAAAAACGATTGCAAAATCAACGACCGACGTACGAAAAAAGCTAGAGATAGAGAGCGGAGACGTACCTCAACGAACCAGGGGCGCTTGGTACCGTGACCTCCCGAGACAGCACCAACCTGCAGATAAGCAAAACAAAAACCCTACCCACCCCAACTTACCCCACGCCACCTACGCTACTGCTCCCTATGGAGCCGGTCCCCTACAATCTGGGACCTTAATCCTGCCCCGCCACAAACTCCTATCCTGAGCCAAGTCCTCCGTGAGACCGACAACTCTCAGGTCCTCTCTAACCACCTCTTCTAGGTTCTTCTTCGGCCTACCCCTCCCTCTCTTACCGCCGGGGGGTTTGATACTCTCGCACCTTCGCACCGGGGCTGCCACGCTTCTCCTCTTCACGTGTCCGAACCATCTGAGCCTCGATTCCCTCATCTTCTCCTCTATGGGGGCCACTCCAGCTAGTCCCCTAATTACTCCATTCGAGATCCTATCCAATCTCGTAAAACCACACATCCACCTGACCATTCTCATCTCCGCTACCATCAACCGTTGAACCTGCGCCTTTTTTAGGGGCCAACACTCCGATCCATAGAGAACAGCCGGTCTAACTACCATCCGATAGACTTTGCCTTTCAAACCCATAGGCACTCTTTTGTCACACAGCACCCCTGACGCTGACTTCCACTTTTGCCAGCCCACTCTAATCCGCTGGCTAATATCCTCGTCAATGTCCCCATTCTGATGGATGATCGAGCCCAAGTACTTGAATTTGGCGACCTTCGGTATTACCCTCCCATCCAAAACGATTTCTCCCCCTCTTCTAACCTTCCGCTGAAACAGCAGTGAAGGTATTCCGTCTTCGATCTACTCAGCCGAAAACCCCTAACCTCAAGAGTATGCCTCCACCTCTCCAGCCTATCATTCACCCCCTGCCTGGTCACATCGATAAGGACGATGTCATCTGCATATAGCATGCACCAAGGCACATCGTCCTGGATTCCTCTAGTGAGTTCGTCCAAAACTAATGAGAAAAGGAATGGGCTTAAAGCGGAGCCCTGATGCAGGCCCATACTAACAGCAAAGTCATTGGAGACTCCTCCCGGAGTCCTGACCCTCGACCGCCCTCCCTCGTACATATCCTTGATAACCCGAATGTACGCGGTCGACACCCTTTTCTTTTCCAAACAACTCCACAATACCTCCCTTGGCACTCTATCATACGCCTTCTCCAGGTCAATAAACACCATATGGAGATCCACCTTTCTATCCCTGAACAGGCCCATGAGCCCCCTGAGGAGGTAAATTGCCTCAATGGTTGTCCTGCCTGGCATGAAACCAAATTGGTTTTCTGAAATCTCTACTTCTTCTCGTAGCCTTCTCTCAATCACCCTCTCCCACAACTTCATAGTGTGGCTGAGCAGATTGATACCTCTAAAGTTATTACAATCTTGGATATCCCCTTTGTTTTTGTATAGCGGGATGACTGTGCTGGCTCTCCACTCTCTGGGCATCCTGGCGGTCCTGGCTCTCCCCTTCTAGCTCTTCTATGAAATTCTTTTTTTATCTCGTCACTGGTTTTGTAATGAAAACAAGTCTTATTTTTTTTTCTACAACCCAAAGCTTATTGGTCCAAGGCTTGAGCCGCAACAAACTAGTACGTCTCATGTTCTTGGTGTGGTTTGCCCAATCTTCTACTTAGCTAAGCGCAAAGTACCAATGTGGCCCTTTAGGAGGTCTCCCTTTGTCCCTTTTTTCAACTCCGTATTTTTGTTTATTTCCGCTATCATATTCCTTTTACTCTATTTTACAAGATTCTTAGCACAATAATTTTGGTTTCAATTACTTTGCCTAGCAGCTTTTCCCACACATTCGCTGCAATTTGAAGAGACCCTTCACTTGAGGGCCACATAGGCACAAATTTTATAGAATTTTCATCATCCCCATCCCATATCTTTCTTTCTATGTTGGGGGAAGTGGTGCATTGCATCTAACATATACCTAGGATACTGGGAGAAAACACAATCTATAAATTTTCTACATGACTCATTGAACATAAAAATTGGGCTAGCCGTTCTCATGTAATTTTGCTAGCTTCTAAGGACCCCACTTGGTTTATGCCATAGTAATTAGTAGTGCTTCGAAAGCATCCATCTGACTGTATTGTCTAATTGCTCACCCTTTCTTTACATGTATACCTACAATCCCCTTGAAGTCCCCAAACATTAAAAGTAGTAGGTTTTAGGCACCCGCAAATCTCTTTCATTTAGGATTGTTCACTGATTCAAACTCAAATCAGACTGGGCTGGGTTGAAGACTGATGAAGAAAAAAAAGACAGACCGAGGACCAAACCGAATAAGAGCGACCCGACCAAAAATTTTGGACCAGACCGGAATCGAAGTAGTCCGAATTTATTTTCAAGTGCAGTTGGAACAGAGCTCACTAGACTTAATTAATTTGGGCACAATCATGTCATTGTTGGTTTTGTTTGCAAATTCTAAAGAGCATGGGCTAGCAATAGTCTTTGGCCAAATAAATCAAAACAAAGTCTTAAACTCATAACAAATTAAAAACTGAAGACCTAAAATCCCATATCGTAGATCATAACATACCGAAATGTACAGAGGGATTATACAGATATGAGTCTAGAGTGATGGAAAGTGACACTCCTGAGCATGTGATGAAATCAAAGAAGTAAATCAAGAGCTAATTTTATTTTATTTTATTCAAAAGATAGTTGGTCCTCGGTTTGGATTAGTGGACTGCACTGATGACTGAATAAGTGAATTTTCTAGACCGAGGACCAGACTGAATACATTATATTTGGAGTAGTCCGGTTCGGTTCGACCCAGTCTTTGATCCGGTTCGGGTTTGGATTGAATAGTGTACAACCCTACTTTCATTGAACTACATGCGTGATGTTTATTGTCATTTTTTGACCATCCATCTAGGCTACAATTCTAGCAATAAAAAGATGGTATCTTGTATAACACTGCACATTGCATTTCAAATCATGCCACAAAATTCAAATTCACTCAACTTCCCCTAACTCTTACTATCCTCCTGGGAGTATAAACTCCCTAGGACTATACTTCCCCTAGTATGTGTGGGATGCTTATGTCTTCACGGGACAAGTTTTACTTTAGACCAGGTCTTACCTTGCAAGGTAATTCTTTGACATTTAAAATCCTATAGATCTTCCTTTTTTTTTTTTACCAGTTCACACATCATTAAGAATGATAATGGATCAATTAATTTATATCATATGTCTACAAATCCAAATATGTTATGCTTATTTTTCAGATCTAATAATCGTAATCGACTAGGCTCAATCCAAATCAAGTTTGTGTCTAATCAAATAATATCCATTCAATCCATTTATATATTTTTAAATAAAATGAGGAAAACTGAAAAATAGAAAATTTATAATAATAAGATTAACAAAAATCGAATTGGGTTAAAATCTCCACTCTAAATTTGATATGATCCACTCAAATTTGAATTTTTTAATCTGATTTATATTGGATATTTTCTTCTAGATTTGGATTAAAAATTTTTATTTTGGATCATATTGGATTTAATTTGAATTGTTATTGAATTGCCATCCCCAACTGCCATGTGTTTGAGGTGAATAAATGCAATACTATACTGTAACTGTAAGGCCATGTTCTTCTTCGCGATAAGCAACTATGAGCTTATTAGTTACAACGTCTGATAGTCCTTCACAACTATTTACAACTATTTACAACTCTAACAAATTGTTGCAATTCCTTAGAATACCTTATATCTTCTTGTAATTTTTTAATAATTTTAACTACTGCTTACAACTACTTTCACAATTTCTTAGTTTCGTATGACTGCTTAGATCTTTATATAAGTCGATATAATTTTTATAAGTCTTTACAACTTGTAACAACTTTTTACTTTTGTTACTGCTTACAGCTACTGCATAGGGTGAACAGGAACAAAATCTAAGTGTTGCTCTCTAAGAGCATCCACAGTAAGGCCCACATTCAATCCCACTCAAATGTAAATTGACCTACATTAATTTTTTTTGTTGTGGTGACTCACATTTGGAATTAAAATCTAATATATGGGCTTAAATCTAGGCAAACACACAAAGGCAACTGGTCTCATGCTGTTGACTAACTATTGCAAGTTGCATATACTTTTTAAGCTAGCAAATGATAGCACACCATGTGGCGAAATTATTCCCCTACCAATTTCCTCATTGTGCACACGAACGACCTCTTGCCATAAGGGTGGGTCAGACAAACCACAAGCAGTGCTTGATTGTTTTCGAGATACCTTCTCAGCTTGTACTTTACACAACCTCGACTTCTCGGGTTATTAATTTACCTAGTGGAATAGGAGGGATGATGTTCAATCTATAGAGGAGCGATTAGATCGGTTCTTTGCCTCTTTAGAATGGTTACCGTTATTCCTGAGGGCGAAAGTCTTTCATCTCAATACGAAGCTGTTCGATCACCTTCCTATACAATTAAAGTTGAAGAGAAAGCGATAAGCACATATGAGAGGTAACAAGTGAGCTTTTAAATTCAAGAACATGTGGGCTATCACGGGAGCCCAATCTACCACTCTCGATGTGGAACACAAAATCAAGTGGTGTGCTACTGAACTCTCGCTTGGCACATAAAATGAGTTTGGGCATGTACAAAGCAAAATCCGAGCTCTTGAAGTATCACTTAAGGAACTAAGAGGTATTAATCAGCGGGATGATATATTATCACATATTAGCCTCCAACGACGACAAGAAGAGATCCTCTGGCACCAAAGGTCTAGAATCGACTTTTTGCGGCATGGGGATTCTAATTCTAAATGGTTCCACACGAGAGCTTCGGTAAGAAGAGCGGTCAATCACATTTCACGCCTCGTTGATGAGGAAGTAAATGAAATATCTGAGCCTAGTGACATTGAGGATGTCGTTATTAGCTTCTTTAACAATCTCTTCACTATGTCCTCGCTCGTCGACTTTGAAAATGTGTTACAACATAGTTAGCCCGAGTTACTGAGGGAATGAACACCTCCCTCATAGCTCCCTATCCGAAAGAGGAGATTAGGGAAGTAATATTTCAAATGCACCCCTCTAAGGCGCCAGGTTCAGATAACTTAAACCCCTTCTTCTATCAGCACTACTGGGACATTGTTGGTGATGGCGTGACGAAGGCTATTTCGGAAATCTTGGAGGGGCATTCAACCACACGAATGTAGCCCTCATTCCGAAAAAACCAAGCCCAGTTAACATGACTGATTTTTGCCTTATCAATCTTTGCAATGTGATTTATAAAATTGTCACCAAGGTGATCTCAACCGTTTGAAGAAACTTCTCCCAAATATTATTTTAGAAAATCAGAGTGCTATCAGCCTTGGCAGATTGATTAGTAATAACATCCTGATTGCCTATGAGCTGTTTCATTATATGCATGGTCACAATGGAAGAAACACGGTGATGGTGATAAAACTAGACATGAGCAAGGCTTTTGACAGGATTGGGTGGCCGCTTTGGAAAAAATAATGCTAAAATTAGGATTTGATCTGAATTGGGTGTCCCTTGTCATGAAATGCATTCGGTTTGCCTCGTTCTCGTTCTCTTTTCTCTTTTTACTGTGTACTGAAGGCCTCTCTTTTCTGATATCCCATGCTGTGGAGTCTAAAGCCCTCTCCGAGCTACGGGTTTATTTAGGAGCTCTAGTCATATCCCATCTCCTATTCACTGATGACTCTATGTTATTTTACAAAGCCTCTAATGACAAGGCTTTGGTGATTTGTGATATTCTTTTTAGCTATGAGAAGGCCTTGGGACAAAAGGTAAACTTTGATAAAACCAATGTTGTGTTCTCCAAAGGTGTCCCCCTTACTCGATGAGAAGATATTATCAGATGCCTTGGGATCAAATAAGTCTTATCCCATGAGAAGTACCTCGACCTCCCCACCTTCATTGGTAGGAAAAAGAAGAGACCCTTCTTGTATTTGAAAGGTAGAATATGTCAGAGACTATCCTTTTGAATGCATCAATTAGTTTCTTTTGCGGGTAGGGAAGTGCTCATAAAGACTGTAGCCTAAGCAATTCCTTCTTACGTGATGAGTGTATTCAAATTACCCAATGACCTATGCTCTTCTATCGAATCCTCGATCATCAACTTTTGGTGGGCCAAAATCAGCACAGTAGAAAGATCCACTAGATCAGTTTAGGTAAGCTCCAATATAGAAAAGGAAGATGGCGGCCCTGGGATTATGAGATCTAGAGTTTTTTAATGATGCACTTCTCGCAAAACATTTTTGGAGACTTCTCAAGTTTCCGAGCTCCTTGGGTCCTTCGAGCTAAACATCACCTACACGCTTCCATTTTTACTGCCGATCTAGGCTCTAGACCTTCCTTCCCATGACGCAGTATTCTAGCTGTGCAAGACCTTGTATTCAAAGGCTCATGATGGCTCATTGGGAACAACCATAGTGCCTCGGCTTAGGACGACCCATGGCTGCCTTGTTCCTTCTCTTACAAACCGATACAATGACTGGGGGATTGCAATCCTTCTTAAACAGCGGCTGACTTGATCGACTTCGACTTGGGACGCTGGAAAGAGGACCTTATCAAAACCTCCTTCTTACCATGCGATGCTAACAAAATCTTAAACATGCCCTATGCCAAGCGTGGCCATGCGATAAACTCATTTGGCACTTCCCTGTGGATGGAGAATGCACTGTACAGTCTGCCTACCATCTCGCTCATTCTTTGAAAGGCTTTGCCAATGCATCGTCTAGCTTCCAATCTAGTCCCAATTTGTGGAAATTGCTTTGGGTTCTCAATTCCTCTCGGATTAAGACTTTTGGATGGAAGATGTGTGTTGGGGCTTTAGCTACTCACAGTAACATTGCCAAATGCATCAAGGAGTTTAACAAGAGTTTCCATATTTACAGTGCCCTTGAGGACTCAATGACCTACATGCATTCTTTTGGAATGCCCCTTAGCCATGGAAATATAGGCAGCGAGCCCTTTCCTGTCTAAGTTTTGGGTTAGGTGATATTCTTCAATTATGCATAATCTCTTGTTCGTGCTTGGGGCCCAAGGTCATGACAATGCATGCGACTTTCTAACGGTTCTTTGCAAGGTATAGAATTCACGAAACCAATTCATTTTTTGCTCCCCTAGTCGATCACCTGAACGCTTGGTACAATAGGCTATTTCATTCGCACATGTGTTTTGTGATGCAAAATTGTCTCCATGAGCCATTAATAATCAGCATATTTAAAAATGGGTCCCTTCGCCCTCGGTACATGGAAGCTCAACTTTGATGCTGGACACCTAGGAGAATAGGGGCGTTGGTCTTGGTTTCGTAGTTGAAGACTCGCTTGGTGATGTCGTGTTGGCGGGATCCCATTAGTTTACAAGTTTTCATGGCCCAAACGTTGTAGAAGCAGAAGTCTGTCTGTTTGACCTACAACAAGCTTTGTGTGCGAGGTTTTCTAGCTTAGTGATCGAGGGTGATTCCCTTTCAATTATCTCTAAACATCGTAATAAGTCAGAGCCCAGTTTGGTCCTAGATTTTTTATTTCCAAGATCCTTAAACTAGTTGTTAGTTGTCTGTATGTTGCCTGGAGCTGTGCCACAAGGGGGTAGGAATAGAGTGGTGCAAGAAACCGCTCACTTCCAACCGTATCAGTCGAGTTCCCGAATTTGGGTGGAGGAGGTCCCAACTCCCACTAGCATCTATTGACAATTGTAACTACTTCAATAGTGATTTAATATAATTATCTTCCTGTTTGCTATCCAAAAAAATGTTTTTCATTTAATAATTTGATTTTTACAAGATAATAACTAAGGAGATTAGAGCAAATTATTTTGGCATGCAATTTAATTTCTGAAATTATTAAAATTCTGAGAAATTGTTTTATATTATTCTCTATAAAAGACATGAAATAACATTTAAAAATTTGTATGATTTTTTGTTGATTTTTTTTTCAATTATAGAAGATAAGATTTGATGTTTCAATGAAAAAATTTAAAAAACACTGAAAACTTTTCTGCAAAAGAAAGAAAATTAAAAACTATAAAATCTTATCACAAATTTTCCATATGATTTTGTACAATTATATAATAATTATCTAGGAACATGCAAAGTCCTTTAAACAATAAAGTATGGACAACTTAAAGTGTTCAAAATTTCATAATAAATTGTTTGCTAAGTTCTGTTGTAATTTACTCTCCAAAAATATGCTGTGAATGATTTTCCTAAAACATTGTTGACTAAAGTAAATTTAATTATCAACAAATTTACATAATTGATCCTTGAAAAAAAAAATTAATTCATCTACAAAAATTCATAGTTTTTCATACAACAATATCTAATAATTATATTTGATAATAGTAATAGAATAAACTATATGTTAAATATTGCATATATTAAATATTGTAATGTCATCATTTCTGTGAGATCCATGTATTGTCTCAAAAAGTATCCTTATTATGAGATTTAGCACCATTTATAATAGCAAGTAGAGTTTATCTTTTTAATTATTATATCTAATAGTATGAAATAAATGGAAATCCAGTATGATAATATTATGGTGGATGCTCTAAAAAAGGGTACATACAGCTCAGTGCCGTATTTCCCCCAGCGATCCCTATCAAACATCTCAATTTCACGACTCACGGCACAACTCCGAACTTACCACACCACAGAGACGGGGAGGGCAGAAAATCCTAAATCTCATTTTTTTTTTTTAAATTCTTGTCCGGATATCTGAATAAAGCAGACAGGATATAAGAATTTTGTGAGAATTTTGCTTTCTGAAACAAAGATTGAATTTGACGGTGGCATGTTGGTTCTGCTACTAGGGGGTGATCGGGATGAGCCGCTCTCCTTCAGCCCGTAGCACCGCCACATCTTCGCTCCATTGCGTACATGGATTCTCCAAATTTGCTGATTTTGGGCATGCCCACAAACTGTTCGTTGGTGGGTATGAGCTATTGCTGCCGAAGAAGGAGCTGCGCTGTCTCAAATTAGTGGTAGCTGCGGAGCTCCCAAGGCCGCCTTTCTCGCTGAATTTTGGGTTGGATTCACAGGTTTGCTTTCTTCAGTCTGTCGTTCTATGGTTTGAATTTTCTTTGATGAATTAATAGGATGCGCATTTTTGTATGAATTAATTGGGTTTGTTTGGATGCTGAGTTACTTGAAGAATTTGTGAATTTGATTAGTTGATTGTTCTGCTATGTTCTTTTGATTTGGGGTCTGATAGCCCGTATTGGGTGTCTAGTATATCAGTTCTTTGTTTTGTTATAGTTTATTCATGAATATTAGAGCATGTGATCAGAAAGCTTATGGTAGCATTTTGCTTTCCTGAGTGGACACTGGTTTAGGGTACATTTTCTGTCATCCTAATTGTGCCTCCCATTGGGAAATTGCGTATGATTCAAATAACTATCCTGTAAGTTTTAGAGAGAGTGATTCATGTATCCTTTAGGCTATTGCAACTGTCATCGAACTTCCATTCAAGAAGGGAATATGTATTTGATTTCGATTCAGGTTTATATGTACTTATGGTGAAGCTCGAGGTAGCATTTACTGAAGGAAGATAGCCTAGACTACCAGCCTTGTAAAGGGCTTGAATTTACCCCCCCTTTTTTGTTTTCTTCGAGAGAGAATACAACTTACCTTCCATTCATATCACACATAAGTGCATAACAACATCTTGAACGTCCCGGGGGCATTCATCCATCTATCCAAACCTGCATGTTGTCAAGATTGATAGCTAGCTCACCTGGACCATGGCTGGTCTATTAGTATCCCCGTTAAGATGACAATGGCCAGGCATAACATGTCAGAAACTAATAGACTAGACTCAAAATCTTGCATTATCTTGAGCCTTCAACTTGTGGCGATCTATTTTTTCTATTCTGAATTGATCTCCATGAATGCCTGCGTCTTCTACACCATTTAATATCCTGCTCAAGTTCTGATAATCAACTTATTTCAGTTTCAACCGAGCCTTGTGTCTTTGCAAAGTAAGCTCTGAGTAGCCTCTGACAAACCCTTATCAACATGAATGCTGGCTTCAAGATCAATGCACTTTTGTTTTCCTCCCTGTTGAATGCTGTTCACCTGTCAATTCTGTCTTCAAGATCCAGCTGACTGACTCTTTTGTTTGTGTTGCTCATGATATTAATTGTCCATTCTCATGCTTGCACCTGTAATCTCATGATGCCATCCCCTTTGACTTTGGAGATACCACAATTTTTTATACAAATGCTGGTGCCTTTCCAATTTCCCCTTCTGGTGATTGACATGTTCAATAGGCACCCTGTATAGGAGCCAGACCAATACGCAAGAAGAGAACTAATAAATTCATACAAATTCCAGACCATTCCCATATTGCACACATCATGTCTTCCTGTCAAAGCAAAACTACACAGTAAATTCCAGCAGTCCATTCAGGGGTAGGTTATATTTCTGAGGAAGATCTGTACATGCTGTGTTAAGAAATCCTTGAGGACCCCTGGCACATCAATCTGCCAAATCCAAGCTTGACCATGCTATTAACTCGTTTCTTCTTTTGCCAATTTGATGGTCTCCTTCTAGCTGCCTAATATCCTGTCCTCACTATCAGAACTCCTATTTAATGGCCATATGTTCATACAAAAGTAATTTGATTTCAGCATCTTCAGTAACAAAAGGAAGGTTCAAAAGATCCACATCCCACCTTCTCTCGTTGTCTTCCTAAATTATAAGACCCCTAACATCTAAGTCCTCACATACCAGGTCCGCTATAGCTAGGAAAGCTTGACTGGACATGATAATGTGACGTGATCACGTGAAGCCAACTTGAGGTCACTGAGAGAAACATGAATTCAACATGACATGACCCAATTTAACCGAAGTTGACACATTTGAAAGTTTAGCGTTTAAACATGTCATTTATTGTTTTTGGTGTAATCTGTTTTGTTTCTGACTTCTAAGACAGACCTGAAATTGGCAGGATTACTAAATGGGGTGCCCCAAACCGACTTGTTTGCCAGCTCTACATGGTACTATGATGTGAGAATGTACAATGATCCATTCATCTCTATGCATGCAATTATCCTTCTGGACCTTATGCTGCCTCCCATGTCAACCTTTCTGGAACCCCTTGTGAAAACTAATTACCTTATTTTTAGGGAGCCTTTGATGTAGGATGCTCTGATACCAAATTTAAGGTAGGAAGCTCTGAAAGCAATTTGTACGGGAAGGGGTCACATAGAATCAAATACTTACACAGAGATTATGATACCTAATCTTGCTAAAAAACTAATAAATCTCTTTATTTTGGATACTCCAAAGTCCAAACTATGCTATAAAATAAAATGCGAAAATAATAAAAAATATGAAAAACTTCCTAGACGATAGAATAGATTCTAATACCCCATATCCGTAATTTCTTCCATTACTCTTGTCTTGTGTCTTTCTCTATTTATTAAGGGATGGGAGAAAATGAAGGCTAAAGAGTCCAAACAATTTTTTTGTTTTGTAGATGATCGGGGGTATATTGTTGTCCGTCTACTTACTGTCACCCTTTTTTTGATATCCTATAATTTGCAGAGCCTAACTTCTGCTATAGTTTCTACATATGGCATATGAAATGAAGATTTTGATAGAATGTTTGTTTTCAAGTATTCAGGTTGGTGTTGGCAGCCATGTAGCATCCGGTTATTGCCTTTTAGACTATCTCATAGTTACTGGGAATCCTTCATACTCAATACATGTTCCATGTACAAGTGATCCGAAGACTAACTTACACTTAAAACATGCAATAACTAACAATCTGCTTTCCCTACTAAGTGATCTGAGCAGTTCCTGGTAACTTTGAACTGACTACTTTACAAGCATTACCGATTCATAGTTCTTGGTTCTGCGTTTTCTTGTACATTCTCCTTGGTTTCATTTCTATGAATAGGCTAAGTCTTCGGCTTGCATTGTAACGCAGAAGTTATGATTTTAAGAGTTATCATATGCAAATCTACTGTCATAAGATGTACATGATTGATGCTACAGCCAATGGTTCTGTAGACATTTGAAGCTCATGATGTGTCACAGCTGCGTTGGATAGGTCCTGTTCCTGGAGACATTGCTGAAATCGAGGCTTACTGTAGAATATTTAGGGCTGCAGAATACCTACACACTACGCTGATGGAGACATTATGTGATCCAGAGACTGGTGTCTGCACTGTCTCATATGATTTCTCATCAGAGGTATTGGAAGACAAGATAGTAACAGTGCTTGGATGGCTGATGTCTATTGTGAACAAAGGACGTCAAGATGTACTTTCTGGCAGGTCATCTTCAATGACATTCTACCGCATGGAAAATGTGAACATGTTGGATGAGAAGCTTCCACCACTAGCAACTTTTAGGAGCGAGATTAAGAGGTGTTGTGAAAGCTTGCATGTTGCTCTTGAAAACTATATAGTACCTGGTGAAAATAGAGGTGATGATGTATGGAGGAAACTTCAATGTTTGAAAAACCTGTGCTATGATTTGGGCTTTCCACGTGGGGAGGACTCTCCAAGTCACATGTTGTTTGCTAATTGGGCCCCAGTACCTATGTCCGCTGCTAAAAAAGATGCTGCTCCTACAGATGCTGGTATTGCTTTCTTTAAAGGTGGTCAAGTGACAGAAGAAGGTTTGAAGTGGTTAATGGCTAAAGGTTTCCGCACCATTGTTGATCTCAGAGCTGAGATTGTGAAAGATAATTTTTATCAAGCTGCGCTAGATGATGCAATTAGCTCTGGGAAAATTGAACTGTTCAAGTTTCCAGTTGACATTGGAACAGCACCTTCGATGGAGCAGGTGGAGAAGTTTGCTTCTTTGGTTTCTGTTCCTAGCAGAATGCCCCTCTTTCTTCATAGTAAAGAAGGCATTTGGAGAACATCAGCTATGGTTTCAAGATGGAGACAGTATGTGTCTCGCTATGAAACACTTGTTTCAAATAATTCCATCTCTCCAAACAGAACTTTATCACCGGGAATAAATGGATCATCTTTAGTTAATATACCTTCAAATAGAGTTACGGAGAGACACTTACAGAATGCACATTCTCGCCTGGCTGATATGGCAGGTGATAAAAGTACTAGTGAGGTGTTAGACAATGCACCTTCTGGAATGAATACAAAACGTGATCAGGGAAATAAGGAGGCCTACGGAGGTGACCTCAGACAAAGTGACAGTGAGCCATTAAATGAAGTGAATGAAAGCAGATTGCAGTCTTCAACCAATGCTGATATTAACCCTTTTAGGTCACAGTTTCCTCCGAGCGATGTCTTCTCTAGGAAAGAAATGTCTAGCTTTTTAAGAAACAGAAAGAACTCTCCAAACACAATTGTTGATTCTGAACAGACGGTGTCTGAGGTAGTTCCTTCTCTGAAAGATGAATGTAGTTGTATGACAGATCAGCAAGTTAAGATGGATAGAGTCTCGGTGCTGATGGAGACAGGGAATTCAAATGGATCATCTCATCGCAAGGATAACTTTTTGCGTGGCCAACAGGCAACCGTAGGTAATGGCGCAACTCTTGGTGGAAAAAATGATACTTCTGGTGGAAAACTTTTGAATGAAGAGAAGCCTCCTGTGATGATGAATTATGTTTCATCTAGCATGACTGATAAGAATCTGGACAAGGATATTTCTGAAATTGTTGTGCCAGGCAAGAGGAATGATGCTTGTTTATCGGTAAATCCAGCAGATAGTGACTCAGAGGTAATTGAAGGAGATATGTGTGCTTCTGCAACAGGTGTTGTAAGGTTACAATCAAGAAGGAAAGCTGAGATGTTTCTGGTTCGTACCGATGGATTCTCTTGCACAAGAGAAAAGGTGACAGAATCCTCACTGGCTTTCACTCACCCAAGTACGCAACAACAAATGCTTATGTGGAAATCTAAGCCGAAGACTGTTCTCTTGCTAAAGAAGCTGGGGCAAGAGCTGATGGAGGAGGCTCAAGAGGTACACATTTGAACTTTTCTTTCTCTTCTTTTCTCTTTTCTCCCTTTCTTTTTTTGGGGGGGGGGGGGGGGGGCAGGGGTGCTGTAGAGGGCTGTCAATTCAGGGACTATCTATCTCTTGGGGGTTTGATTTCTCATCCCTATCTCTACAATGCAAGTAAGTCCATGTAAATTCGTGGAATATAATGACACAGAAGCATGTGTATATCTAAGAATAAGTGAATAACTGAACTTGTAATATGATGCCTCAATTTCTAAGCTGATAAGAGATTAAGAGAAATAATAGTGTCTCCTGCTGATTCAATAACCAATCCCTTCTCCTTATACGGTATGAACAAACATGGGAGCAATAAGTAATACATCTCTTTTCATAATCAAGGGATTCTCGTGTAATGGAACACCCCCTTTTGGAACCTTGAGCTTGGGGTTTTGATTCTTATGTGACATAAGCTTTATGTTGTGCAAGTGCTCTTTGCCCCTAGCCTGAACTTTAGCTTGGATTCATTACTGCAATAGTCTAGGATGGCTACCCTCCTTATCGAATCCCCAAAGACCCTCCCAAAACAAAAAGGAAGAGTAAAGAGAGGGGGAGAGGCCAATATGAAATGTTGTCTGAGCTCTGTGTGCATGCCATCCATAACATGTAATAGCATTTTTAGTTTTTCTAGCGGTGCCACAATTAGTGTACAGGAGCTTATGCAAACACAGCGAGGTCTCTTTTATAACTGTTTAATGTTTTCTCCCCCCAAATTTTGGTAGTGAATTATGACAGATGACATTTACCATGTTTCTTTGTAGGAATTTTTATGGATGATGTATGAAACAATTGTATGTCATCATAACCTCTCATTGCCGGTCTGGCTTCTGTTTTATGTATTTTTAGGTTGCTTCTTTCTTGTATTACCAAGAAAAGATGAATGTTTTGGTTGAGCCAGATGTGCATGACATCTTCGCAAGAATGCCAGGATTTGGTTTTGTTCAGACCTTTTATGGCCAAGATAGTAGGTGAATGATTTGGTTGCTAGCTTAGTGTTTCTGCGCCCTTTGTTATACTACAGTTGGAATCTCCCTCATCTAATTCATCCTCCTATTGCAATGCAGTGATCTTCATGAAAAGGTTGATTTTGTGGCTTGTCTCGGAGGGGATGGGGTGATCCTTCATGCATCAAATTTATTTCGAGGCCCTGTGCCTCCAGTTGTGTCATTTAATCTTGGATCTCTTGGTTTTCTCACATCCCATAATGTGTGCCTCTCTACTCAAATCTGGGTTGAATATGCTCTCTGTCTCTTTTGTTAAATTTTTTATACAAGGCCCTGTTCTTTTCGTGGGTCAATTCTAGAATACCAACTTCAACCAACTTCAGCCGACTTCAACCCATTTCAACTCACTTCCACTATTTTAACCAAGTTCAATTTATCACATAAAAAAATTCAACTCACTTCAACCTATTTCGCCCTTTTACCCATCCCAATTTACCTACGAAAAGAACAAGCCTTAAATTGGGCTATAAATAAAAAGTCTTGCATATAAGCTCAAATGAGGTTCCAACCCAAAATCAGTTGACAATGGGTGGAATAACTCACAAGCTTATATACTTGTTCAAGCCCTTTAAGTTTATCAATGTGGGTCAAATCCCACTTCAAGACTCCAATGTTTTCTCGATGGTCAATGCTTAGTTCGTTGCGTGTTTTATGCAGTTTGAAGGCTACAAAGAGGACCTTAGACAAGTCATCCATGGGAATAGCATCCAGGATGGTGTTTATATTACTCTAAGGATGCGCCTTCGATGTCAAATTTTTCGTAATGGAAAGGCAATGCCTGGCAAAGTTTTTGATGTTTTAAATGAGGTCGTGGTTGATCGTGGTTCAAATCCATATATTTCTAAAATTGAGTGTTATGAGCATGACCACCTCATAACTAAGGTAGGCTACTTTTTCATTGTCGAATTGAATTATGTCCTCTTGGCCAAAACTTCATTTGGATGGTTGCTTTTCACTTGAAATCTCTTGTCTAGTTCTATATGCATAATGCTGAACATGCACTAAAATAGGTATCTGTAATGTAAGGGAACTATGACTCATCTCTACTAAGTGGCTAATTGACACATGGGACAAACACTATGGCCACTTTGAATTAGTCAAATTTTGTTGGTGGTGATGTTTATTAACAACTGTAGGAGATATTTTTAAAAGTTCTGTTCTTTTCAGCGTCACCTTTTTTTTTTGGATGTGTCTCGTTAGTCATGTCTGTGAATGTGATCAATTGCCTTGCAGGTTCAAGGTGACGGGATTATAGTGGCAACTCCCACTGGAAGCACAGCATATTCAACAGCTGCAGGAGGTTCCATGGTGAGCATAATTATCTCAGCTTTGTTTTTGAATCCCAGCACAAAGTTTTCTGTTTCCTATACGTGCTAAGTGATAAAGTTGCCTTTCACACCCCTAATGGAGGAGAGCTTTTATTCTGGTTTGAATGTTCTGATTTGCTGTTTTCAAATGTTCGTGCAATGATGGAGTAGCCAAATTGATGGCAATATATCTTTTAGGTATGTTGTCGTCCCGCTCTTCATAATCTGCGCCTTTCACATTGTCAAGCCAAACAATCAACCTGACTTTGTTCTATTATCTTTGTTTCTTCTTTTAATTACTTGTATGCTAAATTTTAGCTATTGACCTTTTTTTTATATGTAACTAAACAATTTGTTTGTCAACACTATGATTAATCCTGCATGCCTCTAAACTCTTCATCGTTTCTAGGCCTGCTTAATTCTACTTCTCTTTTTCTTTCTTTTTTTCTTTTTTTTGGCGCGGGGGGGGGGGGGGGGGGGGGGTGCAAGGTGTTGTGTCTCTTAGTATTGCGTTCTATATGTCTGGCTGTGTATGACTGGGATTCATTTTGTTCTTCATGGAATGCAGGTACATCCAAATGTCCCTTGCATGTTATTTACACCAATCTGTCCGCACTCGCTTTCATTTAGACCAGTGATCCTTCCAGATTCTGCACGGTTGGAATTGAAGGTAAAATCATTCATCCTCCAAATTTTTTAAAAATAGGAAAAAGGAGTAAGTTTGATCTTTCTACTTTGAATTTTAACAGCTATTGAATATATTAATAAAGAATTTTGGGAAGAGGATATTGTTTGTAATATCTGAGTGGAGATTTTTACTGATGGACCAGCCGTTAAAATTAAATAGGAAGTGGAATAGTTGTGTAGGATGCTCTAAGGGCAATTCCTACAAAGGGAATAATTGGTGTAGGATGCTCTAAGAGCAAGGCTCACATCGAGAAAATTCACTCAAGAACTTTCACTTTAATTCAATATCAATTCTTATTCATAATCTGTCTTCTTGAATTACATAAAGGAGTTTATATAACCAAGAGGTTAACTAGTATTAGGAAACCTAAATAATAAGATATAAGTTTAAAAAGGATAAAAATATATATCCTAATATATTAGGAAGCTAAATCTTAATAAAATATCACTAAATATCTTTATTTTGGCCATCCTAACATATGCTTAAAAATAACCTACGAAAATAATAAAAAAATACAAAAAAATCTCCAATATCAAAATATTGTAATTTCCTAAATCTTTTTACCCATTCTTTACTCTTATCATGCATCATTCTCCCCTGGTTGAAAAAAACTCGTCCTCAAGTTTTGAAATGCAGCAGAATTGAAGATGAAGAAGTCAAAATTGGTTTGACTTCAATATAGATTTTTTTAATCTCACTTCTCAGAATATTCTCCAATAATAGTAATCATGTAAACATCGAATGACGTTCAATATTTGAAAAAAAGCCTTGTGGAATGAAAAAGTCAACATTTGCAATAGCTCCTTGGGTCACTCTAGTCTCTCCTGGCAGTCGGCTCAAATCTGTCCGTACTTGCACATCCTCTTCATTTGCTTGGACATCATCTTTGTCAATCGCTTTTAGAAAAGCTTCATTAGTAATATCTAGAGTGGATGATTCTTTTTAAGTGTCTCATCCACATAAGATTGAGAGTCAACCCAAGCAAGATGACGATTTTCCTTATCGGACAACACATTGTATGAAAGATTGGTGTCTAAGACTTGGTGGGGTTTTGTCAGCTCAACTTCTTCTTTGCTAGACTCCTTTTCGAAGAATTTCTCCTTATCGTCCTCTATGAACGCTCGCCTATAGTTTGCATCAGAGTAGGCGGGATGTTCCTCATCCAAATAACAATTATGCGGTCTTGTGTAACACCTTGAAGATGAAACTCCATAATCATTAGTAGGAATTCTCTAGGGAATCAAAGGAACTCTAGGAGGTCTGTAGTCCAACATATACCTAGGGATGTAAGGCTTACATCTACATATGACCTCACTAGCAAAGTAAAGATCTAACTCACGATAACCTTCATAAATTTGACAACCTTGAAGCTTGCAAAAGGCATTAACAGCATCCCCATGTGAGTAGAAATTTACTCAAGCATAAAAATCATCCATTGTTTGGAATCTAGCAATCTTATCCACTTCCCCATAGTGGGAGAAAACTTGATATAAATTTTTTTTCATAACAGGGAGTTCTTTGTCATGGATGATGACAAATAAAGCTCGATGATGTTTTTCACACCAGGCCATAGGTGCAGCAGCTTATGAAGCTTATTAAGAGCAACAGCAAATAGCAACAAGTGAACAAAAAAGGCATTTATTGAGAAGAATTTTGACAAGTAACCTAGTTGGTAGCAACGACGGTGGATGGGGGGTTGGACAGCGATTGGTGATTGGTAGATTTGGGTGGTCGGCTTGGTGGTGGTTTTTGGCTGGGTTGCGTGTCGTTTAAAGCTTGGGCGATAGTTTCCCCCCCCCCCCCTTTTTACTAGAATCTAATGTGGAGGGAAAGAGGGCAGAATGAGAAAAGCAAACAAGAGGCAAGGCTAAGATCGAATAGCTCTGATACCAAATTGATGTGGGACACTCTAAGAGCAATTTCTACAGAGGGAAATAATTGGTATAGGATGCTCTAAGAGCAATTCCCACATAGAGAAAATTCACTCGAGAACTTTTACTTTAATTCAATATCAATTCTTATTTATAATCTACCTTCTTGAATTACATAAAGGGGTTTATATGACCAAGAGGTTAACTAGTATTAGGAAACCTAAATAATAAGATAAAAACTACAAAAGGATAAAAATATATAATATAATATTATCCTAATAGACTAGGAAACTAAATCTTAATAAAATATCACTAAATATCCTTATTTTGGCTATCCTAAAAAATGCTTAAAAATAACTTATGAAAATAATTAAAAAAACACAAAAGATCTCCAATATCAAAATATTCTAATTTCCTAAACCTTTTTACCTATTCTTTACTCTTATCCCGCATCAAATAGTATTTGACTTTGAACTGAACTTTTAGGGCTCAGTCACCTTGCCAGTGTCCCACCCATTAATTTTTTGAAAACTCTGTTTCCTTCTTTTGACTGATCTGATCTTGGAACAACTCTTTCATTGACCGTTAACACTGCTAGAAGAGTTTGGTCCAAACACCACCAGAAACAACTATGAGTTTCGTTGTTGACTGGATGTGAACTTGTCTTGTCTTGGCCATTATACCGGGCTACTCAGCTCTCAGCTTCTTGTATTATGCTGATTGAATATCAGCAAGCCCGAGGATACCACTTAGATATTCAGATGTGTCAAGGTAGCATTGGCTAAATCTCTCATTAAGGTGATTATTGCCTGTTCAATTTTGTTTGGTGCTCGATCTCCCGTGTTGGTAATGCTTATTGCCAAGATGGGGTTGAGGTAATTTCAGCTGCTTTGCACCTCTTAAGAGTTGCTATTAGAAACTAATCAAGACATCTATTGCATCCTTTGCTACGCACCCAAAGTTCTAAAGATCCCTCAATTGTTAGAATCGAGAGAACTTTTGTTGACGTTTAAGCTGGGTGAAGTCCCTAGGAGAAATAGGAAATCTGATTGGTGGTTCAAATTTGAGGGATATCTCATCACTTAAATTCTAGCGTCAGGCTAGTTTGGATAAGGTTAATCCTCGATGAGGGAGCAAGGAAAATTTTTTTGTCCTCTGCCCTGAAAAATCTTAGGTTACTCAGTGATGGTCTTCCAGAGGACTTTCAACCTTTCTGCAGTGTTACTAATCCTCTTAATACAGATTCCTGAGGATGCAAGAAGCAATGCATGGGTCTCATTTGATGGGAAGAGAAGACAGCAGCTCTCAAGGGGAGACTCTGTGAGGATATTAATGAGCCAACATCCACTCCCAACTGTCAACAAGTCAGACCAGACTGGTGATTGGTTCCGAAGTTTGATTCGTTGCCTCAACTGGAATGAAAGGCTGGATCAGAAGGCGCTTTGAAGCCTCCTTCAACATTCATGGTGAGAGGTTCTTGTAAATTACTGTACATAATTCCATTTGAATGATCCATAGAATGGGTTTTAACAATGCCTATGAAACTCGAACCCTTCATTTCCACTCTGGTACCTGTGTTGGTGCTTGACATCCTAAGATGGGTACAGACATTGACAGTTCATCTCAGACTAGATACATAACCTCTCCAGAAGTAGCCGAGCAAATGCATCATCAAGCTTTTGTAAACTGCTTAACACTCTGAAATGGGTGTGGCCTAGTCCTAGTAATGATGAACAATACCGTTGATTCCCAGCCTGGGAATCTGACTCAAACATATTGATTGCCGAATTGTTATTTTTTTAATTCTTCTTTTCCATTATCCACGGAAAACTGTGGTATGATAACGCATGATGCGCATGTAATGAAATAAACCATTTCTGTTCTTCCTCTGAAGCATTAATAAAGTTCTTTTTTTTTCTCTTTTTGAGGCATAAATTTGCTTTCATATTGGCCGTTTGTTTCGCAATTGGGAGAATTGGACGGGCTGCTTTCCCTCTGAGATCTCTCTCTTGATGGTATTTGATGCAAGATTTATGCCATGAACATTTTTGTAGAACAATATGAAACATGCTAATAGTTGGTGTTTTCATTGAAGAATTTATCTGATATTCTAATTCCATGTCATTACCAATGTTGATCTTCATTATGAATGTGTTTTTTTTTTTTTTTTTTTTTTTTTATAAATGGATGACATTTATCATTCCCTGATCACGACATCACCAAAGTCTCATCTAGATTGGGGTCACCAAAGTCTCATCTAGATTGGGGTGCTGAGACAGGAGGGAGGGGACCAGATATGGCAGTCTTACTCTTAAATTGTTGAGAAGTTGTTTCAATTGGATCTTATGACTTGTTTGATTCTATGTAATTAAAGTAGTAATACAATCAAAATGGTAATAATGATTCCGTTTTCATGTTTAGTTATCATTAAGGGATGTAATCAATATTGCATTGTAATCATATTTATCTCAATTTATGTAAATATAATTATTTGGCTTTTCCTAAATTATTATTATTGCATACCTTTGAATCAAAATTTATCTAACCATAAGCTATCATATTTTAGGATTTTTTCTCTCTTGTCTCCATTGTCTCTCCTCTGCTTCTCATCTCTTAGTACTACAATAACAACAACAACAAACTCCCAGTATGGGTCCTGCTTTCGCGGGGTCTCTCTCATCTCTTAGTACTACATCATCATAATTTTTAAGGTTTGAAGCCCTCTCACCCTCTCTCTCCTTTCCATATTGGATAGAATTTAACCAATGATTATATTATTATAACTATATTTTTATACGTTCTAGACATCATCATCATCTCTCTCTCTTTTTCTCTCTTTCTCTCACACGTACGCACGCACATGCTGTAACACCCCGACCTCGCCGGGTCGTGTTACACGCCACAGTCCTTCCCCGGGAAGGACTGCTAAGGCAACATACTAAAACTTCTTTGAAACATAACATAAAAGGGACTCAACACTTAAGCCACTATAACATAATTGGGTCTCAAATTTGAACCTCGGGTTAGAAATGCCAAGATTTTTCTTAATTTTCTGGGACGAAACGGACAGAGTTTCCCCTGAAAACTGACCGTTTCCCAGGCTTAAAGCCTTACATTATAACCCTGCAATACAAATCAACAACCAACAACAGCTCAACGGCTACACGCCGGAGTCCCAACTCTACGGGCCACACGCCCGGAGTACACAAAGTTTTATATTTTTCATAAATTTTACAAGAAACAGACTAATTACATAACCTTGCAACCACAATCGACAATACACATCAAAATCATAAATATGGCAACATAGACCAAGCAATTCCACCCTGGGCGCTCCACGCAGCAGTCACCTGAACCTGGGAAAAGGGGAAAGTAATGGGAGTGAGCAACCACCGCTCAGTGAGTAAACCCTCTCTCCCAAAACATACTTAAAATACATATAACTTACCAAAAGCCTTTCGTAATTCATTTTAGTTGAAGACTTACACATCATACATCATACTCGTTCCATAAACCAAGAGGAATCATAGACATACCAAAAAGTTTAACTTCAATGAAATCATAAAGCATAAACCGTTGCGTAAATCCATAAACATAACCTACATAAGCTTACTAAAAACAAACGTAGAAAAGCTTAACTTTAGTGAAATCGTAAAGCATAAACCGTTGCGTAAATCCATAAACATAGCAAAACATAAGCTTACTGAAAACATACGTAGTATCTTATTCACGTAAATGAGGAGACTAGACTCTTAGAGGTACTTTGTTACTGCCATCCCGAGTCGGCCAAACTCGAGCGGCAACATACGCCTATCCGGACA
>JACYFF010031954.1:13598644-13620661 GCA_017589665.1 Selenicereus undatus | reverse complement strand
ATCATAACATAACATACATAATACCAGGCGGGAACTAAGCCACCATCTCTGGGTCTCAAACTTAAGCTTAAAGTTTCTAGAGTAGCTCCTCCACGTATACATACACATAAACATAACCATTCATATACATACGTACTTTTTCGTATATATGTCTTAGGAAGACATAAACATAGTCATTCATACACATACATACTTATACTTATATTTATCAACTTGTATAAACATAATCATTCATACACATAGATACTTCGTAGACAAACATGCTTATACTTAATCATATATAGGTTTTGTGAACGTAAAACATGAAAACATAATTTCTTTACAACTTTAACTTTAGGCAAACAGCGAGAAACGTTTTTTTTACAAACACGGTGAGTATACTAACTCACGATTCAAAACTTGGGTAGTTACTATACATACACATAAACATAATCATTCATATACATACGTACTTATTCATAGTCATTCGTACACATACATACTTATATTAATTACTTGTTTAAACATAATCATTCATACACATAGATACTTATACTTAATCATATTTAAGTTTTTTGAACTTAAAACGTGAAAACATAATTTTCTTTCAACTTTGGCTTTTAGCAAACTACAAGAAATGCCTCTTAAAACAGGGTGAGTATCCTAACTCACGATTTAAAACTTGGTAGCTACTAGCGTGCACTTCAAAGCTAGGATTTGCAATACACAACCCCAGTTGTTCTTTTAAGATCGTTTCAACCCCTTTTAAACGCAAAAGAATGAATTTGATGCAAATCAAGTTGACTAAATCATAAATCGATTTTGCGAATAGTTTAAAAGCCTTTCACATCCGAATTAAATTTGCTAAACTACTTGGTGAAATACGTTTACGAAATCATTTCTAACTTAAAAGTTTCGTAAAATCGTAATTAGTTTGTTAAATCGTAAAACGATTTCATTTCTAACTTAAAAGCTTCGTAAAAACGTAAATCGATTGCTAAATCGTAAAACGATACTCGTTTGAAACATAATGTGATTAGTTAATGCTTAATTCAAACTAAGTTCGAAGCTTAAAAGCTTCTCACAAATGTTATAAGTTTGTTAATACATAAATCAATTTCCTTTGAAACTTAAAAGTTTCTTAAAAACGTAATAAGCTTGCTAAGTCGAAAACGATTTCGTTTCTAACTTTAAAGTTACATATAAACGTAATACGGTTAGTAAAACGTTGCTAGTTTGTAAAACGACTTCATTTTTAACTTAAAAGCTTTTTAAATACGCAATACGTTTATTAACTTGTGAAATGACCTTACTTTTGACTTAAAAGCTTCTTATAAAGGTAACGCATTTACTAATCGTAAAACGATTTAGTTTTCAACTAAAAGGCTCTTTATAAACATGCTAAGGTTGCCTAACCATAAACGACTTTGCTTCTAACTTGCTTAACGTAATAAGCTTGCCCATAATAAGCTTGTCCACACACTTGACATAATAAGCTTGCCCATAAACATAATAAGCTTAACTCACTTGACATGTTTGTCCACACATACACTCGAATACATATAACGACTTCGAATTAGCATCTCGGGCGTAAATCACCAAAATTGATTCAAATCGATACTAAACTGATGTAACTCACTTCTAATTAACACCTCAAGCCTACTTCACCCAACTTGATTGAAGCTAAGCATATATAACTCTCTTCGAATTAACCTCGTTAGCATAAGTCACCCAAATTGATTCGAATCGAAGCTAAATATATGTAACTCACTTCGAATTAGCATTTTAAGCATAATTCACCCAAATTGATTCGAATCGAAGCTAAACACATATAACTCTCTTCGAATTAACCTCGTTAGCATAAGTCACCCAAATTGATTCGAATCGAAGCTAAATATATGTAACTCACTTCGAATTAGCATCTTAAGCATAATTCACCCAAATTGATTCGAATCGAAGCTAAACACATATAACTCACTTCGAATTCACCCAAATTGATTCGAATCGAAGCTAAACATATATAATTCACTCCGAATTAACATCTTAAGCATAATTCACCCAAAATTATTCGAATCGAAGCTAAACACATATAACTCACTTCGAATTCACCCAAATTGATTCGAATCGAAACTAAACGCATATAATTCACTTCAAATACATATCTCTAGCATAATTCATACTCTTTAGGCATAAATATTTATAACTAGCAAATCCATAAACTCAATCATACGATTATCATTCGAAATCCTTAAAATAAGTGGGATTAAAGGATTACCCACCTCGAATCCAAGCTTTTTGCATGCAATTTGGCTAGGTTGAAGCTGAATTCGGACTCCACACCCAAGAAATCCCGTTTGCCTTCGCATGGGGTTCGGACACCACCAAACCCGAAACCCTAACTCATAATTTCTGATGAAATTAACCACAATTAAGAAGAATCTAGGTCAAGAATACAACTTATAGATGAATGAGGAGTTCGAATTCACCTTGCATGCCCCGAATTCACCGGTGTTCGCCCGGTTCTTCGCCGGATTCCGCCCTGCCTGCGCCCACGTTTTGGTTCAGCCGTGCGTAGGAGGTTGCCGGCACCCGGGGTTGGTCAGGTCGGGGCTCAATTGGCCGGTCGTGGTGCGTGCAAGGAGGAGAAGCGAAGCAGAGAGGGGGAAGAACAGGGGAGACGGGAAGAAGCTGAAGCAGAAGAAGAAAGGAGGAGAGAGACTGTCGGGGAGGGGGTATCGCGGCAAGGGAGGGAAAATAAGGGGGTACGCAAAATTACCGTTTTGCCCTTCCCTTCTCTCTTTCATTTATTCGACAGATCATACTTAACACCGCTAGTCTAATTCGTAAACCGATTTCTAAACCCAAATCGATAATATAACCCTTCATCAACTATTTGTTCCCAAATCTCTCTAGGTTCGATTTAATAACATTGAACTATTTCTAAGGCTGACGGGTATTCAAGTAAACTTTTCTAACCCAACATGCGTGATATTCATTAAGCGAATACGAAAAAACTTCGGGTCTCACACATGCACACGCACATCATCATCATCATCATCTTTCTCTTTACTTATTATACTTGAACAATATTACATTATTGTAATTTAGAGAAAATAGAGTGAAGTAAGTATCATGTGAAATATTATAATCATGATGATAAGAAATTGGACGATAATTATCAACAAAGTTGCAAATACTTAAAATAGGCAAAAGAAACGCGAATTGAATTGAAAGTACTTCATGCCACGTGTAAAATGAAGTATGGTTTGTAAATGAATTCATCCCATTATAATTGCAGAAGCTTTGTAACCAAACATTTTAATGTAATTATTATTACATTCCACTACATTGACAATTACATTATATGATAAAGTACTTACAATGATAATAATGATAACTCTCAGTGTGGGACTTGCTTTCATGGTTTGGGAAGATCCAGCTGTAGACAACCACATTTCTGTAGGCATCTCTACTTGCGAAGAGACCCAATTTAAGAGACTTACATAAAATTTTTTTGAAAATAAATTATTAGTCTCTTCAAATATCCCTCTTTATGGGCAAAGATGTCTGGAGATGTATAATTGTCTACATCTGAAACTCCCTAACCCTGCAAAAGCGGAACATATTAGGAGTAGTACTTCTTGTTGTTATATGTAGTTTGACAAATGATTTGGCTACTTTTTTGATAGATGCAAAGCGCCCCACCACCCCCCTCCCTAAAAAAACGGAAAAGAAAAGAAAACTTGAATAGATAGTGAATCAATGACAAAAACACCTATCTGCCCAAAAAGTATACATGTAATTTCTGTCCAACAAGTAGAGAAGCAATTTACCAAATTACTGATACAAATTAACCCACAGAGAGAGTACCTTTGCTGCCTCCGCGAATGAAATTAATTCCCTAGGTGTGTATCTACTAGGAGATGACAATATCGAGCGGCGTATTTCCACAAACCTGGGCACATCTACTTGAGGATCTGCAATTTCCACTTCTACAACTCGAAATTTTGCTGCATCTTGAAACCCCACAAGTTTTCTGCATTGACCCCTCCAGGCTAAAGCGACTTGTGCTAGCACTACAACATTCTCCTCCACACTTTTCTTCCTGTTTCTCAATATCCTGCTCAAGCGATCCTCCAAATTCAGCAGACTTGGCCCCACAACATCCAGTGTCAATTGATGCTCCAATTTCACCAGACTTGGCCCTACAACATCCAGTCTTGGGTGATCCTCCAACTTCACCAGACATGGCCTCACAACATCCAGTAGTAACTGGTTTTCTGACTTCACTAGACTTGGACCCGCAGGATCCAGTCTTGAGTGATCCTCCGACTTCATCAGACTTTGCACCACAACATCCTGTAGTAACTGATTTTCTGTCTTCACCAGACTTGGACCCGCAGCTTCCGCTCTTCAATGATCCTCTGACTTCACCAGACTTGGACCCACAGCATGTAGTTTGAAGCGATTTTGTGATTTCACCAGACTTGGTGGTAGAACGTCCACTATTGCTAGATTTATTCGCCTTGCAAACTCTTGCAGTCCTACCACAAGGATCGATTTCCTTGGTATCTGGCTCATTCTGAGAGTATTTCGGAGTCCCATCTTGGAGGAGCAGCATGCTATTCAAGATGACGAGCAGGCATGTGCCCACATCGGTCAAGACAGCAGCTAGGAGCATGGGGTAGCCAGCAAGGGCCAAGGCAAAAATGACTCCCTTGGTGGTGAATGATATGGCTACATTCTCAATTATCTTCGTTGAGGCTCGCTTGGATATTTGGATGGCCTCCGGAATTTTCCTGATGTCATTCGACATGAGAATTACATGCCCTGTCTCTGTAGCCAAGGCGGAGCCTGAAATCCCCATTGAGATCCCAATGTCAGCTGTAGCTAAGGCTAGTGCATCGTTGATCCCATCTCCGACCATGGCTACCACTCCTTCCTTTTTTAGGCCCTCAATGATTTCGGCCTTGTCTTCAGGCAATAGCTGTGCATGAACCATGTCCAAGGATTGCTCTAGCTGCAAAAAATCGATCAATTCAATTTGGTTTAATTTCGATCAATAAGAAGGGCTTGGTTAATTGTTTAGGTTGAATACGCACATTTAGAGTTAAAGACCACACACAAGTCTACTATCAGTTTGACCAATTACCTTTAAGCTGGGAAAATTCAAATTAGCTTAATCTAGATCCTAATCAAGATTAGCCTGCACTATTTCATATATTATAAGGCAATATATCCTGGGATATAGCAATCAGATATGGGTCTTCTATCTAGCTCTGGACACTGTACTTACCTGATTTTGCACCTGCTGAGCTGCAGAATGATTATCCCCGGTAAGCATTTCTGTTCTGATGCCCATCATTTTCAGCTCTCTCATTGCTTCTCTAGCCCCAGTTCGACAGTCGTCAGAGAGGCTAAATGTTCCAGCCAGAGTTGCTCCTATGAAGATGAACCCACTAACTTTTCCTGCCACCATATGTGATTCTAGGCCATAGCCTGACAATACAGAAGCAAACTTTGACAATCCCAGACTAGCACAAAACAGAAATCGTGATTTTAGCAAATGCAGTTGTGAAAAAAAGACGAGACACCCACTTTCTGTAAGTCCTGCTCTTTGAGAAATCCTGTGGTTCCCAATGTGGATATGTTCACTCTCAATTTTCCCATGTATACCTTCTCCTGGATAGTTATGAAATTCCTCCACCTTCTCAGGTAACGGATCGATGGAGCGCATGACAGCGTAATTTACGAGAGCAGCTGCCATTGGATGGCTTGATTTGCTCTCGATGCTCGACACCCTGACAATTTCCCCTGGTTGTCAACTATGAACAAACCAAACAAATGTGCAGCACTTGGCAAATAAGCCATTTGCATGCTCAATTTGTTTCTGATCATATATCCAATGATTTGGTTGTGCTAGGGTTAATTTAAGGTAGGGTCATCTTTGAGTTGCAGGAGTCTTAATTGATTCTAGTTTGAGTATAATCATTTCTAATTCAGGGTAACCTCGTATCTACTAGTTAGTTTGCCCAGTAAGTTCATCTTTAAATACCTGCAATATCGGTTAAAAGACTTTTTGTTGCTGTCATTTTGGGTTGCATCAACTTAGATTCGAGTTAAATTGAGTTGCCTATTTTAGGGGCCATGTTTGGTCAATTCGTGTTGCACATGACAGTTGACACCATGTTGGCACGTTCCCCTCTTATGAATTGAGATGAATTATAGGCCAGGTACAGACCGTCCAGTTCAGGTGCTTCAATGTGAGAATTCAGATAGGACAGCCAGGTAAGGGTTTGTTTTGCAAGGTCCATATGAAGCATTATGTACATAGAACTAATAATATGCTTTTGGGATGGGCACTAACCAGAAGAGTAGCTTCTCCACACTGACTGTCTCAAGTAGTGACTGAAAATGAGTCACAACAAAGTCTCCTCTGGTAATTGTCCCAGTCTTGTCAAAAGCAACGGTCTTAACCTCAGCAAGAAGCTCAAGGTAATCCCCGCCTTTGAAGAGTAGCCCTATGGTTGCAGCCTTGGAAAGCGCACAAAAAACTGTGACTGGTGTTGATATGACCAGTGCACAGGGGCATGCACTCACAAGCACAATCAAAGCAAGATGAAACCACCACAATTTGTCACCAACCTTGAGAACAATCGGAACTAGAGCAACCGCAGCTGATATCAATACCACCACTGCAAAAGTTACACCCATTTAGGCATTTTTAAGATAATCTTCATTCAGCCTCAAATTCTAAACAGCAAGTTTATCTATGCTTGAATGGAACAAAATGAGAGGGAAAGGAGATCCAGATGAAGAAAAAAGGCCCTTATCAGAAGAGAATTTGGCGTTGACTTGGGTTACCTGGTATGTACCACTTTGCGCAATTGTCAATGAATGTTTGGATTCTCGCCTTCCTGCCTTGAGCCTCCTCTACAAGGTCTACCATCCTTGACACCAAGAAATTTTCAGCCAAAGCAGTTGTCCGTACACTGATATAACCTGACATATTACAGTTTAGTTGGTTATATAAAGGGGACATTGACATTGTTTGCCTCATGAGCCAGCCAAGTATGAACATAAGTGAATGAAACAAATACCATAAGTTCCTACATTAGAGAGGTGTGACTGTGTGAGGGGACTATATTTTTTTTGGTGTAAAAGAATATGTGAGGGCCATAGGTAAATGCAAGCAAGATGCTAACCGAGGTACCTAGCAACACTCTTCAAGACTCTACCAGTTGAGGTAGCTGAAACCTCACGAAGAGGGTATCAGGCGTATGGAGCTTAGGCATGGAGGTGGTATAATGTATTTTGGATGAATCATTTAGATAACATAATAACAGTACAAGTGTATAACACATCAAAAACTGACCATTTAAATTGATGGAGCCAGCCCAAACAGTAGAGCCTATCTCTTTGGTGACAGGGAAAGACTCCCCAGTCAATGCCTTCTCGTCTACTTCACACTTGCCCTCCACGACAACTCCATCGACAGGAACTACTTCACCTGCTTTAACTGCAATGACAGTTCCTAGCTTAATGCTTGCGACATTAACTTGTTCTCCGCTTTCAGCAAGTGTTGCTTGCTGGGGGGTCAAGCTTGTCAAGGATGACATTACTGACATAGCCTGTAATGACAAAGCATTATGTTTTAGGGGAAATATAGGCCCTTATATATGATTAGAAAATTAACAGGTTAGTTTCAGTTATTTACGCGTAAAAGAGGAAATGGAACTGCACCTTTTCACTGGCTCTAGACTCAAGCCACTGAGCTATATTGTACAGAAACACTATAATTCCAGCATCTGTGTAATCTTGCAGAGCTATTGTTCCTCCAACTACAGAGGTGAGAAAAAAAAGAAAAAAATCCCCCCCCCCCCCAAAAAAAAAATCAGACTGAAGCCCGCTCATTGTATGGGTTAACTTTGTCTGGTCTAATTACATTCCAATTAGGTGAAATCTCAAGCTGGGTAGTAGCTAAGTTTGAAATGAGTACCTGCAATGAGTACAATAATATTGATGTTGATGGTGAGATTTCTGATAGAAGCAACACCTCTGAAGAGAATGTTAGGAAGTCCAATGAGGACTGCCCCAATTGCCAACCACTGCATAGGCGGGTAAACATACTTGAGGAAAGACAAGGACAACAACACACCAGAAGCTATATTCCACATTCCTGGCGATCGTTTTTTCGTGTACTTATTCCCCTCCTCTCGCGGCCTCAGCCCTGCTTCGAGCCCCGCTTGGTTAAGTGCTCGAGCTGCAAAATGAAATCAATTTCATTAAAAAAGAAGCCTTATACAGTGGTGATCACTCGGATCATTTTTTTTGAAATTTTCTTGTTACCAATTTCGGCAGAAGATATGTTAAGAACATCATGGACGACGATGACAGTCCTGGTTGGGACAACAACTGAAATATCTTGAACACCATTGAGCTGTTTGAGGACTCTTTCAATAAGGGGGACTTCAGAGGAGCAGCACAACCCCATCACGTCAAAATAACTCTTTTCTAGCTTCCTCTCATCATTATTCGTCTGTTCCCTTGCACTCTCCTGCCATGGTTTCTCATAGCCAGCACATTTAATCAATTACTCCATCCTTTACCCAGAACTTAGTAAAATTAATCTTTTTTTAAAAAAAATTATAAAATCATGGGTTGTAGTGATTTAATCAAATTCTAGTTTAATCAAACAGGATTTGAAAAGATTAAGATGTAGGCAGTCTTATCCTCTATAAGCATTAATAATAGAATACTAGCCGAGAGGCCAAATCCTATAGACGAATGAGGTCTCAACCAAAACATACAGAAAATCTCAGTCATTGAATCCAACTTTCCCCTAAAATTTCAGCATTACAAGGGGGAAATCGCATATTAACAAGTAGAGAAGGGAAGATAGAAAGTACCCTTTGACGGGAATGCCTTTCATAGATCAGAATGCTGGTATCCTCAATCAGAGGTTCCTTCAGAGTCGCCATGATTTTTCAGATTTTCAGCTTCAATGCACAACGGATCAGAGAATACAACTAAACCCGTTTAGTAAACGCATACCTGCCCCCTAAACTTCTGATCAATATATGAAGGGGATTGGGTAAGATGTATCCATCAAAAAGTCTCCTGTTTCCTTGTTTAAAAATATGGCATATAATTTTCTTCTTTTGATCCTTACCAGGTCGTACACGGGTTGTTTATTCTTAACAGTTGTGCACTGCACTGGTTATTATGTATGTAATTTATAATTAACTGGTTATTATGTATGTAATTTATAATTAATTTATTTGACCTAGTGTTGCATGCGTCGGCTGAAGCTTCGAACAAGTTTTTTACATTTGAGCCATGTCAAAGTTGCGTGAGTCATCTAAATAGTCAAATTCTATACTAAGGAAGGAGAGTAAGACTGTAACAGTAAAAAAGAGTAAGAGTAAGAGTAAGACTGTAACAGTGAAAAAGAATAAGAGTAAAAAAAAGCAAATAATATATATCATGGTTACATTTTTCACAACTTTCACATCTAAGGGCCTGTTCTTTTCGTGGGTCAATTCACTTTTACCCACTTCAACCTACTTCAACCTACTTCAACCCATTTCAACTTACATCAATCCACTTAAAAAATTCAAAATTAAAAATTAAAAATAAAAAAATAAAAAATAAAAAATAAAAAAATAAAAAATAAAAAAAATAAAAAATAAAAAATAAAAAATAAACTTAAAAAATTAAAAAATTAAAAAATAAAAAAAACATTAAAAAACAAAAAAATACAAATACAAAAATAGAAAATAAAAAAATAAAAAATAAAATAAAAAATAAAAAATAAAAAATAAAAAATAAAAAATAAAAAAATAAAAAAATAAAAGAATAAAAAATAAAAAAATAAAAACAAAAAATAAAAAATAAAAAATAAAAATAAAAAACGAAAAATTGAAAAATAAAAAATTAAAAGTAAAAAAATGAAAAATGAAAATTGAAAAACAAAAAATAAAAAATAAAAAAATAAAAAAATAAAAAAATAAAAAAAATAAAAAAAAAGAAAGAACAGAAAAATAAAAAAGTAAAAAAAAATTAAAATTATAAAACAAAAAATTAAAAATTAAAAATCAAAAAAATAAAAAATGAAAAATAAAAAACAAAAATTTAACAAAATTTGGATAACTTCATAAATTATCACACATTAATTATATTGTCATTATTTTAACCGATTTCAACCCACCACATAAAAAATATACCAATTTCAACCAACATCAACCACTTCAACCTACTTCAACCTATTTCAACACACCTAAAAAAAAATACCAATCTCAACCAACTTTAACCCACTTCACCCTTTTGACCCACCCAATTTACCCACGAAAAGAATAAGCCCTAGACCTATATATGCAAAGTTCTTTTCCAACTTCAATAGTGAAAATTTCGGCAAAATTCTTATTATTCTAATAAAAGAAGTCTAAATGGTTTTCAAAATGAAACAGGGAAGATTTTATTGAATTTTCTAAGCCAGCTACAATATAATATTTGAGAGATGAAAGTCAAATATATCGTTTGAAAGAAAGAAGTCAAACTCTTGGGAGAAGCTCTTTAATATCTCCCCCCCCCCCTTTTCTGATTACCGGATTTATTAATGTTCCACAGTTTAGAGAGAGAGAGAGAGAGAGAGAGAAGTGCATATGCAATGCTCTGTGGATCAATTATAGAGTCCTTCACTCCATTTTTGATGAATTCATACCTTCTGCAATCTGAAGAACAACCGTATGCAGAAAATGAAGTCAAGTTGCTTGAAACATAAAATTATGTACTCATCACTTCACTGCCTTAAGTTCCACTGCATATTAATTAGCATATTACAACCCTCAGCACAAATGATACTGGATCCAACACAAACATAACTATGTAAACAACGCCCCCCCTCCCCAAAAAAAAAGAAAATCCTAAAAAAAAAAAAAACACCCACTAACACAATTCTATATTAACGCCACAATTATCAGTACAAAATCCCAGCTGGTAAATCTTCACCCAACCCATAAAAACATAAACATTCAACGATAACTCCTTACCCACAAAAATAGAAAGGCTTCTACATAGCCTTGACAGCCTCGAAGCGAGGCTCCTTGGGCAAGTATTTCTGCTCGGTATACACAGACATATAATCCCCGAACACGAACTTGGGATATTTAACAGCATCCCTTGCCTCAAAACCCGTCCCCACATCTACCTTCTCCACTGCCTCCACGAGCTGTGGGGCAGGGGAGATAGTGGCCTTGTAGGACGGGTTATAGAATGAGGCAATAGAGCGCCTGGTGTTGTCAGGGGTGGCCCTGACACGGTGCCAGGCGCTCTTGTACCTGCCATTACTGAGGACCTCAATCTGGTCCCCAGTATTGATCACTATGGCATTAGCGAGTGGTTGAACATCAATCCACTCGTCGCCTTTGAGCATTTGTAGCCCACCAACTTGGTCGTCCTGAAAAAGGAGGATCACACCCCCGGCGTCCGTGTGGGCTCGCAGGCCCCACACGAGGTCAGGGTGGGGGCACGGTGGGTAGTGGGACACCTTGGTCCCGAAAAAAGCTCTGTCGCTTGGTGATGATGGGGTCGTTGTGTTGTTGTTGAAGGCAGACTTTATGTAGCCTTTTGGTAGGCCTAGGTTCTCGTCCATTATTTCCATCATCTTTTCTGCTAGCTTCTTTAACTCAGCTCTGTACTCTGCCATTGTCTCCCTGTAATTTTTGATATAATGAAACAAATTCGTAATTGTTATTTAATTAAACCCATAGATAACTCATATATCTATATCCATTTATTTAATTCGTGTAGATGGACCCGACCCAAACCAAACTAGTATGAAATCGGTTTGATCATCGTCATCCTCTCGACAAGCTTATTGGACAAACCCACAACAAACTCGAAATACTCCATGAACCGGATAATCCAACATGCCCAAGTCCAAGGGTAGTGCTTACTTGAAGGCAGGAGTGTTTGAAGGCCAGTCAGGATTGTCATCAGCGAGAAGGAAGACATCCTCCCAATCAACCCCATCTAGTTTTCCTCCGTTCCTCTTCTCCAAGTGCTCGTTCAACAACGAAACTGGCTTCGACTTTTTGAAGTTATCGAGTCTTTCGTGCTTAAAGCACTCCGAGCTTACCTTCTTCACCCTCTCGAGAAGCTCCTCTGGAATTCCATGATTCACCAACTGCAAAAACATTTGTCTCCAACATTAGTTATCACCTAGTCACTCAAGTCAGGTTTATCAATCATCCAGGAAGTCTATATTTGAAAGCAATATTGGTCAACAAAAATTCATAGCAGCACAATTTTGAAATTTAGGCAAATTTCTTGGTCTTTAGGCCTTTGTCTTACAAGAGCGCATTGGAGCTACTGTTAGCCTGCACAAATAATACAGCTCTTTCATGAGTTCCATCACATATTTTCTCGATTGAGATCTTGTTTAGCCTCTGCTTGAAGAGACCAATTTCGAGAGACTTAAGAGTTGGGATCGCAAGAGTGATCATATTTATTTTATTAATCACACATTTAATGCACAAAGAATACCTGAAAGAAACCCCATTCTTGGCATCCATTATGGATTTGAGCCATGGTAGCAGCCCTTTCTTCTCCATTGAGCTTCGAGAAATCGATAACAGGAACCACCATTGTCGCTAGCTAATTGAGAGAGAGAGAGAGAGAGAGAGAGAGAGATCGAGCACAAGATCTAGGGAGAGAGAGAAGACTGATCTGAGCTTTTGTGTAAAGCTTAGTTTATGGGCGTGGGTATTTATAGAGGGATGTTTCTCCTCTAGAGTGGGACGATCAACCAATCACAGCCTGGGCCCACGGCCTTTTCCTTTTCCTTTTTTTCTGAGGGTTTATTTGTAAGTCGCAGCAGCACTTTTAAGAGAGATAGCTATGTATTATGTTTGGGTACATATCGATATAACAGATATTATACAATTGAGTTAAGCAATTACTTCATTTTTCTCAAGCCAATAAGTATTTTCGTAATTCTTCCAACTTAGCCGATTAGAAAAAGATATACTACATGGAGCAAAAGTTATACTACGGACAAGAAGAGATACATTACAAGTAAAAAAAAAAAAATTGTAAAAAACAAAGAGTACGCTACAGAAAGAAAAATATGCATTGTAAAACAGAAAAGATATACTATTAAAAAAAAAAATACACTGTAATATATCAAATATAAATTTACTATACAATTCTTGAATGTGTACCATATATGAATACATAAGTTCCTATCTAAAAATTTTCCAATTAGCAGGCGTGGTCTGCCTCTGCCGGTGAAGCCTTTCTTTAGTTTAGATGACAATTACAAGGTGTTCATAAAAATCAAATCAAGGTCAAATGGTCAATGCTTGCTACGCGTGGGGTGGGCCGCAGATTCCTACTTGGGTAGTTAACCTCACAGTTCAAGCTCGTAACTGTTTTCCCAACCTCATGTAGTCATGTCAAACATTATTTTTCAGAGCCTAAAGTAGGTGTTCATCTTGTACTTCGAATACTTTCACAATAATTAAGATCAACTGTGAAGAATAGTATTTTATTCCCATTTTTTTTCGCAAGAATTAAGATTAGCTGTGGAGAATAGTATCTTATTCTGATTTTTCATTAATGAATATATGCTCAGATGAGGAGCCGTAGTCCGCAAAAATTATTTTGAGCAAGAAAAAAAGCGATAATTTTATTAATAATTAAGAGGTCATTTGATATCTACAATATAAATTTCAACAAAACAAATAAAATCTTCTATACAAAAATAAAATTTTACCTTCACAAAATCTAACTTGGTACATACTAAACGTTCGTCTTCACAAATGAATCACTGTCTTCCAAAAGTACAATATGAGGAAGAGATACACGGATCCATCATTTTTTTCCATATTGTAGACTTGTTGATCTAGTGTAGATTTCGTGAACGAAATATTGATATCGTCTGAGAGATTGTGCTTAAATTGTTGAATGCCATTGAAGAGTCTTGCTGCAACCTTTACATTGTTCATCCCAAACATCACAAAGAAAACGGCCATAAACAACACATAACCAACATAAAACAAAACACTCCCACGTAATTTAGAGACAAAATCTCACAATTCAGGAGACAAATCATTACAAAGATAAAGAAAACTTAAGGTTCGAAGAAGACAAGAAATACAACAAAACACAATCACGATACAAGAGGTGAGGGAGGGGAGAATCAAATTTGAAACCTATTGTACCTGGTGGCTCAATCTTGACTATTTGTTGTAGTCATGAAAAGTGAGATTGTCTCATATTCGCAATTTAAGAGACCTTGAGTATATGTATAAATTTGTGAGTTATTTCATCCATTGTTAATTGATTTTGAGTTGGAACCTCATTTAAATTTATATGCATGACTTATTTGTTTATGATTCAATTTGTACAAGCACAAAATCCTAGGAGAAATCATCTCACATAAGAGTTACTATGAGACGAACTCTTTTAGGGTAGACTTTTTAAAAGATTTGCAGTGGTGAGTTTTGAAATGATAGATTTTTTAATTGAGTGGAGACTAATACTTAATCTAGTCGTGACTTTTATTATAGTTATCACTAGATATGCTATAAGTTACCCCAATTAGTATTAAAAGTAGTAATAAAAATTTCGTCTTATGATATGTCTTTTATTAGACGATATCACATAATAAATATTTACTGTTATATAGTTTAATGTTATGGACCAAGATCTCATAACTGACATAACATTTGTAATCCGAAATTGCCTTGTATTTATTTCAATTGGAATCATGTATTTGATAGTCTAAAATAGTGTATGTATTGAATTCAAAACACGTGATGGACTAAAACGCTCAAAAAGATTGACTGAAACTGACAGTGGAAAGAAATCAGAAAAGGGAGGCCGGAAAGAGAAGGCTAAGGACAGACCAATGATACCTCACCAGCATTGTTTATAACGTCGGTTGTGAGTGATTTCTTCAAGCTTCATTGAAATTTCTTCCTTTGCATAAAAACAAAAGACGGTCGAACCCTATCTGGAAAATGCCTAGCTACATTGACTAGTCGTGACCATCACATTTTTTTTTTTTTGGGGGGGGGGGGGGTTCCATGTTTGTCTTTCTCCAAACTCCCATGGAAAATCAACACGGTAAAATCCTTATCCACAAGTAAAAATAATGTTTGGTTTGGAAAATGCCTACATTGACAAGTCACGGCCATCACTACTTTTTTTTTTTTTTGGGTTGCATTTTGGCCTTTTTCCAGACATGGAAAATCAACATGATAAAATCATTATCCACAACTATCAAGAAAACTAATGCGTGGTCATGTACTGTTGACCTCGTAGAGCACGAGGGATATTGTTAAGCTCTAGCCGCCTGTGAGATTCACTGAACACACACAAAGGCATGTTGTAGTCGGTGGTCTCCCCAAATAAAATTTGATTACGTTTGTGTAGCTTTTGGGAAAGATTGTTCTATCGATAACTGCTGAGAAATGAAATGAAAAGGCATTGGGCTACGCATCATTGAATTGAGTTTACGTAGATAATCTGATAAAAAGTACTAGGCAGTGTGTATGTACAATGTACTCAATAGTTTTTGCTCAAGTACACTATGTCACTCACGGCTAGTTTACTTGATATGTTTCCTATTCAAATTTCTACCGCTCAATCAAGTTGAATTAAAAATAGTTAGATATTGCATTGAAGATTGGTATCGAGTGGTCACTTTGATACCACTGTTGGAAATTTTTGAAGATGTATAGAAGATAGCAGTGATTTGTGGTTATGATGGGAAAATAGAATATATTAATTAAGATTGGATGATGGGAGATATAGCAGATGTAGAAATGGATTCTATTACTTAATGGTTGGTTTCTTTTTTGCTTGATTTGCTTCCTTTTTTTCATAATTGGAATCATTTTCATTCTGACATTGTTCGACACAAAAAAAAAAACAAGTAAAATCAAGCAATAAAAGAAACCAGGCATTCACATTCTAAAATTGTTTTTTTCAATCAATTTTTTGATATAATTTGTAGTCTTTTGTGTTAATGTATGCAAAGTGATCTTTATCTCGAAATACTGGATCTAAATTCATGTCTTGTAATTTTTTTTTATTAACTAATAAGTGAAGAGAAGAGTAAATTAAAGTCGAACCTCACCTATCAAAAATAATCTCCCTAACTCTCTCCTACGTCTTTACGACTGCAAAGAATAAACTAAAGGATGCAGGCCCATATCATATCCCAGTGAAAATTTGGAATTGTTCACTAAAAGAAGTCTCAGACAGCGAGGAAAATTAGCGATAGAAGCTGCATCCGTCCTTGTCAATGACGAAAATAGTGATGGAATACCACAGAACAGATATTGTCAGATTCAACGGTGAATTTAACAATGGATAGGTCATCTGTCACTTGTTTCTAAATCATAGCGATGGATATTATAATAGCCCGAACCTAAAATTATGTTAATTATCTTAAATTATCTCAATTGCGATCTAATTAAGCCGCATTTCAATTTAGTATTTTATATATGTACTAGTAAAGACCCGTGCATTGCCCCAGGATTAATTACTTGAATAAATATAAGTGACTAATGAATAGCATTAAATAATTATCTATTATAACAAAGATTTAAACATAAAAAGCAATAATCCAAAATGATAAATTAGATATGTTCTCAAATAGCATCCTATAGTTGTCTATTAATAATAATAATAATAATAATAATAATAATAATAATAATAATAAAATTATTATTATTATTATTATTATTATTATTATTATTATTATTATTATTAACTACCTAATTACTGCATTAACGGTATGAAAGGTATGCAGGACCCCATTCATTTACTTTTATTATAGATATGTGCTCAAATAGCATCCTACAATTATTTAATGTACAAAATATTAAGATGCACCAAGCATAATAATTGAAAGTTTTGATCCATAGACTGCACAACATGTTATGTTAAAAGTCTTCAATAAAGATAACAATATCTTAATCCCTCTCCCTGAGTTAGGGGAGGGTTAATATCTTAAACCACGATCTTTATAAAGATAACTATAACCCCCTCCCCCAAATGAGGGGAGACAAATGTCTCCAACCAATTTTATGATTTAGTTTGAGTACAAATAAAAATATTCCCTATGCATGATATGAAAGTGTATTCCATACACATGGTTAGAAATGTTTTTTGTTTGAGTAAGAATATCTGTCAATAAACTAATAAAAGCATGGACTAAAATGAACTTAAATACATAGTTATATTGTTTTTTACACTGGCCAATACATGACAAATACACTTTAAAAAAAGAATTTATTATGATAATAAAAGCATCGACATTTATCACGAACATTCACAACGCAATATTAGCTTCTTCCTTTCAAAATAAAAGAAAAAAAATGTATTGCATGTAGGCTACACAATTTCTTTCCGAGTAGACACAACCTACAAAAGTTTCAAGACACCCAAAGAAAAAGTTGCAAATGTTAAAATGTAGGGCACTAATAATGGTAGTTAAATATCTAAAGAAATTAGATTTCATCACCAACACACAAATGCTAAACTGGCCCTTAAGAGTCGATATGTGAGGTCAAAGAATATGTAAATGAATTGCTCTTTCCAAACCTCAACATGCATATGTAACTAATGACTAATGGCTCCTAAAAAAAGGGGAAAAAAAGAGAAAACTCTACAATTTAACTATAAAAAATGGAATCAAAAGAAAGGAAATAAAACCTTAATTTTTCTAACATCATTATGTGAAAAATGATTAATGGCCCCTACATTAGGTTCATAGCATCCATATTCTCATCCTTCCAAACTCGCCTCGCCCCTACCCAATCCACCCCACCCAAAAAAAAAAAAAAAAATCAGTGACAAAGCTTTCCCATAATATGGTGGACCTATTATTTATTTTGCAATTGCAAAAATTCATGCAGGTAGAAACTTAGAAAACCACCATGTCATTCCTCAACATTTTTAGGAGCTCTCTCATCAAAATAGATAAATCCCGCTACTGATAGTGGATGTACAATACCGATATATATTACTAATACAAAAGCCACCAAATAGATCCAACCACCGCATTTGATAGAGGAACTTAATATGCTTGGCCTATTTGGCCAGTGTATAACAACATTTGAGCCAATGTCATAGCATTCGAACCAAACATATTATGAACAAAACTATAAAGTTTAACATCATTAATCATAAATAAAGCTCTGAATAATATGCAAAAATAAAATTCTAATTTGTACCTCTGCATATATCAAATGAATCCATCTAAGGACATTCCTCATAGGAAACCCATGTTAGCCACTTCAAGACCCACTTGAGGGTCATTACTTGAGCCATCTGGCCCATCTTAACCTCAAAGGAGCCTATAATCTACTAACTGTATATCTCCAACAATGCTTTTTTCATCCTGAATAATTATGTCAAATCCTACACAACCCAACTTGGCAACATAACTCCCATGTATAATCTCCCACCACAAAACACAAATCATATACTAAGACCAAAAAAATAATTCATCAACTCAAACTTGAAAATATCCTATTTGGTCCTACACATCCTATCTTAGTCGTCAGTTGAATCACAAACCATTGATGAGCATGAAGAAGCAGCACAAGGGACAAAACCCAAAAATAAGTCCAAATGTATACGCACCCCCAAAAAAAGGCTCACAAAAACCATAGGTACCTCATGGCTAACTGAGCGGTTGGTTGTTGGTGGAGCTAACCGTGATGGTCAGTTGCAGAGATATTCATGTTTACGACAAGATAGTTGTGGATCACCCATGGAAGCAGTTATGGACTTTCAATAAGAAATTAAGTGGTTGATTGAGATTGGATTCTAGTGAGGGGATGATAGTGGGGTTGCGCCATTCTAGGTGTGGCTCTAACATTCATGTTAATTGTTAATGGAAGACTGAGAAGGAACAACAGAGGGGGGTTTAGGAGAGAGGGCCATGAATTTTAGAATCGTTGTGAAACGTGCTTAAGATGACTAAGTAGTTACAACCCTTTTTTTAAAGAGGGAATAAATGATTTAGGCAATTGATGGCTCAGATGAATTTAAAAATTGATCTCATGGCTATAAAAGACGAAAGCACTTAAAATTGCTCATGTTCAAGTCAAGGCAACATTTAAAATTGCTCATGTTCAAGTCAAGGCAACATTTCTTTTATAATATAACATAATAGATTAGATTATATTAAATTAGATTTTCGGACTTGTAGCAGCTCTATTTATCAGTTAACTGGGAATTTTATTCAGTTTAATAGTACCTAAAACAAAATTTATACACCATGGTACCCTCTTGTCTTGTATGACCAAAATCAATGGAATGTAATCCGTTGGCTTTCATTATTCTTCTCTGGTGTATGATGTATGTTCAATTCCCACCCATTGATTCCTCTATTGACTTTGGTCAAATTCTAATTAAAACCCAAGCATTATTCAGTAATTAACTTTTTGAATAAGTACATAATCCTTTAAAAATATCATTAAATAATAATTTAATCTATGAAATGTTTAATTTAAAATTCACTATAACTTCATTGGTTAAAAATTGTCGATAATCAGTTGAGAATGATGATGCAATTGGAGTTGGATCTAATATTTAATTTACTTTTATCCTCTGCAATAGATGTCAGGAAGGCCTTCGTTTTGTCTACATCATAACAATATGCACATATGAATTAGTAAATACTTCAAATTTCCCTGCAAAATAGAATTGAGTCTATATTCATCAAACAGAAGAAAATAACGAATTATTTTGAATGCCTAACTGCATTCAAATATGCCCTTAATTGATCATCTCATTTTAACTCATCAATCTGTTCATAGCATAGAGAACCGAATTAAATATTTCACATTCAAGTTATCCATAACATGTACACAGTTGTTGCAAAACACCTCTTGCATACACCCCTTAAAAACATTCAGAAAAAAGAATCTAAATTTTTTTGGATAAAGTTTGAAAACAAAATTAGACTAAAAGAAATTACCCCCATATTAACAAAAATGATAAAGTAAAGGGAAATCACAAATGCATAACTGAAATCATAGACAAATGGAGGCTAAACAATTAAAAAGTAACATCATTAAAATTAACATGACACATTAAAGGTAAACTTGATAATTTATTGAAACATGTAGGGCAACCTAACGTGAGGCAGAATGTCAGGACGACATAAACATATAGGTTAACAACATTTAGACCGCCTCAAAAAAAAAAAATCTTGCCCATTTGCAAAAGACATACTTGCAATGGTATCATCTCACTTGTGTAGTGATTCGATAGAACTACAGAAGCAGAAAGTCTTATGACTACAGAAGTCGACAATCCAATGACTATCTCATTACTAACACTTTATCTCTAACAATGTTTATTTGAAAACACTTGCAATTTAATAAAAAGCATAAAAGAACTTAAGAAAAACAAAGGACCAATGTCCACCACCCAATCGATAGAAACCCAGAGAACCAGAGGATAAAAATCAACGAAAGGCATTTGAAAGAATATCCGACTATCAATAAAAGGGGGAAAGTGAACACCAACCAAAATGATATTCAAGGAAAAATTATTGGTTTAAACCTTGACTTATACAAAACAAGATCGAAAAATAAGGAACATAAGAAGAACAATAAACATAAATTTTATGTGTAGGATTGACACCTCCATCTACTCCATAATATTAACAAAGTTACATGTATTCGACTAATCAAAGATAATCACAATGATTCAACCCGAATTACAAACTCAATTCGCAAACCTTTCAATCAGTATCTAAGTATCTCTCCCATATCATAATTGAGAAAAAAAAAAGCCGACACAATAAGTCTAGATCACACCACTAACAAAACATTAATGAAGAAGAATAAGCAGTGAAGTATTTCCATAAAAAAAAAAAAACAATAACTAGTGAAGAAGAGGAAAGGAGAAAGAAGCATGGGAATGGGTAGTTACCAAATCAAAAATAGTTGCCAAATTTGCCTCTACAAAGTCAACATGTGTCTTTAAAAAAAAATAAAATTAAATGACTGTAATTGCTCAAACAATGATATCAATGGTCCTGTATCACTTAGTCTCCACAAATTAAGGGGAGGGTATGGTTGACAATATTTCTTTTATACATAGTATTAGATATCTATTTATGTAATTGCAGGTTAAATCGACAGAGTGACCTCAAAATAAGTTCCGTTATGCTCCCAAATAACTCATTCAAAATATTAATAAATACTTGAACGATAGCTCAATAAAATTACCCTAATTATTTTATATATGTATGTGTATGTGTGTGTGTATATGTACACACACACACACACACACATATATATATATATATGTATATTAGGCTGATGGGTAGGATGAGCTTCTTCGTGAGGTGAGTAGGATGAGATCAAGGAGATGTTGTCTACCTCTCACCCAAAACTGATCAACAAAGATAGCGTTGCTGATTACTGAAGTTGAAACTATAGATCACTAATCAAGATATTAAGTAAGAACAAACAATATGATTTTCAATGAAAGTAAAACTCAAATATATCAACAATAAAACTCTTTTAACTATAATTGAGTATATGGTTCATGATAAACAAATGTATTTATATAGATCACCACAGATAGATTAATTGATCACTAAACATAATTCTGAAGATAAAAAAACTTGATCTATTGATCACTATACATTGACTGTATAGTTTTTTTTATCAATAAACATATTTATAACAACCACAAATCGTAATTTCACCATCACTATAAAGATTAAACATTCTACTCACATATATGTCCATGATAGACAGGATCACCAAACATATATAATTTTCACAATCACTAAAGAAAATCTATTTGATCGCTAACTAATATCATGCGTAAAAGCATATATTATAAACATGACCTATGATGGGCATACTTGGTAAGCAAAAGGTTTAGTTTTGGTGATCAATCATTTTAATTTTGGCGATCGTCAGAATTATGCATGGTGATAAATTAATATATCTATGACGATCATCATAAACACGTTCTTTTGATCACGAA
>JACYFF010031954.1:13574919-13586177 GCA_017589665.1 Selenicereus undatus | reverse complement strand
TATATATAAACAAGGCTTTAAGAGTGTGTAGGTTTACACTAGAGACTTTGAGCAACTAGTTTTGAAGTGTGACTTAAAGGAGGATGAATCCCAAACCTTGATTCGTTACTTGAGTGGTTTGGATGAGCAAATTTCCCGTGTTGTGGAACTACACCCCTGTACTTCCCTAGGTTAGCTAAGCATTCTAGCTCACTAGGTTGAGCTACAAAAGAAGATCAAAGGCAAGGGGATGGTTTCAAAGCCTTACCCCCGGCCTTATTCTTTCCAAAAGCCACCCTATAACCTTCAAAAATGTGCCACAAACACAAACCCAAGACCCTTCCAACCTCCTGCCCAACAAACCCTATCAGAACAGCCACCAAAACCCCCGGATAAGAAGCATTGTTTTCTGTGTCAAGGCCTTGGACATTTTGCATCCGAGTGCCCAAACAAGAGAGTGGTAACTTCGGCCGAATATCAAGCTTCTTAGGAGGAGCTAAATGAGGAAGATGAGGAAGGGGAGTAGGAGCTTCTCTTGAACGAAGCCTTTGAAGAAGTTGAAGAAGGCCTGGATGAAGGAGAAATGCTTGTGATACGCATGCCTTGTGTGGCCTAGCTTCCCAAAATGAGTTGTAACGAAGAGAAAATTTCTTCCACACTCGGTGCACCGTGAGTGGGAAGGTATGTTCTCTCATTATTGATGGTGGAAGTTGTGCTAATGTGGGCACAAAGTCCATGTTGGAAAAGCTCAAACTTACGGTTTCACCACATTCAAGCCCTTACACCATTCAATGGCTCAATTAAGGTAAAGGCTCTCAAATCTCTTCTTGGTGTTTACTTACTTTACCCATTGGAAAGAACTACAAGGATGACATTTGGTGTGATATTGTGCCCGTGGATGCCTGTCACATCCTTTTTGGATGTCCTTGGCTCTTTGATAGAAGAGTTATGCATGATGGCCGTTTAAACACATACACCTTCATCAAAGATCACAAGAAAATCACCCCCACTCCTCTCAAACCCATCTCTCAAAGCAAGCCCCAAGACACTCCTAACATGGATGTCTTTCTTACTACGTTACTCCACTCTCAACTCCATGAGTTTGATGCCTACAAGGAATGGATTTTGCTTGGCCAAGAACCAACCAAAGCTAAGGGTTCTTCCCACCCTTTGCTTATTCCCCTTTTAAAGGCCTTTAAACATGTCTTTCGAAGTAAAGTACCCCACAACCTACCTACCAAACGATCCATAAAACACAAAATTAACCTCATTCTTGGTGCCATACAACCAAACAAGCCCGGTTACCGAATGAACCCACAAGAAACTAAAGAAGTACAACGGCAAGTAGATGAACTATTAGCTAAGGGCTTGATCCGTGAGAGCCTTAGCCCTTGCGTCGTTTCAGCTTTGCTTATCGCTTAGAAGGACGGTACCATGAGGATGTGTATGGATAGTAGAGCAATCAACAAGATCACTATCAAATGTCGCTTTCCCATCCCAAGATTGGAGGATCTTCTTGATGAGCTACATGGAGCCACCATCTTTCCTAAGATTGATCTTAGAAGTGACTACTATTAGATTCGAATCTATGAAGGTGATGAGTAGAAAACGACTTTCAAAGCCAAAAGAGGTCTTTATGAGTGGCTAGTTATGCCCTTTGGATTGACAAATGCACCAAGCACTTTCATGAGACTTATGAACCAAGTCCTTAAGCCCTTCATCGGCAAGCATGTTGTGGTATACTTCAACAATACATTGGTGTATAGCCGTAGTGAAGAAGAGCATGTTGAGCACTTGCACCAAGTCTTGAGTATTCTAGCTCAAGAGAAGCTTTATGGGAACCTGGAGAAATGTGAATTTTTCTCCTCACAAGTTATATTCTTGGGCTATTTAGTCTCGGGCTCAAGGGATTTATGTGGACAAAAGCAAGATCGAGGCCATCTGTCAGTGGCTTACCCCCACTTCAATCCAACAAGTTCGAATTTTTCATGGTCTAGCCTCTTTCTGTAGGAGGTTTGTGAAGAATTGTAGCACCATTGCTGCTCCCATGACCGAAGTTATCAAGGCCAAATGGTTTGAATGGACCCAACAAGCTGAAAGGGCCTTTGTGGAAATCAAGCTCAAACTCACTAGTGCACCTATTCAAGCCCTTCCAAACTTCTCCAAAGCCTTTGAAGTGGAATGTGATGCCTCCAGTGTGGGGATATGGGCTGTTCTATCCCAAAAGAAGAGGCCCATGGCTTTCTTTAGTGAAAAGCTCAATGATACAAAGAGGAAATATTCCACTTCTGACAAGGATGTCTACGCAATTGTGAGAGCTTTAGAGCATTGGCCGCATTACTTGGTGGGAGGAGAGTTCATTCTCCATTTGGATCATGAGGCTCTCAAGTTCATTCAAGGACAACATAAGCTTAATCCAACATGCAAAGGGGGTTGAGTACTTATAATCCTTTCATTTTATGATCCACCACAAAGCTAGCAAGATGAACAAGGGTGCGGATGCATTGTCAGGAAGGTATCTTCTACTCTCTACCTTGGAATCCAAAGTCTTTGGTTTTGAGTGTGTAAAGGGGATGTATGATCAAGATGAAGATTTCAAGGAAATCTATGAGAAATGCACTAGCCATGCTCACGACTTGCTTCACAAGGAGAATGGATTTCCTTTCAAGGGAAACCAGTTATGCATAACAAAGTGTGGGTTTAGGGAACTCTTGATTCAAGAGCTCCATGGAGGAGCCTTGGCCGGACATTTTGGCATAGAAACGACATGTTCCATGCTTAAAGAGCATTACTATTGGCTGAGTATGTCGAAAGATGTCAAGTATTATGTGAAAAGGTGCTCTGCATGCCAACTTGCCAAGAGTCACCTTCGGCCTAAGTTCTTTACTCATCACTCCCGGTCCCTCATGGTCCACGGGAAGATGTAAGCTTGGATTTTATCTTCGGTTTGCAAAGAACGTAAAGGCACAAGGATTCCATCATGGTGGGGGTGGATAGATTTTCGAAGATGGCTCACTTTGTAGTATGTCATACCATAAATGATGCATCCCACATTGCTAATATTTACTTCAAAGAGATCGTGCATCTTCATGGCATTCCAAGGAGTATGGTCTTGGATTAGGACACCAAGTTCTTAAGTCACTTTTTGACTTACTTTGTGGAGGAAACTAGGCACTCATCTCAAGTTTAGCACGACTTGCCACCCATAAATGATTGGCCAAACCGAAGTAACCAATCGTACTTTGGGACCATTACTTCGGGTTCTAGTTAAGAAAAGCATCAAGGCGTGGGATGAGTTGTTTTGCCATGCCGAGTTTGCTTTCAGCCGAGCACCTAGTAAGGCCACAAGCCTTTTTCCTTACCAAGTGGTGTATAGTTGCAATCTAAGGACCCCATTAGACTTAGTTCCAATCCCTAATCCAATTAAGTTTAGTTGGGAGAAGGAGAAGAGTGCAAAGGAAATCCAAGATCTTCATGCCGAGGTAAAGGAATGGATTGAGAATTCTAATGACCAAGAAAGTATTACGCCAACAAGAATAGAAAGGAGGCTCATTTTTAGCCTGGAGATTTGGTTTGGATCCACTTCAGGAAGGACAGGTTTCTAAGCAAGTGCAAGTCTACGCTAATGCCAAGGTCGGATGGTCCATTCGAAATCTTTGAGAAGATTGGTCCAAATACATATAAAGTGGACCTTCCTGGTGATTATGGAGTTTCTTCCACCTTCAACGTGGCTGTCCTAAGTCCTTATTATGAGGAGAATAAAGAGTTTCCAAGTTTGAGGTCAAACTCTAATCAAATCGGGGAGTATGATAGGAACCATCCAACTAAACCTCCTAACCTTCCTCCCTCAATCCCACAAGAGCCCATTAGAACCAAGGAAGTCAAGGAAGTGCATGCCTTGGTAAGAGATCTCCTAAACCAGTCTAACAGTAGCTTGCCCAGTGCGACCGAAAATTGGCCTGGTTTTGTTTGCATTTTGGGACCAGCCACTAGAGGGATGATTGGTCGCATTGATCAACCCCTTTAAGTTTACAAAGTTGACTTTTTAATAAATAAGTTTCAAGGGTTTTGGACACCATTTGGTTAGTCAACTAGCAAGATCTTTTGAACTGCGTAAATCTGGTGGTAATCCGGTGAAGGGCAGAACCAAGGGGAATTAAGTTGACTTGTGAAGTCCAACCTTTTTGAAAATTTGGGGCCTGAAAGAAGACATAAATATTTATCAAGTCAAGTCCCCAAAGGACCCCCAAAGCTTCCCCTTGTGATGCTTTTATCTAACCCAAAATACAAGCAAAACACCCCTTTATCCAGTTACACACTAGTCGATACAAGGGTCTTGTTTCTTGGGTTTCACTTATACATGTTGCTGCATTTTGACTTTCAATGATGTATTAGGCTGCCTTGTAAGCTTGATACCTCATTTAGGAGCATCATTAGCCATAATGAGATGGCCAAAGCTAGATTAGATGTTTTTATGTGCTTGGGTGATCGAATTGACAACCCCCACTCCCCTAATGTACTTTTGGTCCCCTAAGCTGGTTTTTGCAGTTTGCTTTGGCTGAGTTTCTTCCTTAAAAGCCATCCATAAAATTTTGTAGATCATCTTTGTAGAAATGTACATTTGAGTTTGTAACCTCTCTCTTTTGAAATTCTAGTGTTGTATCTTGAGTGTGACATCTCAAGTGGGCCTCTAGGTCTCTTTGTCTCAACTAGAAAGGTGATTAACTTTTGTAATCTAGTTTATCTAAAGAGATTGCCCAAGTGCGTTTCAAAGGTGGCTCTTCGATTATCCTTTACAGGTGCACTTGACTATCTTTCTTTACTTGGTTTGCTCACATTCTGTCCGTATGTTACCTGCTGCCCAGATTTGAGTTCTTGGTTCCTTTGGTTGTTGTGAGTGTTGTCAAGGCTAGGATACATCAAGTGGTATCAGAGCCGTAATGCCCTCTTGTGGAAGTAGCTTCCCAAACCCGAAACACAACCCTTAGCCAAACACAAAACCAACTCACAAGGCACCTGGTTACAACATATTTTCTAGCTTCACCCCAGAGCAAGTGGATGAACAATCCCTTAAGGAGAAGGCTGAACTTGAAGCAAACATCAAGTTCTTGCAAACTCAACTAAGCCAACTCTTACATGAGAAGAGAAGAAATTTGAGGAGTTCATGGAGTTCAAGTAAACAAGACTTGGATGACTCCGATGGAAGCAACCTGGTTGGTGATTCTAGTGAGGAGGAGTATAAAAGATGGTCAAGGAAGAACCATCGACCATGAGAACAAAGCTACAATGATTTCGAGGTGGATATTCCGAAGTTTGAAGGCCAATTAGATCCAAACTTATTATTGGATTGGCTTTATACCGTTGAAAGAGTCTTTGAGTTCAAAGACATCCCCGAAGAGAAGAAGGTAAAGCTAGTTGCTTTGAAACTTAGAAAGTATGCATCTATATGGTGGTCGAATGTTTTGTATAAGAGAGTTAGGAAGGGAAAAAGGAAGACTAAAACTTGGGAGAAATGAAATCTAAACTCAAGTTCAAGCTGTTACCCCCATATTATCTTCAGGATAACTTCCTTAAACTCCATCACCTTAAACAAGGCTCTAAGAGTGTGGAGGAGTACACTAGAGACTTTAAGCAACCACTTTTGAAGTGTGACTTGAAGGAGGACGAATCCCAAACCTTGATTCATTACTTGAGTGGTTTGGATGAGCACATTGCCTATTTTGTGCAACTATAACCCTATACTTCCCTAGATGAGCTAAGCATTCTAGCTCACAAGGTAGAGCTACCAAAAGGAGATCAAAGGCAAGAGGATGGTTTCTAAGCATAACCCTTGGCCTTACCCTTTCTAAAAGTTGCCTTATAACCCATGGATAAATATGCCCCAAAACACAAACCCAAGACCCTCCCAACCTACTGACCCAAACACATTTTGCATCCGAGTGCCCCAACAAGAGAGTGGTGACTTTGGCTTAATATCAAGCTTTTTATGAGGAGCTAGATGAGGAAGGGGATAAGGAGCTTTTCTTGACCGAAGCCCTTGAAGAAGTTGAAGATGACTGGATGAAGAAGAAATGCGTCTGATTAGGCGTGCCTTGAGTGGTCTAGCTTCCCAAAATGAGTTGGAACAAAGGAAAAATATCTTCCACACTCGGTGCATCGCAAGTGGGAAGGTATGTTATCTCAATATTGATGGGGGACATTGTGCTAATGTAGCCTCAAAATCCATGGTGGAGAAGGTCAATCTTGCAGTTTCACCACATCCAAGCCCTTACACCATTCAATGGCTCCATCAAGGTAAATGCTTGCAAATCTCTTCTAGGTGTTTACTTACTTTATCCATTGGCAAGAACTACAAGGATGAGATTTGGTGTAATATTGTGCCCATGGATGCTTGTCACGTCCTTTTGGGACATCCTTGGCTCTTTGATAGAAGAGTTATGCATGATGGTCATTTAAACACATACATGTTTACCAAAGATCACAAGAAAATCACACTCACTCCTCTGAAACCTACCTCTCAAAGAAAGTCCTACGACACTCCTAGCATGGATATCTTTCTTACTACCTTACTCTACGCTCAACTCCATGAGTTTGATGCCTACAAGGAATGGATTTTGCTTAGCCAAGAACTGGCCGAAGCTAAGGGTTCTTCCCACCCTTGGCTTATTCTCCTCTTAAAGGCCTTTGAACATGTTTTTCCAAGTGAAGCACTCCACGACCTACCTCCCAAACGATCCATACAACACAAAATTGACCTCATTCCCGGTGCCACACTTCCAAACAAGCCGGCTTACCGAATGGACCCATAAGAAACTGAAGAAGTACAACGGCAAGAAGATGAGCTACTAGCTAATGGCTTGATCTGTGAGAGCCTTAGCCCTTGTGCCGTTCCGGCCTTGCTTGTCCCTAAGAAGGATGGTACCATGAGGATGTGTGTGGATAGTAGAGTAATAAACAAGATCACTATCAAATATCGCTATCCCATCCCAAAATTTGGTGGATCTTCTTGATGAATTACATGGAGCCACCATCTTTTCTAAGATTGATATTAGAAGCGGCTATTATCAGATTTGAATCTACAAAAGGGATGAATGGAAAACAACTTTTAAAACCAAAGGAGGCCTTTATGAGTGGCTAGTTATGCCCTTTGGATTGACGAATGCACCAAGCACTTTCATGAGGCTTATGAACCAAGTCCTTAAGCCCCTCATTGGCAAGTATGTGGTGGTATACTTCGACCATACATTGGTGTATAGTCGTAGTGAAGAACAGCGTGTCGAGCACTTGCACCAAGTCTGGAGTATTCTAGCTCAAGAGAAGCTTTATGGGAACTTGGAGAAATGTCACCTTTTCTCCTCACAAGTCATATTCTTGGGCTATGTAGCCTCGGCTCAAGGGATTCATGTGGATGACAGCAAGATCAAGGCCATCCGTGAGTGGCCTAACACCCCCTCAATCCAACAAGTTTGAAATTTTCATGGTCTAGCCTCTTTCTATAGGAGGTTTATGAAGAATTTTAGCACCATTGTTGCTCCCATGACCGAAGTTCTCAAGGCCAAATGGTTTGAATGGACCGAACAAGCTCAAAGGGCCTTTGATGAAATCAACCTCAAACTCACTAGTGTACCTATTCTAGCCCTTCCAAAGTTCTCCAAAGTCTTTAAAGTGGAATGTGATGCCTTTGGTGTGGGGATAGGGGCTGTCCTACCTCAAGAGAAGAGGCCCATAGCTTTCTTTAGTGAAAAGCTCAATGATGCAAAGAGGAAATATTCCACTTATGACAAGGAGTTCTACGCAAAGTGGGTTGAGTACTTATACTCATTTCATTTCATGATCCACCACAAAGCCGGCAAGATAAACAAGGGTGTGGATGCAATTTCAGGAAGGTATCTCCTACTCTCCACCTTGGAATCCAAAGTCCTTGGTTTTGAGTATGTAGAGGGGATGTATGATGAAGATGAAGATTTCAAGGAAATCTATGAGAAATGCACTAGCCATGCTCACGGCTTATTCCACAAGGAGAATGGATTTCTTTTCAAGGGAAACCGACTATGCATAATGAAGTGTGGGTTTGGGGAACTCTTGATTCAAGAGCTCCATAGAGGAGCCTTATTCGAACATTTTGGCATAGAAAAGATGTGTTCCATGCTTAAAGAGCATTACTATTGGCCGAGTATGTCCGAGCATGTCGAGCATTGTGTGAAAAGGTGCTGCGCATGCCAACTTGTCAAGAGTAGACCTGGAAAAACTGACCCGAGACCCAAAATCCGAATCGAACGACCCGGATTCATACCCGAACCAACACCCAAAATGGGATGAACCGATTTGGACCCAAACACCCGAAGTAAACCGATCCATAACCGAACGAAACCTGAATTGTAGCATAACCTGAAATGACCCATACCCGAAATGGCCCGACCCAATTTAAACCCGATCCGTGATGACCCGACCAGAAGTGAACTGAAAAAGGACAACCCAAATCCAAACCAAACCATATCTGATTTAAAACTGATCCAATTCTTACCTGACTCAATTTTACTCGAATAAGTAGTAACTTTTTTTGGGGGTTTTAGTCTTTCCTCTTTTGGGGGGAATTTTGAATTTTTCAAACTCAATTAGTTGAGTTTAGGTGGGAAAAGAAAAACTTAAGAGGGAATTTTTACAAATGAAATCAATTAAAAACTTAAAAGGAAAAAACATAGTAGTTGATAGTTTTAAGTTTTAAATTTGATAGATATGTAGTAAAAATATGAGAGAAAAAAGTATTTTGTCACAATAGGAATTAAGAAAAGATAAGTATAATTAACAATTTATTAAACTTATTAGGATATAGTAATTCTATTTTACTATTTTATTCACTTAATGACTTAATGCAATGTACTCTATGATTATAAATTTATAATATCATTATGTGACTACTGTCAAAAATTCTGCACTACTGATCTACGATTATAAATCATCTTCATAACATGTTTAATTTTACAAAATCATATTTAAGAATGTATCGTTGAATATGATCTCATAATAATGTGACTCATTTGAATTTTGGGCAATAAATTCTAAGTCTCGAGTTTCGCTAACGAGCATTCATAATCACATATATGTAATGCTAATTGACACATGCTCATATATTGGTCAATCTCACAAAGACAAATCTTTGAATTTTGATGTATGATAACTTAATAAGTTATCAAATAACATTGATTTGATTACCAAAAATGTCGACTTGAGCCAACATGTTTCTATTTACCAACTCCAAATATGACAAACGTGAATTTATAAACAAGCACCAGGGTCTAAATAGAAATTTTATTATTTTCTTTCTTTTTTTTTCATTTTTCAAGGTATATTTTGGTATTGGGGCTCACAAATGAGACCATTGACAAATGATTTGCGTTAGGTTGGTCCACTTATTTTGTCATCACATGAACTCAATTGAGATGATTAAAACTTGGCTTAACGACACATAATCCTTTGGATAATTGCACAACACATTTGATATAGGGTTAGGGATGAATTGTATACTTGTATTTGTAATTTACTAACTTTCTTAGTAAATTTAGAACTAACCCCATATAATTTTCCATTACACACACACACACACACACACATATCTATATGTATAGTCAATTATAATTAACGTATGAATTAAAAGAGAAATTTAGAATAAATGGGTTTGTCTAATTAAGTGGTTTTTATCTTTTAAATATAATTGAAGAGTAAAGAACTAAAGATGGCTACGCTGAAAACATACAATGATTCGAAATTAACCAAACTTGATTTATAGCCAATTCGATTTACACCTGACCTAATATTGACCCAGACATTGAACTGAATCAAACCCGGCCCAATTACACTTGAGTCATACCCGATCCGAACCGGGCTACTGTAGATAACCCGGTATAGACCCGATCTGAATTCCACCCGAACCGAACTCATACCGACCCGAACATGGTACTCGTAAGTGACCCGAACCCGAACTTCACCAAACCCGAACCAAACCCGACTCGAACATGGTTGGCCCGAAAATGACCCAAACCCGAACTTCACCCGAACCCAACCTGATCATAGTTGACCCGAAAGTGACCTGAACTGAACTAAGACCAGACCCGTACCAGACCCGAATGACCCATTTGTCAGGTCTAGTTAAGAGTCACCTTCGGCCTCAAGGCCTTTACTCACCACTCCCGGTCCCTCAGGTCCATGGGAGGATGTAAGCTTAGATTTTATCACCGGTTTGCAAAGAACGTAAAGGCACAAGGATTACATCATGGTGGTGGTGGATAGATTTTCGAAGATGGCTCACTTTGTGGCATGTCATACCACAAATGATGCATCCCACATTGCTAATCTTTACTTCAAAGAGAACGTGCGTCTTCATTGTATTCCAAGGAGTATGGTCTTGGATTGGGACACCAAGTTCTTGAGTCACTTTTGGCTCGCTTTGTGGAGGAAACTAGGCCCTCATATCAAGTTTAACACGACTTGCCACCCATAAACGGACGGCCAAACCAAAGTAACCAATCGTACCTTAGGACCATTGCTTTGGGTTCTAGTCAAGAAAAGCATCAAGGAGTGGGATGAGTTGCTTTGCCATGCCGAGTTTGCCTTCAACTGAGCACGTAGTAAGGCCACAAGCTTTTCTCCTTTTCAAGTGGTGTATGGTTGCAATCCAAGGACCCCATTAGACTTATTTTCAATCCCTAATCCAACTAAGTCTAGCTAGAAGGCCGAGAAGAAAGCAAAGGAAATCCAAGATCTTTATGCCAAGGTAAGGAAATGGATTGAGAGGTCTAATGACCAAGCCAAGTATCACGCCAACAAGCATAGAAAGAAGGCTCATTTTCAACCTAGAGATTTGGTTTGGATCCACTTGAGGAAGGAAAGGTTTTCAAGTAAGCGCAAGTCCAAGGCAACACCAAGGTCGGATAGTCTATTCAAAATCCTTGAGAAGATTGGTCCAAATGCATATAAAGTGGACATTCCTGGTGATTATGGAGTTTTTTCCAACTTCAACGTGGCTAACCTAAGTCCTTATTACGAGGAGAACGAAGAGCTTCCAAGTTTGAGGTCAAACTCCAATCAAACCGGGGGTATGATGAGGACCATCCTACTAAACCTCCTAACCTCCCTCCCACAAGCCCACAAGAGCCCATTAGCACCAAAGAAGTCAAGGAAGTGCATCCCTTCGTAAGAGATGCCCTAAACCAGTCCAACAGTAGCTTGCCTAGGTCGACCAAAAATTGGCCTAGTTTTGTCTGCATTTTGGGACCAACCAC
>JACYFF010031954.1:13558980-13569687 GCA_017589665.1 Selenicereus undatus | reverse complement strand
AGAATAATCTAAATTGTCCCCTAAATTTCCAACGGATAAAAGAATCAAAGCGATATGGGAAAGCAAAATGCCAAAAAAAAAAAATCGCTTAAACCCCCCATATCCTTAGGCCCCCTTGTCCCTCTTTGCACCTGCCAAGAACACCTCGCTGCTCTATTTCTTTGCCATTGTCCAACCGCACGCCACCTGACCGTCATAGCCCTACCAGATGCCGCTAGCCAGTTCTGCTGTCCATTCGCCACCATCATTCTCCCTTATTCATCTCTCCTTGTGTATTCAAGTGGGTGGAAAGGTGAAACCCTAACCTCCATAATTTACTTTTTATTGGGTTAAGATTGAATTTTTTTTTTGTAGTAGCTAATGTATTTAGCTTTGATGAGCATTAATTTGTACTTTCCTTTGACTTTTAGATGTTGGGATCGAATTGGGATGCTTAGAGGTCGATAAAATTTAATGATAGTTGAATACCAATAATGAGATGCATATGTGTATGTGTATGATGTTGTTGTGTGTGTGCCATAAGCTTGATTGCCAAGTGAGGATAGTGGAGACCGAAGAGCACTTGACTGGATGATTAAGTGTTGCATTTCCCATGCTCTCCACCCGAGTTCGACTAAGGGGAGACACACATGTTGTGTTTTGTACGCAACTATGTAGTTGCGCTTGGTTCCTGAGCTTGTTGCCTGCGTTTTGGTATTCAAAGTAGTTTTCTCCCTCCCCAACCTATTGTGGCCTGTTGGTGATTCCTGAGATCGGGGCTTAATGGGCTAGGCATAGACCTGTCAAAAATTGACCCGACCCCAAAACCCGACTCAAACCCGCCCGAAAATTTTGGGTTTTGAACACTATTTTCTCGACCCGAATCCGAAATAAACCGAACCTGAAAAACCCACAAATTAGCGGGTCAAACCTGACCGGAACCAGAACCCGCCCGCTTGACCCGAACATTATATCCTTAGTTTTTTATTTTTCTCTAATTTATCTCTTTTAACAATAATGGTTAGTCATTTTTATTGAGTATTTTGAAAAGATATTGTATAACTACTGCATCTATTTACAAATTAAACAATAATAACCTTATTTTTTCTTCTCCATTCTCTGAAAATAAAACCGTATACAACTTTTAAATGAAAAAACGTTTAAAATAGGTGTAAAATTGCATGGAATAACTATCTAATCTTTTTTAAAAAATTAATTTCAAAGAACACAAGCATTAAAGATGCGAAAATCATACCACTATATAGTTAGTTAAACAAATCTGTCTAATTTTTTTAAAATTAATTAATTCGTAATAATTTAAAATTTTGATGTTATAATTGCAAGATAATATCTTGTACTTTTTTTATTTAATTTTACTTGGTTTTCGTTTTGACTAGTCTTGAACTATGATACTAATGGTAAAAAAACAACTAGCCGTATTCGTATTGGGGTCGGTCCATTAATAAAGTTTTACCTGATTGGACATTGGTATGTTAGTTAATAAAAATATTAAATTATTAAATAGATTATTAGCGTTGAAACTGCTACAACCTATTAAAATGCTCTAGACGGGCTGCCCAATAAATGGTCGATCCACTATTAACCTTCTTTCAATGTACGGGTCGATATACCCAAAATCAAATGGTGCTTAATTCTTTACCTACCCATCCAAGATGTTCATATATTGTTATAAAATATTTTAATATTTTAATATTCTTTTGAGAAATTACAATTATTGTGCATTTTCATTAAATAATGACAATTTTGAGTAATAAATATGCAAAATTTTTGATTTTAAAAAAAAAGAAAATTAACTCACGTAAAAGGCGCTCTAAACCCGTTGGGTTGATCCGAAACCCGTAAAACCGAAATACACCCGACCCGTATTTTACCCGAACCCGAATACACCCAATCCGTATTTAACCTACCCGCCCGAACTGACAGGTCTAGCTAGGCATGTTTACCCATGTTTCTTAAAAAAAAAAAAGCGCGGATGGTGGAGAAAAGATCCACTACAAGAAAAAGACGAAATAAAGACGGAATCAGCGACGGAAATCGGTTAATCAGCAACGGAATTTTGACATTAGCGACGGAATTGCGTGACGGAATACGACTGTCGGATTTTCGCTCGTCGCTGAGTACCCGACGACGGATTTAGCGATAGAAATTGCGACATACTTTTTTGGGCGGGGGAAACTGGCGGGGCTGGGGTAGGCGACGGAACTGAATAATCCGTTGCCATCAGCGACAGAATGGGCGACGGAAATTCCGTCGCTGATGGCAACAAATTATCAATTCTGTCGCCCCCTTGCCCAAAATTTTTTTTTTCCTCCCCATCCGTCGCCATTCCGTCGCTAGCTTCCTTTTAAAAAAAAATCGCTTGATTTTGATCATATCCGTACATACAAACGAATCCCTGCAAGAAATTTACAACATCTTCGCATTCAATCAACATCCAATAGTTTCGAATATGACTTCATTCGAAGCGTTCTCAACAATTTCAAGCCACACAAAGGTGGAATTTCACATCCAACGCAACACTTCCAAACAAGGGTTTTCAATTCACAAACCACAAGTTCCCAACAAATTCTCTACATATCACAAGCTAAAAGTTCCAAACAAAGTCTGTGCATATCATAAACCACAAATCCAAACAAACCAGAAGTTAATTGTCAGTAATTGAGAATGAAGTTATATATATGTTTGCAGAAGAGGGAGAAGCAAGCGCGAAATGGGAGGGGAGTGAAATAAACACCAGGGCGAGGGCAGTGAAATAAGCAGAAAGGGGAGGGGAAGCAAGCAGCAAGAGATGTACTTCGTGAAGAATCAAGCAGAAGAGGCACCAACTGAAAGAAACTTGCAACCAAGTCAATCACCAAGGTCTTCCTCTTCCTCTTCCTCTTCCTCTGCTTCACCATCTTCCTCATTATGTTGTGAGTGATGAGTAAATGGTGGCTGAGATGCCGAGCCAGACGCCTGTTGCATTTGAAAGAAAGCTTGGAGGCGCTGATTGATGCTCGTCATTTGTTGGCTCAGTTGTTGGTTTCTTTGGGTGAGCAATCTGCTGGATTCCTCCAGTTGCTTGCATTTGTCTATAACCAACCAGTAGCTTTCAGCTTGTGAAGTTAGCTCACCTCCTAAGTTGGTTACTAAACCCCTTAACTCATTGAGCTCTTGTTGCGAGGGCATATAACCGGTACCTACTGACAGGTATTTCAGTGAAGTACGCATTAGTATTGCAAGTAAGTAAATTCAATGTATAACCATAGTCGTTGAAACGTTAATATGAAAACTGTAGCGGATCTTTGAGTGGGACTGAAGTAACCGGATTCCCTCATGTTGACAGCCTCGTCCCCAATGCCATAAATACGACCCTTCTTGTTCTTGAGCGTCTTCACCCACAACTCATTTGGGTTTGGAAATGGCTGGTTTGGATCTTGAGAACTGTGATCCTTGGTCCCTTGAGAGTTGATAACATTTTGAAAATCACGTTTAAAGGATTCCTACAATATCGCAACATGCGCACAAAATCATGCATACTAAATGTACTTGAAATAAAGTATACAAGTTCAGGGGGAAACTACCCATGCAGATTGAGAATAGCTAATTCCTTACATATGTTTGTTGTGATTTTTTGTCAACCCAAGGGGCATCTTCTTTTCCATGGAGTTTGTGAGTGCGACTGAATAATTCAACAATGGTGTGCTCCGTCCCAAGTCTTCCCCTACGTGCCAGAAAGAATGATGTCAAGCACAACACAAAATACAGTATTAAACTTAAACGATACGTAGCAAACATTAATTCATTTACCAGACGCCGCATATGCTCATGCATAGGGATCGAGCCACAGATGTGGAGAGATGGGCCACCACTTTCTGGAGTCCCCAGTCGGTTCTTCTGGGCTATTTCACGCAATTTCTTGTAATGTTTATTCGCCCAGTGCTGTTGGAGTCCCTCCCATTGAGCATCACTGAGCCAAACAGACTTCTTGTTATGCTTCCTTGCTTTGCCAAAGAAGTCTCTTAAGTTTGCATTGCCTCGGTTTTCAAAATTCCTTCTTATACGGTCCTTATGGATCAGATCCCAAGTAAACCACTTCTGCAATCATGAAAACAAAAAACACATCAAATAATTCAATACTAATATATCACGTTCACAGAAACTGTTAGTACGAAGTCACTATAGTTACCTTGAACTCTCCAAACCACAAATCTCGTACTGGTTTGGGCACTTTGCTCCAAGTAGGCCAAGCTCCGTCAAATTTGCTTTGAAATATGAGCGAAATCCTACTAACAACACCATCATTGGGGAGAAACCTAATTGAACATAACACATAAAATTCATTAATTGTTATACAAAGTTCATGTAGTACTTCATAAGATATAACAAATGAAAACTTATCCGTTACCGTCTGGCTCAATCCAAGTCTTACCTCGAGTGCTCCCATGACTGGATTGTGCTTCACTTTCACCACTTCCAATGTTCACATGGGCCTGGTTTGTGTTAGGTTGAGTGGGTTGGGGAGTGAGCTGCACAGTGTGAACAACATGGGGGTTTGGAGGAATGTTGTAGGCAAATTGGCCGTACATGGTGCTTTGGTTGGGAATGTATGAGGTCTGATGATGGAAAACCCCAAATGGGGGAGGTAGTGGTCCTGAAATACTTGGTATGTAAGCAGCCATTGTTGCTCCTGGTTGAACTGGTATATGAGGTACCTGGGGGGAAGATGGATCAATGTCCATTGTGGTCGGATCAACGGCAGAGCTCCAACGCCCTCGTCCTCTACCTCAAGGGGAGGACTTTGCTCGATGAGAACTTGAATCCATACCTGAAATAGGTGACAACAATGCCAAGTACAAATATATAATGATTGCACATGTAAACCGTTTTCCTCATACATCATAATAGGTACATAGGTTACACATATTTTGCAAGGCCATTCATACAATATAAGTAAAGTCACAACCAATTGTTTGACATGCAAAGTACTCATATACATAAGAATTCGTAACCACTCAATCATCTGCATCCTCTTCCTCATCAATGTCATCGTCATCATCATCATACAAATGCAAATTTTCTTCAGCTTCATCTGTTTCATTACCGTCATCCCACTCCCCCTCTTCATCATCCTCATCATTCTCTACCTCATCTATCTCGTCATTACCTGGAATGAATGGAAACCCTATTTCATCATTAACCTCTTCCGGTAGTACACTTTCATCCAATAATGATGCAGAGATGGCGTCATTCGCAGGTTCGACGATAGTCATCATGTCTGTTTGTTGGACGCAGTAGGTATAGTGTACTGCTGATCCACTCTCGCCCTTGGTTTGGTTGGTATGACAGCAAGCCAAGTGGCCCTATCCTTTGAGTGATTTGCATGTGGCATGAAGTATACTTATGATGCGGTGGTTGGGAAGATAAATTGGTCGTACTTTCGATACCTTCTTGTACGGTGGACCTCAATAAGGTTGCTTAGTTTATAAGATCGTGTCCTATGATTCAATGTTGGGTCGAACCACTCACAACTAAAGAGCACACATCGTTTAAGTGGTTCACCTATGTACTCAATTTGGACAATATCCTCCAGTACACCATAATAATCATTCTCAATATCTCCTTCCGCAATGCCACAAAAACCAACGCCACAATTATATGTTCTCTTCCGGACGCTTTGAGCTTCTGTGTGAAATTTGAATCCATTTACTCTATATGCCATCCATGTCGACACACACCGCTTTGGCTTCACAGCCAATTGGCTCAGGTAGCAATGTTTGTCGGTCTTGAAAAGTTGAATATAATGCACCTAAGGTGACATAACATGTAGTTTTAATTAATACAATGCACCTAATTAACTGTTATGTTCAAATTATGAATAAATGAGTTCGAATACTTATATTCTCACTAAACCAATCTGCAAAATAAGTTTTGATGATGGTGTCGACATCTGGGTCGCTGACATTGGGACGTGCAGCTCTCACTTGTTATGTGAAAATTCTATCACATTTTACGAAGCCTATTAATATACTTGCGCTATGAATGATAAACTGAATTGGAAGTAAAAATACCACTCACCCTATATAAGGTTTAACTTCGTCACAATTTAACAGCACGTGAAGATGGGCAGCAACATATTCCGCATATGTGAGATACCTTAATATTTCCCTACTAATGGCGGTCTCTTGCGGTGCAAACACGGACAGAGTGGGAGAATGATTAATATGTTCATCGTCATCCTCATTTCTCCCGCACCTAGTGCGCATGGAGGGCACATTAGAGCCGAAGTAATAGGAGGTGAAGAATGTCCTCTCTGCCTCTAGGTATGCTTCTGTGATTAAACCTTTAGGACACGCTTGCTGCTTTATCTTTCTCTTCAATCGGCTAAAGAACCTACCAAATTCACAATTGCACTCACTTTTAAGTGATTCCACATATAAGAATTCGTAGAAGGTTTCATCGATTATAGTATAATTTGCCTCTCAAATGGATACATCCATCGATATTGTACTGGACCACCTAGTTAAGCCTCTTCTGCCAAATGCACTGGCAGGTGCTCTATGACATTGAAAAAGCCAGGAGGGAAAATGGTCTCCAACTTACACAAAGTGATGACAATGTTGCGATGCAGTTCCTCAAGCATATCCTCCCGCAATGTTGTTGAGCATAAGTTCTTGAAGAACTGGCTTATCTTAATAAGAGGTTTCAACACATCATCTGGAAGCGCACCAAATGCAATTGGTGAAAGAGTCTCCATGAAGACATGACAATCATGACTTTTCATGTTGTTGAGCTTAGCCTCATTAGGGTCCACGATATTTCTCAAATTAGAGCAATATCCATCAGGCATTTGAAGCTCCTTCACCCATTCACACAACTCTCTTCGTTTATCCACAGGAAGTACGAACTTCGCTTTTGGTTTAACCGGCCTATCACTTGGGTCTGAATGTAAATGTAATTCTGGTCTATCACATATTTCTGCAACATCCATTCTTGATTTGGCATTGTCCTTTGTTTTTCCACGAACATCCATAACAGTGTTGATAATGTTCTCAAAGAAGTTCTTCTTAATGTCCATCACATCCAAATTATGGCAGAGCGGTTGGTGTTGCCAATAAGGCAACTCCCAGAATATGCTTTTCTTCGTCCAGTTTTGCTCATTCTCCTTAAATCCTGGTAGGACAAAGTCACCATTTGTGGTTACCAATGGGTAATCTTTCACCTCGACATAAAGTTCTTCCCCGAACAATCGATGAGGAGACCCCCTGTAACAGTTCTGCCTTTCCTAAATGCAGTTTTATTTCTTCTGAACGCATGATTCTTTGGCAAAAAACACCAATGACAGTCAAACCATGAGAATTTACCTCCATTTCGCAATCTCAAAGCATTTCGTTGTTTCATACATACAGGACATGCCAATTGGCCATTAGTACTCCACTCAGATAACATTCCATATGCGGGAAAATCATTGATCGTCCACATAAGTGCAGCCTTCATCTGAAATGTACGCCCCGTAGAAATATCATAAGTCTCAACTCCAACATCCCACAACTCTTTCAACTCATCAGCAAGAGGTTGTAAATATACATCTATCTTGTTCTTAGAATTTTTGGGTCCAGGGACTACACAAGTCAAGAACATAAACGGTGTGGTCATACACATTTCAGGGGGGAGGTTAAGGTGTAACAACCACCGGCCAAATGGAGTATGATCTTGAAGACAATGTGTAAGGATTAAATCCATCAGCACATAAACCAAGCCTCACACTCCGAGGCTCTGCAGCAAATTCAGGGTACTTGGTATCGAAATGTTTCCATGTTGTCCCATCTGATGGATGACATAAAACACCATTCTCACGTTGATGTTTGTAATGCCATCTCATGTGCTTTGCACTACTTCTTGATGCGTACAACCTCTGCAGTCGAGGTTTTAACGGCAAGTAATGCATCCTTGAGTATGGCAATGGATTCTGATTCCTTTGTTGTGACCTTTGCCTCTTCCATCTTGAATGCCCACAAAACTTGCACGCATCCAAGTTTGCGTCCTCCTTATAAAATAGTATGCAACCTTTCTGGTAACAATCAATTTGGACCACATCATTGCCGAGATCTTTAACAACCTTCTTCGTTTACCCGTAGTTGTTAGGGGGACACATCTCTTTCATAAATTGAACAACTTCATTGAAAAAGTTTTGAGGCATATTATAATCAGATTTAATATTCAACAGTCTCACCGCCGCAGATAGCTCATTGTGGGTGGAACAACCATCATATAAGGATTGTTAAGCAACTTGAACCATATTGTAAAATGGTTCTCGGCAAGTGCTTGACCCCTCTTCCCTTACATTTTGATTTGCTATTGTAGCATCATCAACCATGTTCTCAATCCGATCTATGTAGGATTCACAGTAGTCATTATTAACATAACTTGAACCTCCAACTTCGGAAATTTCACTATTTGAATACCCAGAAGCATATTCCTGATATTCTATTTTCCCATGACTTATCCAAAACCAATACCCTTGCACAAAACTCTTATACATAAGGTGCATCTTGATCTCATTAGGTGTCAAGTACACCCTATTTCTGCATTTTGCACAAGAACATATATACTTTCCCCCATTCAGGAACTCTATCTATGTATGTGCAAATTGATCGAATTGATTGACTCCATTTAGAAATTCTTACTTATAACTACTATGATCAGGCAGTAATCTATTATATATCCACCTACAATGTGGAGGACCATTGATATTCTGCGCAAATAACAATAACCACATAAGGTATTTAATAAGAATTATTTTTTTTATCAAAATTATAATAATTACATAAATTACGCAATTATATATTATATATGACTACTTCAAAATTTCCACATGCACCCAAAAATAAACTTATAAATTTCGACAAAAATACTTATATTCCCATGAATATCACAAAACTAATAATTCATACATATCTAGTTCACCACTTTATTCCACCAACATATCAAAATTGAACTTAAAATTACCAAATCTAAGTGTACATTGCATGAGGCAAAATCTTTAAACAAACATGACCTACAACTTCATACGAACTAACATTTGAACAAAATTATAAACTAAAGTATCTCAATCCACCAACATATCAACTTTCAAGTTTACATCACCAAACCTCACACGAACACCACATTTCAACAACATTGTCAATTAAAACATTTCATTCTACCAACATATGAAATTTCAACTTCAAACTACCAAACCTCAACCCTAAATCGCATTTACCAAATTCTTGTAGTGAATTAGAGTAATAACCTCACACAAATAGCACATTTCAACAGCATTATCAATTAAACCATTTAATTCCACCAACATCTCAAACATTAACTTCAAACTACCAAACCTAAACCCTAAATCACATTTACCCCAATCTTGAACCAAATTAAACCAATAACCTCACACAAACACCACATTTCAACATAAATATTAACTACCTATGTAATTCTAACAATGTAATACAAAAATTTGTACAAATTACAAGTAGTTTAGTTGAAAAAACTAACCTCAAGGTGACCCAAATAACCGGCGGTGGAAGGGCGGCTGCAAGCGGCAGGGGGCGGGGGACAGCCGGCAGTGGGGCGGGGGACTGCCGGCGGTGGCCTGGCTAGGCGGGGGACGGCGGGGCCTTGGTTTCTCCGTTCGCATTCGCCTCTCACTTTCTCTTTCTCTCTTCACGAATGGTCTGAATAAAACAAGAAACTCTGGTTTCATTTAACCGGAATGGCGACGGAATTTTTGTCGCCAACCCAGTTTTTTTTAAATTTTTTTTTTGCCTGTCAATTATGGCGACAGAATTTTTCATATGTCGCCATATCTATCGCACAATCTGAATTTTTCCTAAAATTGTTCTTTAGTCGCCATTTCCGTCGCCAAATTTATCATTAATTTAATCCGTCGCTGAATTCCGTCGTTATTTGGAACATTTTTAGTAGTGAGAAAGGGAGAGAAATATAACAACCTTGAATGTTTTGAAAATTTTGAGATTAGTGTGAAGATTAAATTATGTTACAAGATTATAATGTTAAAAGAGTGTTCTTGGCTAATGATATTGATTATTTTGAGACTGAAGATGAGAAGGAAGAAAGGTGGGAAGTGAATTCACTTTAGGAGATTTGAAAAATTGTTGGGTTAATAAGAATTAGCAGGCGAATTTAAAAGTAATGAAATGTTTACTGGCAAAGTTTCAATTAAAGATAGTCATTGTGAGCATGGTGTAGCATGAGGGGAGAGAAAGCATGGAGGAAAATGGATTGTTTTGAATTAATTTGACGAGTATTCTTACTACAAATTTGGAAATTAATTTGATGATTGTTGTTAACATGAACTTCGGAATTAATTTAGGAACTTCGATGAGTTAAGTATGTAAGCTTGGGTGATACTAGTGATGCAATTAAGGAATTGGCAAATCTAAGGTTTTGTTCTTAATTTGCTAATATGCCTAATGGTTGTGGATGAGAGAAATACTACCCACTTGTTTGGAACTAGTAGGAAGATAGGACAAAGATCTCTCGACTTGGACCCGAAATCAAGCACATGACGTCACTAAACTGAGTCAAACTGAATAATCTAAATCATGATGGTGGCTAACAATAATATGATTATTAAAGTAGTAGTGGTAGTAGCAGTAACAACAATAATAATACCAATACTAATACTAATATTAATACTAATAATAATAATAATAATAATAA
>JACYFF010031954.1:13539077-13555627 GCA_017589665.1 Selenicereus undatus | reverse complement strand
AAAAAAACACCCACAAACACAATTCTACATTAATGCCACAATTATCAGTACACAATCCCAGCTATTAAATCCTCACCCAACCTATAAAAGCATAAACATTCAAAGATAACCCCTTGGCCCCCCCCCCCCCCAAAAAAAGCTTCTACATAGCCTTGACAGCCTCAAAGTGAGGTTCCTTGGGCAAGTATTTTTGCTCGGTATATATAGACATATAATCCCCAAACACGAACTTGGGATACTTAACAGCATCTGTTGCCTGAGAACCTGTCCCCACATCTACCTTCTTCACTGCCTCCACGAGCTATGGCGTAGGGGAAATGGTGGCCTTGTAGGACGGGTTATAGAACGAGGCAATAGAGCTCCTGGTGGTGTCAGGGGTGGCCCCGACACAGTGCTAGGCACTCTTATACTTGCCATTGCTGAGGACCTCAATCTAGTCCCCAGTATTGATTACTATAGCATTGGCGAGTGGTTTAACATCAATCCACTCGTCACCTTTGAGCATTTGTAGCCCACCAACTTGGTCGTTATGGAAAAGGAGGATCACACCTCAAGAGATTATATACAGCTGCAATGTATAACAAGCTCAATACACAGTAGGATAGGATAGGTAGTTGCATAACAGAATTAGTTACTCATGCTTGGAATTAGTTAACCAGCAGAGCTGATTCATTTCTTCTTTGATGTATATAAACCCATCTTGTATCATTATGTGATATATGAGAAATATACTCTTCTTTCTTCTTTCTCTTTCTACATATTCTTGAATCTACATGGTATTAGAGCTTTTAGGTATAAGCTCCTGAAATTCATGGATCATCTCAATTCATGGATCATCTCTTCTCTTTTTTGATCAATTGTAACGCCCCCAACCCTAAGGATATGAGTGTTAGAATTTTTCTTTAAATCCTAGGACAAAACGGACAGAGTTTTCCCTGAAAACTGACCATTTTCTAGGCTCAAAGCCTTACAATAATTTTCCTGCACTAAAAAACAATAATAAATGGCTTAACTAACTCAACGGCTACCCGCCGAAATTCACAGCTCTACGGGCCACCCGCCCGGAGCACCACAACCAACATAGTTCGATGCTTAAACAAATGAACAATGAATAGTATAACCCTGGGCAACTTAGATGGTGGCTCATACGGCCATACAGAGCGACTCTAAATGAAATGCAATACAGGCACACGAGAACTGAAATTACAAATCGTTACATCATAATGCATTTTGCAGTTCACATACAAACCCATAGCTTTACTCTTAAGACAACAGTGACTCTATCTCGGCTTACGTGGATCCACTTTTACCTGTTATTTCATAAACCTGGAAAGGGAACAATAATAAATGGGAGTGAGCAATTATCGCTCAGTGGATAACCCCTTTTCCTAAAACAATACTTTAAATGCAATAATAACTTACAACTACTGTTCACAATTCCTTCCCTTTTGAAGAACTCACCGATTGTACAGTGTGTTCCCATGACGATGCAAGAGAAATAGCCCTTGCACCACCCGCTTAAACTTGAAAGTAGCTATACTTAGTAAACTTACCATGAGACATTCATATGAACGCATAAACGCAATGAAAATAGAGGGGATTAACCCGTAAATACCATTTGCTGGGATACCTGTTCCGAAAATCACTAAAACTTTATCTACATTGCGCAGTACATTACTAAGGCTTATTTTTGGGCATATAATTGATGTCGTATATAGTCATTAAACTTCATTGAAGATGCTGTCAAGCAATAAGCTATATAAGTCTAGTAATGATGCTAAAACCATCGTCATGCTCAAGGCGAGGAAATCACCACACCCATGATTCCACGATCACATACGGTGACAAGTCCTATATAGGAGTAAAGTTCTTTGCTAAAACATGGAACAATAACCATACGATGAAACAGATACTATGTCATGTGATTGGTAGGATCTCTACATGCTTGTTGGTGGAACTATAGGATAAATAAACTTTAAATTCTCCACCTGTTGGTAGAGCGATAGAACTGTGACACAATTGATGAACTATGAAACATTTGATAAGACTATATGTATGAAACGTTGTACTTTGAATCATCTGTGTACTGGCAGAGTTATGAACGCTGCACTTTGGAACTTCTGCCTATTAGCAGAACTATGAACTTTGAACTTTGAAACTTCTGCCTATTGGCAGAACTATGAAACACTAAACTCTGAAATCTCTGCCCACTGTCAAAGTAATAAACACTAAACTTTGAAACATTGGAGTTGAAGTTCTATGTAGACTTTAAAGGGAAATACTGCGTTGGTTACGCTAAGAATCCAATTGATGCAATGTAACCCATGCTTATCACTCAATCTCATCGATCTGACAATTTAAGGTTATTTCATTACCAATGATGTGTCAATGAAAACATGCGACCAATTAAACATTTAGGAATGCTTAGAAGTCAGGTAAATAAGCATTCATAACTATATCATGTCTATGCAAGCATTATAAAAGATGAATACCTGTAATCAATGAACTATACATAATCGATAAACTTTATATAGTCGATAGCTTTATATAACCGACAAACTATATATAATAAATAAACTACGTATAAATCAATAAACTTTAGAAAGTCAATAAACCACATATAAATCGATAAGCTTTATATACTCGATAAACTTTCTATTTTTGATAACGATATATAATCCTTAAACTTGCTATGATTGATAATTTTTATATAGTCGATAAGCTGTATATATTATTGCTAAACTTCATATGATCGATAGACTCTATCTAATCACTAACTTCATATAAATCGATAAATCGCTAAACTTCATATAAATCAACAAATCACTACACTTTATATAATCAATGAATCGCTAAACTTCATAAACCGATGAATCGATAAACTTCATATGCATCGATGAATCGCTAAACTTCATATAAATCGATAAATCGTTATAAAATCGAATAACCCTCATATAACCGATTATAATTCGATAAACTATATATATATAATCGAATACATTTCACATAATCGATAAACTATATATAATCGATAAACTTGTTCTAAAAAGTCAATATATATATACTAGGCATCGTTCAGTTTACGCTATAGCTTCCTCAAGTCACTAATAATCAGTTCTAATTCAACCTGAACAAACTATAATCGATAAACTTTCATCAAAATTAACAATCAATAGGAAGAAGAAGAAACCCACATCGAATCCAAGCTAAAGGACCCGTTTTAGCGTTTGATTCGGGTTGGCTCGGTGTGGGTTCGGTTCCCCTTTGCTGCCCTGCTACTACTTCCTCTCTCTCTACTCTTGTTGTCGTCTCTGCTTGCCGCCGACAACCCTGGGAGGAACCACTGAGGAGACGCAAGCGACCTCCCCCCCGCCGGTCACTCTCTCCCTCTCTCGCCGACTCTTTCTCTCTTTCTCTGGCTGGTCGTGGGATGGTTGGGGTGGGGGAAACGGCTAGGCATACGGCGGCCGATTGGCGGTGACTCGCCGGTGCCTCCCCCCTCTCCCTCTTCGCGTGTGGTGAGGCAAGGTCAAGACACCCCATTTTCGCGATCCCTCTCCCCGAAGAGAAGGGGGCTATGGCCCCTTTTCAATTTATTATTTTTTTTCCTTTTTCTTTTGTTTTGGATAATTATCGCGTCACATCAATAATTAATACGAGCTTATCCACTTGTCAACTCTTAATAAATACCCAAAGCTCGATTCAATAAATTACAGGACTAGTCCCAAGGATCACCAGTCCAGTTATACTCAGGAATCTACGCAATATGTAGTGCCCGATATAATCTTCCATAACAATAAAATAAGAACAATATTCTTTTCACTAAAAATAGCACTTAAGCAGGCATGTCGATATTATTTCAATTCATAACAATATAAAATAGGAGAATCGACTTAACGAAGGGGGAATAAAAATCTCTAGTGTTACATCAATCATCTTCGATCTTGATTTAATTGATTTCATTACTACCTGATTCATAATAGATTGATCAGACTTGCTGATTAGTCTTATTCATATACTCAACTCATTCAATTCAGTTCGTGATCATAATTTTTTTTTTGATATGTCAAGTTTTTTTGATCTTGATTTTCAATGTCTTCTGAAGCATTGCATGAAGATCCTTTTTCGTTATCAGGAGCTTATCATCCTGGATTGCAACTCACTAACAAGTTATTTGATGGTGAGAATTTCACTGGCTGGAGTAGGTCTTCTCGAATGGCGCTTGGAGCTAGATTGAAGCTAGGGTTCATTGATGGATCTTGTTCGAAACCTTATGCAAATTCTAGCAATTTGCAGAAATGGCTACGATGTGATTACATGGTGCGTTGCTGGTTACTGAATTCCATAGTTCCTACAATCGCCGAGAGCCTGATGTATGTTTCATTGGCTAAAGAACTATGGAGTGAGCTTACTGAGAGATTTGGTGAGGCTTAAGGACCTTTGATATACCAACTCAACAGAGATTTGGTGATGTTATCACAAGGAAACGAACTAGTTTCCATTTACTACTCCAGAATGAAGAAGTATTGGGACGAGTTACAAGAAGTAGATGATATTCCTCGATGCACTTGTGCAGCATCCAAAGCCTGCACATGCAATCTCCTCCAAAAAAATCTTAGATCTGGACTCAAGAAACAAGTTGTTTGAATTCTTGATGGGCCTAAATTCCAACTATGATGCAGTTCGAAATCAGATTCTAGCAATGGACCCTCTGCCTACTGTCAACAGAGCATACTATATCATTCAACAACAAGAAAAGTAGAGAAAGTTGAAGGACAACCTACAGATCAATCCTGAGATTGAATCTGCTCATGCTATTTACAAACAAAAATCTAACAGCAATGACAGGAAGGACACCAGGAAGTCCAAGAATGACAAGTATTGTAGTTGCTGCAAGATTAAAGGTCATACCATTGATCAATGCTTCAACAAGAATGGTTAACCAGATTGGTACAAAGAAAAATATGGCCATAAAATGGTTGCTCAGGTTACTGTTCCAAATTTTTTTCATAATATTGCTAATCTAGATAGTCCTCTGGATGCTTCTGAAGAATAATCTATAGAACAAAGCAATAATATGACCTTGATAAATGCTGTCTGCCAAGAGGTATTGAAAGCTCTCAAAGGCAAGTCTGGAGGTTCTGGTATTGATGCTTTTGCATGGAACTCCTTGGTTGCTTCATCTTTCATGCATTATGATGAGTCTAGTAATGCATTTTGGATAATGGATACTGGGGCTTCTAATCATATGTCATCACAGTTGCATCTATTCACTAAGAAAAAACAGTTGAAGAAACCTATCATGGTTAGATTACCAGATGGATCCAACGAACATGTGCCTATGGTTGGGGGCATCACTGTTTGCTCAAGAATCATCCTCAAGAATGTTTTATATGTGAAAGATTTTAGATATAATTTTCTATCTGTTAGCAAATTATTAGAAGATGGAAATTTGGTGGCTCTCTTCACTTAGAAAGGGTTCATGTTATAGGACCTTACTACTAGCAAAATTGTTGCTGCTGGAAATAAAGATTCTAGACTTTATAACTGAAGAGCCCTGGATGCAAGGAAGAGCATAGCATTTTTGAGATTGTTTGTAAGGCAGAAAAGCCCATAAAGGCTGTAAATAATGTTGTATGTAAGGATTTGATCCTGATGCATACCAGATTAGGACATACTTCATTATCCAAGATGACTCGATTGGTTGATTTTTCTAATGTTAGTATGAGCAAATTCATTTGTGACTCTTGTCATATGGCTAAATTTCATAGAATGCCCTTTTCTGTTAGCAATTTCAGAGCAAAGACTCCCTTTGAACTTATTCATGCAGACCTTTGGGGTCCTTATAAAACCGCAGATAGTAGTGGAGCACATTATTTCCTTACAATCCTTAATGATCATACTAGATCAACTTAGGTATATCTGTTGCAAAATAAAATACAGGTTTCAAGGCAGTTACAAAGTTTCATATTATATGTTCAGAACCATTTTTCTAGCCATGTGAAAACCATCAGGACAGATAATGGTACTGAATTTTTCCAAGAGGCATGCAGCTCTATATTTGAGAACCTGGGTGTGATACATCAGAGGAGTGTGGCTAGAACCCCACAACAAAATGGCAAAGTTGAAAGGAAGCATCGACATTTGGTAGAGACAGCTAGAGCTCTCAAGATTCATGCAAATCTTCCCACCAAGTTTTGGGGATCCTGTATTCTTGCTGCAACCTATATAATCAACAGACTACCATCTTCAGTCTTAAACTGGGAGTCTCCCTTTAGATGCCACTATGGTAATACACCAGATCTTTCTCATTTAAGAACCATTGGGTGTTTATGTTATGCTTTAAACTTGAAGCCAGTTCATGACAAATTTGCCCCAAAGGGTAGAATGTGTATTCTTCTGGGCTACAGGGCAAAAGGCTTACAAGCTATATGACTTGGACAACCATACTGTCTTTATTAGCAGAGATGTGCACTTTGAGGAAAATATTTTTCCCTTCAAGAACCAGGACCTACCTGAGCATATCCTGCCTTAGTTTACACCAGTCTGTACTGATTCCTTTAATAATCTCCCATTTGATTCAATATCTCCTAATATTCCTTCCTCAATATCATATAAGGCCTCCACTTTGCCTACATATCAAACCATGACACAAGAAACTATACTAACTCACCAGACCTCACCTGATGAACCTACATATACTTCTGCTACACCTAACCATGAAGCATCTCAGCCTGTACCACTGAGAAGGACCAGCAGGTCTGTTAAACTACCTAAATGGTTGAATGATTTTGCATGTGCTACATCTACTAACCAAACCTCTACTTTACGCCCTTTACTTCACTTGGAAGATTTATCACATCTTCAACCAGATTATATTGCTTCTCTTTGTAATGTATTTACATTACAAGAACCCCACACTTATGATCAAGCCATTCAAAACCCCCAATGGATTGAGGCTATGGATCAAGAAATTGTAGCCTTAGAGGCTAATGATACCTAAGAAATCACAGAGTTACCCCCTGGTAAAAAGGCTATCACCTCAAAATGGGTGTAAAAGATCAAGTTTAAAGCAGATGGAACTGTTGAAAGGTTTAAGGCTAGATTTATTGTTAGGGGATTTGATCAAGTCCTTGATGAAGATTACACAGATACATTCTCACCAGTTGCCAAGTTGCCTACTATGAGAACCTTCATTGCTTTAGCTACTAGCAAGGGTTGGCCTCTCCACCAACTTGACATCAACAATGCATTTCTTCATGGATTTCTAGATGAAGAGGTCTATAAATTACCACCAGCAGGATTACCAAAGCTGAGGGTAAGGTATGCAAAGTAAAAAGATCTTTATATGGTCTTAAGCAAGACTCTCGACAATGCAATAAAGAGTTCACCTCTTTTCTACTCAAACAGGTATTTGTATAATCCAAACAAGACTATTCTTTATTCACCAAGGGAAGTGGTTCCAGTTTCATAGTTGTACTGGTGTATGTAGATGATGTTCTGATCACTGGTGGAAATATTCAAAATATTCAGCATCTCAAGAAGGCCTTAGATCAGGCATTTACCATCAAAGACTTGGGATGCATAAGATACTTTTTGGGTATAGAAGTAGCTAGATCACCAGCTGGCACTATCCTAAATCAAAGAAAGTATATTCTCGATATTCTAAAGGATGCTGGCATGATTGCTGGTGAACCTGCAGATTTTCCTCTCCCAACTAACCTCCGGTTGTCAATTGATCAAGGGGAGTTATTATCACATCCTGAGGTATACAGACGTCTAGTTGGCAGATTACTATACCTAAACATCACTAGACCAGATATTTCTTACTCTATACAGCACCTAAGTCAGTTTCTTAGCCAGCCTAGACATCCTCATATGCAAGCTGTTATGCATCTACTCAGATATCTCAAAGGAACTATCAGGGTTGGCCTATTTTATCCTACGAACTCCACCTTATGTCTTAAAGCATTCACAGATGCTGACTGGGGCAGATGCTTGTCAAGTAGAAAGTCTCTAACTGGCTATTGCATTTTCCTGGGAGATAGTTTAGTTTCTTGGAAAACCAAGAAACTAAGGACTGTATCCAAATCATCAGCAGAATCTGAGAATAGTGCCATGTCTGAAACAACCAGTGAGATTGAATGGATGGTTGGACTACTACGAGACTTTTAGGTCCCATTCCAATTGCCTCTCACACTCCACTGTGATAATAAGGCAGCCCAATATATTGCTGCAAATCCTGTTTTCCACAATAGAACGAAGCATCTGGACATAGACTGTCATTATGTCAGAGACAAGATAAAAGAAGGTCTGATTCAAATAGCTCACATCAGTTCCCATGATCAATTGGCTGACATTATGACAAAGCCACTACCTTCACAGCAACATAATTCTCTAGCTTTCAAGTTAGGACTTGTTTTTCCTTCCAAGTCCAACTTGAAGCGGGGGTGAAGACATTATATATAGTTGCAATGTACAACAAGCTCAGTACACAGTAGGATAGGTAGTTGCAAAACAGAATTAGTTATTCATGCTTGGAATTAGTTAACCAGCAGAGCTGATTCATTTCTTCTTTGATGTATATAAACCCATCTTGTATCATTACGTGATATATGAGAAATATACTCTTCTTTCTTCTTTCTCTTTCTACATATTCTTGAATCTACAACACCCCCGACGTCCGTGTGGGCTCGCAGGCCCCACACGAGGACGGGGTGGGGGCACGATGGGTAGTGGGACACCTTGGTCCTGAAAAACGCGCTGTCGCTTGGTGATGGTGGGGTCGTTGTGTTGTTGTTGAAGGCAGACTTTATGCAGCCTTTTGGTAGGCCTAGGTTCTCATCCATTATTTCCATCATCTTTTCTGCTAGCTTCTTTAACTCAGCTCTGTACTCTGCCATTGTCTCCATGTAATTTTTCATGTAATCAAACAAATTAATTTAAAACATTAAACCAAGTCTAATTTTTGCGTAAAATGACCCGATCCAAACCAAACTAGGATGAAATCAGTTTGATCATTGTCAGCCTCCCGACAAGCTTACTGGACAAACCACAACAAACTCAAAATACTCCATGAACCCAATAATCCAACATGCCCAAGTCTAAGGATAGTGCTTACTTGAAGGCAGGGGTGTTTGAAGGCCATTCAGGATTGTCATCAGTGAGAAGGAAGACACCCTCCCAATCAACCCCATCTAGTTTTCTGCATTCTTTTTCTCCAAGTGCTTGTTCAACAATGAAACTGGCTTCGACTTTTTGAAGTTGTCGAGTCTTTCGTGCTTAAAGCACTCCGAGCTTACCTTCTTCACCCTCTCGAGAAGCTCCTCTGGAATTCCATGATTCACCAACTGCAAAAACATTTGTCTCCCACCTTAGTTGTCACCTAGTCGCTCAAGTCAGGTTTATCACTCATCCAATAAGTCTGTACAAGAGCACAATTTTGAAATCTAGCCAAATTTGTTGGTCTTTAGGCCTTTGTCTTACAAGAGCAGAGCTACTGTCGGTCTACACAAATAATACATCTCTTTCATCACAGATTTTCTCTATTCACAATACTCGAATCAAGATCTTGTTTAACCTCTGCTTAAAGAGACCGACTTCGAGAGACTTAAGAGTTGGGATCGAAAGAGTGAACATATTTATTTTATAAATCACACATTTAATGCACAAAGAATTACCTGGAAGAAACCCCATTCTTGGCATCCACTATGGATTTCAGCCATGGTAGCAGCCCTCTCTTCTCCATTGAGCTTCGAAAAATCGATAACAGGAACCACCATTGTCTCTAGCTAATTTAGAGAGAGAGAGAGAGAGAGAGAGAGAGAGAGAAATGAGCGATAAAGAGATCAAGCACAAGATCTAGGGAGAGAGAAAAGAGTGTTCTTAGCTTTTGCGTAAAGCTTGGTTTATGGTGTGTTTTATAATTGGGGGTGGGCGTGGGTATTTATAGAGGGATGTTTCTCCTCTAAAGTGGGACGATCAACCAATCACAGCCTGAGCCCACTGCCTTTTCTTTTTCCTCTTTTTGTTTTGAGGATTTATTTGTAATTAGCAGGCGTGGTCCGGCTATGGCGGTGAAGCCTTTCTTTAGTTCAGATAAATAATTGCAAAGTGTTCATAAAAATCAAATCAAGGTCAAATGGTCAATGCTTGCCACGTCTGGTGTGGGCCGCAGATTCCTACAGCGGTAGGTGACCTCACAGTTCAGGCTTGTAACTCAACCTCATGTAGTCATGTCATTCAGTATTTGTCAAGTTAGGCCCTATTCTTTTCAGTGAGAAATGAGGAGTGCATGATGGGTGAGTATAGAAAAGGGAGAAAAGAAGTTGGTGAATGTGATTTTTTTTTTTTTTAAGTGTGAGAAGTAGTGGGTGAAAGTTAAATGCAGTTGAATAAAGTTGAAGTATTGATCATTAATATTTTTTATTTTATACTGTAATATTTTTATTGTGACAGTAATTAATGATGATGAAATTTTTTTATTTTTGTTTATTATTTTTTGTTCTTTTTTATTTTTTTATTTGTTTATTTTTATATTTTTGTATTTTTATTTTGTATTTTGTATTTTGTATTTTGTATTTTTGTATTTTTGCATTTTTTATTTTTAAATTTTTAAATTTTTAATTTTTAATTTTTAATTTTTAATTTTTAATTTTTTAAATTTTTAATTTTAATTTTAATTTTAATTTTAATTTTTCTTAAATTTTTTAAATTTTTTAGTTTTAATTTTTTTATTTTTTTGTATTTATTTTTTATTTTTTATTTTTGTGAAATTTTTCGTTGGTTGTTTTTCTGGAATAAAAAAATGAAAAATAAAAAAATACAACAAAATAAAAAAAAAATAAATACAAAAAAATAGAAAATTTATAAATTTATAAATTAAAAAATAAAAATAAAAATAAATACAAAAAATTAAAAAATTATAAATTAAAAAAATACAAAAATACAAAAAAATTAAAAATTAATACAAAAAAATTAAAAATTAAAAAATAATGAAAAATTAAAAAAAAATGAAAAACAAAAAAAAATTGTTCCATAACATCTGAAAAATTAAAACTGCTCATAATTGCTATCAGATTATTCGTACACACAATTACGTAAATTATAAAAATTTTCAGAATATGGAAAACGGTTGTTTCATGTAGGTGTAGGAAGGAGTGTGAGAGTATGGGGATGAGTGGTATTTTTTTTTAAGTGTGGGAAGGAGTGGGAAGAATGGAGAATGAGTGGATAAGTGTGGGTTGGATTGATTTCCCAACGAAAAGAATAGGGCCTTAGAGCCCAAAGAAGGTGTTTATCTTGTACTTGGAATACTTTCACAATAATTAAGAATTTAAGATCAAGTGTGGAGAATAGTATCTTATTCCGATTTCTTCACAATAATTAAGATTAACTGTGGAGAACAGTATCTTATTCTGATATTTCATCTATAAGTATATGCTAAGATGAGGGGCCTTAGTCCGCAAAAATTATTTAAACATATTATATATTGTCTTTTCTAAAAAAACAAATCTCAGAATCAAAATGAGTGTTATAAATATCGTATCGTATCGTTAGGTACCGGTCGAAGTATACTATACTGGTCAAAAAACGGTACAAGCTATTGCCTAGTACTATACCGATCAATACTATTCTATACCATCAAGGTAATATTCAGAGATCTGGAATGAGAATCAACCCAACGACACAACAAGGTTGCTCTTCAACTGGTGCTTCCCCAGAAAACCATAGAAACCGTAAGAAACCTCAAGCGGGAGGTCGAGCATCTTGATTGGAAGGAGAATCCACTAAGGCAGTATCAGATACTCCTTCTATTAATCCTTGTATCGATTTTACCTTTAAGGATTGTGTTGTTATGATTCAGGGGAAAAACCCATTAAGTAGATGAGACTAGAAACCCAAGGAGTGAGTGTTTGGAGTAACTTTGGATTGTGAGAGGAGTGCGGGAGAAACACGCCCCCGTTATTTCCAATAAGTAAGCAATTTCGAGGACGAAATTCTTTTAAGGGGGGGAGAGTGTAAGGTCCGCGTACCTTATTTTATGTTAAGTTGTTCGTGATGCATTTTTGCGTTATAAAAACTTATTTTATTTAACGATATGAGTTACATTATTAGTAATGTGCCTATGTGATCGATAATTTTATTAAAGTTATTATTTTTTTTAAAAATCCTTCGATGATTTTTAATAAGCGTTATTAACAATTATGAACGAGTACTAAATCGATTAGGAACCCGAATACGGTTAGGTTATCAACCTTAGAGTTCGTTTCCTTGATTATTAAATCGAACCTCGATATTTTGGGAACGAGTAATCGACGAAGGGTCGTTTTAGCGATTGAGTTTAGAATTCGGGTTACAAATTAGACTAGCAGTGTCGAGTATTGAATAGTCTGGGAAAATATATATATATCAGAGGGGCATTTTTGTAATTTCGCTAACCGCTTTTCTCCCTTCCTGTCTCTTCCCTGTCGCGCCCCCCCGAACCCTGACACCTCTCTCTCTCCTCTGCTCTTCTTCTTCCTCTCATCTCCACCACGCTCGCGACCTCCATGCCCCAATTTTGCAGAGAACGTTCGCCACCCACAACCACAAATCCCACCCATTCGATATCCCCACGAACTAGCCTCCACCTGGTGTGAATTTTGGGCGAAGCCAGGAAGAATGCACCGCGTTTTCGGTAGGTTTGAGCACAAATTCGAGAGCCCAGACTTTTGAAAGGTTTAGCCATGCATTCTAGTCGGTGATTGCTTCGAAGCCACCATAAATTGGGGACGAATTCGTAGCCTCACGTATCCATCTCAAATTCAAGTTAGTGAGTGAGGTTTTGGGTTGAAATTGGGGTTCGATCTGCACAAATTAGGGTATGGTTTGGGGTTTGGTCAAGGGGTCAGCAAGCAAGGGTCAAGGAATCGGGTTTTTCCAGCACTCAAAGCCAAGCCCAGCATCCCTTGAATGAACCTTAAGCTTGGAATCGAGGTGAGGGTTCCTTTCCTCCTAAATTACTATTATTTTCGTCGAATTTAACTAAATTAGTTAGATCATGTTAAGTATGAGATTAGAAATCAGTTTGGGTGAAATTGGAGTCAAAGTTGAGAAATCATGAACATGGTGTTAATTGTGGGTTAATTGGATGTTGAAACTGGTGTTGGATTATTTGTAGCTAGACAGTTTGGAAGGTCATTGAATTATTAATAATCAGATAGTTACCTTAGTGTTGACGCTATGTTAGTTTATTAGCCCTGAATCATATTATGAAGTTTGAAAATGCTAATCGGGCGAATTGAGGCATTAGACAAGCATGTTGGTTTCTGCTTAGAAGTTATCGTTAAATCAGTACAACTGTATTAATTTCTATATGGGGTTATCGTTGAGAATGTTATGCTTATATATGATGGTTTTATGAATTATTGATTTATTTATGACAACATTAAACCGAGTTAGTAGTTAGATGGCTTGAGGTGGAACTGTTGAGAAATTCGAGGATCTTGTGGTCGGTGGTGTGTGAGGAGGGAGATAGGGTTGTGAATTGCCGTAATCGTGTGGATTGCGAGGCCATGAGTGGCTTAATGAGTTGTGATATGAAGTGTATGAATGTGCTATGTGTAAAACCTTTTCCCACAATGTGCTATGTGATTAATTCTTGGAAGTTTAGACGTTTTAAAAGTTTAGACATTTAAAAAAAGAAAACAAAGGGATGGGACATTTAGAAAGCTCGTGTATATGCTTGCAAAGGCTTTTAAATGTATCAGTTGCCTATTCATGTGTTAGGACGTCTAAAGTGTAAAAAGAGTCCAAAATTGTCGAACTGCTCAGTTAGTGACTCGACTGAATAGTCGATAGGTTAAGGAACTTTAAAAGCGAACTAAAAGTGAGTTCGAAAAGGTTTTTAAGGCAATGGTTTGGGTAATGACCCCTCTCCATGTTTAAAAGAATTTATACGATCCGAAAAAGAGTACCTTAAGGTACTAATTATGAAGCTTAGCTTATTGCATGCTTTTTGGTTACTTAAGTCTCTATTGAGTTTCGATATACAGTTTAGCAAACGTATTATGTTTAAACAGAGCTTTTAAGCTAAAAAGCGAAGTCGTTTTTATGAGTTAGCAATCGTTTTACATTTATAAGAAGCTATTTAATTGGAAATGAAGTCGTTTTACAAACTATCAAATGTATTACGCCTATATGAAGCTTTCAAGTTAGAAACGAAGTCGTTTTATGATTAGGCGACCTTATTATGTTTATATAAAAAGCCTTTTAGTTAAAAATGAAGTCGTTTTACGATTTAGTAAATTTTTACGTTTATACGAAGCATTCAAGTTAGAAACTAAATCGTTTTACGATTTAGTAAACGTGTTACATTTATAAGAAACTTTTAAGTTTAAAGTGAAATCGTTTTAAGTATTAACCAACTTATTGCCTCTATAAGAAGCCTTCAAATCTAAAAGGAAGTCGTTTTACGAGTTAATAAACGTATTACGTTTATATTAAGCTTTTAAGTGAGAAATGAATTCGTTTTATAAACTAGCAAACGTTTTACGTCTATAAGAGCTTCTTAAGTTAAAAACGAAGTCATTTTGCAAGTTAGTAGCCGTATTACGCTTATACGAAGCTTTTAAGTTCAAAACAAAATCGTTTTATGATTTAATAAGCTCATTACGTTTTTAAGAAGCTTTCAAGTTTCAAAGGAAGTCGATTTATGTGTTAATAAACTTATAACTTCTACAAGCAGTGTTTAAGCCCAAAACGAATGAATTATAAGCTTTTCAGAAGTTGGCATGAGTTATGAACCATTATTGGAATATGTGAAGAGTCACTGTGTTTTCAAAAGTATGTTTGAAAGCTTCAAACTCAATCCTTATTGCTTGTTTGATTATGTGTCTAACGATTTGATAGTAGGGAAGCTTGGTCGTTTAGGGCCTAGAAATGAGTTGAGGGGTTAGAATGAAGTTTTAATGGTGGTGATCTTTCCTCGAGGATTTTGATTACCTATTATGCTAGTAAAGTATGAATGCGTGATATATGGCTATTATTAGTATTATTGTCTACAACTGTTTTGGGTTTTAAGGAGTAGGGGAATTCTCACTGAGCGTGTGGTTGCTCACCCCAATACTCTTTCCCCTTTTCCCCCTAGTCTTTTGTTATGGCAGGTGAAAATCAAGCTACTTATGTGAGTTGGAGTCTACCCCTACATGAAAAAGAGTTATGTGTGCCATATAGAAGTAGATTCATGTGTTTAACGATTTAATATAATGTATTCCTAGTTTGTAAGTGTTGTAAACTAAGTTTTCTAGTTCATATAATACATATTGGTCATGAGTCGCTCTGTATGGCCGTGTGAGCCAACCATCTGAATAGTTAGATGTCTTCTTGATTAAAGTTGGTTGTATTTTAGGATGTAAACCCCAGTACTCCGGTTGTGTAGACCGTTGAGTTGTATCTTTTACTTTTCATGTGTTAAAGAACTATTCTGTTTGGTGTACTCCGAGCGGGTGGCTCGTTGAGTTGTAAACTCCGGCGTGTGGGCGTTGAGCTTCTTTTAAATGTTATGCGCTTCCGTTGATTTGCAGGGAATTTTTTGTAAGGTTTTTAGCCTGAAAACGGTAAGTTTTTAGGGGAAACTCTGTTCGTTTCACCCCAGAAATTAAGTAAGAAGTAAGAAAACGTAACGTTTCTGACCTTAGGGGCTGGGGTGTACGTTACATGAACCCCTGCAAGTTAAAGAAAATCTCACCTATGTTGAAGAGCCCATTCGGATTTTGGAGAAAGCAGAGAAAAAGCTCAGAAACAGGAGCATTCCCTATGTTAAGGTGTTATGGAAACATCACAAGGTGGCGGAAGCGACTTGGGAGCTGGAAAACGAAATGCATGAGAAATATCCCGCGCTATTTCCTTCAGGTAAACCAATTTCGAGGACGAAATTTCTTCAAGGGGGGAGAATGTTAGGGCCACGATATCGTTTTACTGTTGATCAGTTGTTCTGGTTGTTAAATTTATAATTTGCCTTGAATTATTGTTCGACAAAAATGTAAAGTCAATTGTGTGAGTTTTTTTTAACTATTAATTTCGCTAAAAAGAACGATTATTTAATTTATGTTATTATCGACGTTACTTAATTATAAAAATGTTTGAATCAATGCTAAACCGAGTTTTTAAAATCGTTTTTCATTTTACTTAGCCGATTCCCAAAGTTTAAACTGAAATGTTTGTTGTAGGTCGTTTCAACCCGAGTTTAGCCTAACCATTAACAAGTACGGGACCAGAAATTAGCTGAATGATGTTAGTTGAACCAAAAAAAAGGGGAAAAGGGAAAAAAAGGGGGGGGGCTGAGTCGGGTCTGTGAGACCCCCCGACATCACCTCTCTCTCTCGACCGCAACTCTCTCTCTCTCTCCGACGACCGGCCATCTGTCGCTGCCGCCGACCAGTACGCGTCACCGACGAGAGAAAGGGACCACCGGTCCGCCAGCCACGCGTCCACCACCACCGAAACCACCACACCTCGTCCTCCACTTCTTACGGCCAAATCGACCCAAAAACCACGCGTCTGGCCGC
>JACYFF010031954.1:13475077-13486164 GCA_017589665.1 Selenicereus undatus | reverse complement strand
CTACTTGCTTCAAAATTACTTCACCAAATTCTCTAATATTTTAGCATCTTCACCCCCTAGGGAAGCTCCTCTGGAATTCCATGATTCACCAACTACAAAAACATTTGTCTCGAACATTAGTTATCACCTAGTCACTAAAGTCATCACTCATTCGGGAAGTCTATATTTGAAAGCAATATTGGTCAACAAAAATTCATATCAGCTGAATTTTGAAATTTAGCCAAATTTCTTGGTCTTTAGGCCTTTATCTTACCAGAGCTGAGCTACTGTTAGCCTACACAAATAATACAACTCTTTCATCACATATTTTCTCAATTGAGATCTTGTTTAGCCTCTGCTTGAAGAGACCAATTTCGAGAGACTTAAGAGTTGGGATTGCAGGAGTGATCATATTTATTTTATAAATCCACATTTAATGCACAAAGAATATCTGAAAGAAACCCCATTCTGAAATCAAATGTCCACCTGAAACACATTCGAAAGAGGATTGTCGTATTTACAGATGACCAGTAGTGGGGGTGGTGACGGAGAAGGCGTGTATGGTGGTCAATAATGACTGCGACGGCTATGAATTAAAGATATGCATAAAAGAGGCCAGAGGAAAATGGAAGGAGGGAGAGGAGAACAACAACAATTTTTCATCTTTGTCAATAATATTCTAGAGCAGCTAGATCAATATGGGCGCAGGAGGCAAACAATTGCTAATAAATCACGTGGCACCACGTGTAAAAATCAAACATTTTTATTTCGCCAATTATACTCCGCCACGTGTCAAGTTAATTACGGCGGTCCATTGAATTAAATATTTGATGGAAAATTACTGCGGCCAATTGAAAAGTACCACATGTCATAAATGATGCTGAAAATATATTACTATTCTTTTTTAGAGATAATCAGGAAGAAACCCTAATCCCAACTTCTCTATAAAAAGTGGAGCTACTCCTCTCATTTTGGGGTGTGCATTTAGAAGAACTCACAAGAGCTCAGAAAAAATTCTGTCTAAAAGAAGACACAAGCACTCCAAACACGTGTCGCCCAACCTCAAAGATTAAACTATTTGCTCGGCAGAGATTAAGCCTATTAGGCCCTGCAATGCCCCGACCCCTCTCGATCGCAGGTCTTACCAATAACAGCTTCAAAGATCGTCGACTAGCCCTACAAATCACAACAAGTCTTTTCAGCATGCTTTGTCCTCGCTTACACACTGCCTGAGAAACTTCCCAGGAGGTCACCCATCCCAAGATTGCTCCCCTGCAAGCACGTTTAACTGTTGAGTTCTTAAGAGTGGACTTCCTGAAAAAAAAAGGTGCACCTTTGGCGATATAAGTAGTCATTTCGATCCTTTTTTTTAAGCCACACTCGGGGTGTTACAATCACCCTCACTTGAAGCGCACAACGTCCTCGTTGTGCCTCAATAACCGACGGACTTACGAGTCCTCTTGACTGGCGGTCCACACCCAGTATCTTTGCCCCGCTAGGTGACTGCCCATGGGCTCTCCATCCATTGGCGTAGCTCACGGTCGCGATCTGTAACGCCCCGACTCCTCTCGGTCGCAGGTCTTACCAATAACAGCTTCAAGGATCGTCGACTGGCCCCACAAATCACCACAAGTCTTTCCTGCATGCTTCGTCCTCCCTCACACGCTATTTGGGAAACTTCCCAGGAGGTCACCCATCCCAAGATTGCTCCCCAACAAGCACGCTTAATTGTGGAGTTCTTAAGAGTGGGCTTCCCGAAAAAAAAATTGCACATTTGGTAATATAAGTAGTCACTTCGATCCTTTTAAACCACAATCGGAGTGTTACAATCACCCCCACTTGAAGCGCACAACGTCCTCGTTCTGCCTCACTAACCGATTGACTTATCAGTCCTCATGACCGGTAGTCCACACCCAGTATCTTTGCCCCGCTAGGTGACTGCCCATGCGCTCTCCATCCACTGGCGCAGCTCACGGTCGCGGGTCGGCTCTGATACCATCTGTAATGCCCTCACCCCTCGCGGTCGAAGGTCTTACCAATAACAGCTTCAAGGATCGTCAACTGGCCCCACAAATCACCACAAGTCTTTCCGGCGTGCTTCGTCCTCGCTCACACATTGCCTGGGAAACTTCCAAGGAGGTCACCAATCCCAAGATTGCTCCCTAGCAAGCACGCTTAACTGTGGAGTTCTTAAGAGTGGGCTTCTCAAAAAGAAAGGTGCACCTTTTGTGATATAAGTAGTCACTTCGATCCTTTTTTAAGCCACACTCGGGGTGTTACAATCACCCCCACTTGAAGCGGACAACGTCCTCGTTGTGCCTCACTAACCGACCGACTCATCAGTCCTTTTGACCGGTAGTCCACACCCAGTATCTTTGCCCCGCTAGGTGACTGCCCATGGGCTCTCCATCCACTAGTGTAGCTCACGGTCACGGGTCGGCTCTGATACCATCTGTAACGCCCCGACCCCTCTCGGTCGCAGGTCTTAGCAATAACGGCGTCAAGGATCGTCGATTGGCCCCACAAATCACCACAAGTCTTTCCGGCGTGCTTCGTCCTCGATCGCACGCTGCTTGGGAAACTTACCAGGAGGTCACCCATCCCAAGATTGCTCCCCAGCAAGCACGCTGAGCTGTGGAGTTCTTAAGGGTGGACTTTCCGAAAAGAAAGGTGCACCTTTGGTGAGAAAAGTAGTCACTTCGATCCTTTTTTTTAAGCCACACTAGGGGTGTTACAATCACCCACCACTTGAAGCGCATAACGTCCTCGTTGTACCTCAATAACCGACCGACTTACGAGTCCTCTTCACTGGCAGTCCACACACAGTATCTTTGCCCGACTAGGAGACTGCCCATGGGCTCTCCATCCACTGGCGCAGCTCACAGTCAAGATCTGTAACGCCCCGATTCCTCTCGGTGATAGGTCTTACCAATGACGGTTTCAAAGATCGTCAACTGCCCCCACAAATCACCACAAGTCTTTTCGGCATGCTTCATCCTCGCTCACACGCTATTTGGGAAACTTCCCAGGAGGTCACATATCCCAAGATTGCTCCCTAACAAGCACCCTTAATTGTTGATTTGTTAAGAGTGGGCTTCCCGAAAAGAAAGGTGCACCTTTGGTAATATAAGTAGTCACCTCGATCATTTTACACCGAAATCGGAGTGTTACAATCACCCCCACTTGAAGCGCACAACGTCCTTGTTGTGCCTCACTAACCAACCGACTTATCAGTCCTCTTGACTGGTAGTCCACTCCCAATATCTTTGCCCTACTAGGTGACTGCCCATGGGCTGTCCATCCACTAGCGCAGCTCACGGTCGCGGGTCGGCTTTGATACCATCTGTTAAAGCCCTGACACCTCTCGGTCGCAGGTCTTAGCAATAACGGCTTCAAGGATCGTCGACTGGCCCCACAAATCACCACAAGTCTTTCCGGCGTACTTCGTCCTCGCTCACACGCTGCTTGGGAAACTTACCAGGAGGTCACCCATCCCAAGATTACTCCCCAGCAAGCACGCTTAGCTGTGGAGTTCTTAAGAGTGGACTTCCCGAAAAGAAAGGTGCACCTTTGGTGATATAAGTAGTCACTTCGATCCTTTTTTTTAAGCCACACTCAGGGCGTTACAATCACTCCCACTTGAAAAGAAGAACGTCCTCGTTGTGCCTCAATAACCGACCGACTTACGAGTCCTCTTGACTGGTGGTCCACACCCAATATCTTTGCCCTGCTAGGTGGCTGCCAATGCGCTCTCCATCTACTAGCGCAGCTCACGGTCATGATCTGTAATGCCCCGACTCCTCTCGGTCGCAGGTCTTACCAATAACGGCTTCAAGGATCGTCGATTGCCCCACAAATCGCTACAAATCTTTCCGGCGTGCTTCATCCTCGCTCACACGCTATTTGTGAAACTTCGCAGGAGGTCACCCATTCCAAGATTGCTCCTCAACAAGCACGCTTCATTGTGGTTTAAAAGGATCGAATTGACTACTTATATTACCAAAGGTGCACCTTTCTTTTTGGGAAGGCCACTCTTAAGAACTCCACAGTTAAGCGTGCGTGCTGGGGAGAAATCTTGGGATGAGTGACCTCCTGGGAAGTTTCTCAGGCAGCGTGTGAGTAAGGACGAAGTATGCCGGAAAGACTTGTGGTGATTTGTGTGGCCAGTCGATGATCCTTGAAGCCATTATTAGTAAGAAGTGCGACCGAGAGGGATCGGGGCATTACAGATGGTATCAAAGCCGACCCGCAACCGTGAGCTGCACTAGTGGATGAAGAGCCCATAGGCAGTCACCTAGCGAGGCAAAGATACTGGGCGTGGACCGCCAGTCAAGAGGACTCGTAAGTTGGTCGGTTATTGAGGCACAACAAGGGCGTTGTGCGCTTCAAGGGAGGGTGATTGTAACACCCCGAGTGTGGCTTAAAATAACGGTTCGAAATGACTACTTATTACACCAAAGGTGCACCTTTCTTTTCGGGAAATCCAATCTTAACAACTCCACAGTTAAGCGTGCTTGCTGGGAAGCAATCTTAGGATGGGTGACCTCCTGGGAAGTTTCTCAGGCAGCGTGTGAGCGAGGACGAAGCATGCCGGAAAGACTTGTGTCGATTTGTGGGGTCAGTCGACGATCCTTGAAGCTGTTATTGGTAAGACCTGTGACCGAGAGGGGTCGGGGCATTACAGATGGTATCAGAGCCGACCCGCGATTGTGAGCTGCGCCAGTGGATGGAGAGCTCATGGGCAGTCACCTAGGGGGGCAAAGATACTGGGTGTGGACTACTGGTCAAGAGGACTTATGAGTCGGTCGAATAGTGAGGCACAACAAGGACGTTGTGCGCTTCAAGTGGGGGTGAATGTAACACCCCGAGTGTGGCTTAAAAAATGATCGAAGTGATTACTTATATTACCAAAGGTGCACCTTTCTTTTCGGGAAGCCCACTCTTAAGAACTCCACAGTTAGGCATGCTTGCTGGGGAGCAATCTTGGGATGGGTGACCTCCTGGGAAGTTTCCCAGGTAGCGTGTGAACGAGGACGAAGCACGTCGGAAAGACTTGTGCGATATGTGGGGCCAGTAGACGATCCTTGAAGCCGTTATTGGTAAGACCTGCGACCGAGAGGGGTCGAGGCGTTACAGATGGTATAAACGAGGACGTTGTGTACTTCAAGTGGGGGTGATTGTAACACCCCGATTGTGGCTTAAAAGGATTTGAAGTAACTACTTATATCACCAAAGGTGCACCTTTCTTTTCGGGAAGCCCATTCTTAAGAACTCCACAGTTAAGTGTGCTTGCTGGGGAGCAATCTTGGGATGGGTGACTTCCTGGGTAGTTTCCCAAGCAGCGTGTGAGCGAGGACAAAGCATGCCGAAAAGACTTATGGTGATTTGTGGGGCCAGTCGACGATCCTTGAAGTCGTTATTGCTAAGACCTGCGATCGAGAGGGGTCGGGGCGTTACAGGCCCTCTCTCGAGACCAGATTCATTCAAGAATGTTCAAGGAGATCGAATAAGAGGATTTATTATACCTGTTCTTGTAACAATTGTTGGGTTTTGTTGCCCAAAATCTATGGCGGCTAGGGTTTGTCTTGAAGCGCAGTTTTTCTTGGTGGCTAGGGTTTGTCTCTAAGGGTAAAACCTTAATTTTCTAGACCTTATAAAAGGGGGCCATACCTAGGTTCTAAAAAATCATCCCTGAATCACTAAACACATTGAGAGGTAGAGAATTGTGAGAGAGATTACAAGAGAGGTTGTAACTCTGCTGTTGGATCAAATCACTTGTTGTGATTGTGATTGTTTTGTATTCTCCCTACTCATATTGTGGATTGATTGTGCTCGTTGCCGTCTGTGATTTTTTTCCCGCATTGGGTTTCCACGTAAATCTTGTGTGTCGTTATTTTTGTTCTTGTTGGCGTTCCTTTAATTTCTGTATATTTGTTTTCATCCTATTGCTTCCGCTATTACTTTGCTCTAATTTCCTAACAACAATTATACAGAAATTTTACCCATTGCTATAATATCAATACAAAAATTTTTGATTTGCAACTCAATTTCTGGCTTAATTTATTTAAGGCTTGAAATTTGTGTTTACAAATTTGGCACACTCGGTGGGACATCTCTGCCTCTCATCTCTTTCTCGAAAGTACGAATCTTATATTCGTTCAAGACCACATGCCCCTAAGAACGCTACCTCTCAAGCTTCAAGGAAAGCTATCCAATCCATATCTCAGGGATCGACAACTGCTAGTACCGCATCTGGCGGGATTATGACTAGAAACATGGCAAAAACTGTAAAACCCCAGAAAATTCATTGTGTAGAATCAAGGTCAAGATGGACCGACCTGAACCCGGGTCATGTCAAGGGAGTTTTGAATAACTTTGGATTGACTCTTTTATGTTTTGATTTAGGTTGGTTTCAGTCAAACAACATTTTCTTTTTAGTACGTTATTTTCTATCGTAAACATCGCTATTTTCGGACCAACCTTTCGTGATTTTCCATAGCTTTTTGAAAAAAAATGTATTTTTTGGCCGATCATGCATTTCTGGACTGACCACCCTCCTTTTTCCCCCCTTGGCCGTGTATATAAAAAGAAAAAAAAATTAACCTACTCCTAGAAGGGGTAGAACTCCCGACTCGCCCCACTTCCTTCCCTCCCTTTTAAATTCAAAAATTTAACCTAAACTACCCACACCCACTCTCCCCATCTCACGCCTCATTCTCTCTCTCACGGCTCCCTTTTCACATCCTCCCACTCTTTCTTCCTCCACTCTAGAACCACCATCACATACACCAAGCAACCACCAAGCCATCGCCATCTCTTTTGCTTTCAAAACAAAGGAAAAAGAGGAGAAGATAGAGCATGATTGAAGAACTTCACCCTTATCCTCTTCTCTTTTGATTTTTGATCGTTTTTGTTGAAATCACAAGGTTTAATTCAAGTCTAATGTTTTCTTTCAGTTTTCTCGGCATTAAATGTGAGTAAAGGCGGTGTTCCTATCGAATTGAACTCGAAACCGATCCAAGGTATTTTGCCACCATGTTTTTAATATCGTTTTAATTTTAGTTTTGGTAAAGAAGGGATTCTTTTGGCATGATTGGATCTGGGTAAGGGTTTAATGATCTTGTTGAGAATGGATAAATTTTTGATGCACCAATACTAGGCAAAAACCGTGCATAAGATAAAGGAGAAAAAAAAACTCAGATTCATCCCTAATTTACCCTGACTTTGAAAGTTCATGGGAATTAATCTAGTTGTTCACAAATTCTGAAATTTTTATGGTAGATGGATTGGAATGTGAAAATTACGTGTTGAAACCAGTGAATCGGAGTTAAAATGAGGAACTTATGGCTGAAATACCGAACCCTGTAAAAATCAAGGCTATTGGTGCAGGTTTTGGTTGTTTGAAGTTTTGACCTAGTTACTGTTCGATTTGGTAAAAACTTTAAACATGAAAGTTGTAGTACACAAAATTATCTTTCCAAGTTGGGGAAGAGGTTGATTTTTGGAAGGGGGGAGAAAAAGTTATGGATTTTGGAACTGAGGTTAAAAACCTGAGCAGAAACTGGGAAGCTAAAACTGGGACTGTTACAACCATGGATTTGGGAAAATTGCCTAGGTTAGAATTGGTTGCTAAAAATCCTGAAATTTATTGGGTGTGAACTTCTAGATGTAACAAAAATTCCCGTTTTGGAATCAGACCATTTCGAGTAGCATAGCCCAAGATGCAATAAATTCTTCAAGGGACGGTCTTGGGAAAACAGTCACTGATAGTTCTGAAATAACTGAGATTATGACCTAGTTCAGGATAGAACCGGGCCAAACCCCGAACACAAAAAATGTAGGGGACAAATTAAGGTTTTGGGATCGACCTAGAACATTGAATTTGGACGCCGGAAACAAAAGTTATGGCTGCTAAAGGTCGCACCAAGAATTTGACTAATTGACCCTTGACTGGGGTTAAGGATGGGTTGAACAAAAAAAAAAGTTAGATAAATGTTATAAAAAAGTTTGAGAGGACCAAAGATGTCCTAAATTAAATGTGGACTAATTGTGGACTATACATGGGCCAGGTGCGAACCAGGGAACCTATTATTAAGTAACTGGGCCCGTAAACTGTATTGTAACTAGGTAACAATCATGCCCTAACCTTTCCATGTGTGGCTTAACTGCGAATGTTTTGGAACGTGAGTAAGAATTTATGGTTTTACATAAAATTTCATTGCGTTGCTATGGGAAAGGTGCTTGAAATTGAATGAACTGATTGTGCTATGTTGACTCCAGCAAGGAGGAAGAACCTGTTAACTAAAAAGGACTGAATGGGGCGAGTTTCATGTATTTGAATGAGTTGAAGGCCATAGCCTTCCCCGGGTAATAAGTGCATGCATGTGAGCGGCCATGTGCTCAGTTGAGACGTGGGCCAGCTTATCGGTAACCACCTGTGTTGGTGGTAGGCCAGGAGTAGTTAAGCGGTAATTGCTTGAGTAGCGGTAGGCCAAGAATGAGTTAGGTGGCTGCGTTGTGACAAGCGCAAGCCATGAGACCCACTGTGGTCGCTCCCCCAAAACCGAATTGAAACTGATGCATGTTGAACTGAACTGTGGAAGTGTGATTCTGAAAAGATAAGGAAGAAAGTATGACAACGGCTTATGTGCTTGAAAGATGTTTTGTTGTCCCTTCCCCTTAAAATGTTTTCAAAAGGAATTTGCGCGCGTGTTTGACTGTTAGGGGTGCTTGTTACTGAGTTTATCTCACGTTTATAAAATGTTTTGTTTTTAGGTGATATGAGTAGGCCAGGGGCTGGGGATGTCAAATCAGTGTGAGGCACGAATGCTGCAAGACTATAAGTTAGGGTTGGATGGTGATGAACACTAGTTATTGCTAGTTGTTATTTTTTTGGATTTTGTTGGATGTAATCTTCTTTGTATCGAAGATTTTCCCTTTCGTTTGTTTTATAAGACTCGGTATTTAGCCTGGTATTTCCAAGAATGAGATACGGCGGTAACACCCCACTAGGTTGACCCGCTGCCTTTAAGGCTGCTTGGCCTTAAACATGGAACTAGAAATCTAGGGGTGTTACAAAACTGTTGCCACAATCGCCATAGGGCAATCAGTTGTGACTGCACCATTGCAGCCACGTAAGATTCAAAATTTGGACTCCAAAACTTCTGATGGAGTCAACCAAGTTGCTCCTCTTACTTTAAAGAAAAAGTCTATTGCCGGCCTCAACATGCGACAAATGATGCCTCGTGGGATGGATGAACTCCAAACTCATACCAACCCTTTCTTCCAGCCATTTGGTTTAGAAGATGATGGTTATTCGAGTAGTGATTCCTCTTCAACGTTGTCAAAAAAATCACCCTTTTCTCATGCTGAAGTTGAATCCTCTGACACTGTCATCATGCCACTTATGGTAACGGAGGCAGCCAACTTTGAGGATCAATTAGCAAGCATGAAGGCAACGTTGGATCGACTTTCTAAAGTGAGTGCAGAAAAGGACACTCAAATCAGACGTCAGAACAAGCAAATTGCTGAATTCACAAAGAAATTAGAGAAGAAGTCATCCGAAGCTTCTCATAAGGACTCGGACAACAAAAATTCCGACAAGGAGTCTAATCGCAACGAAGAATCTGACGATGGAATCATGCCAAAGAAGCACTCTGCGTTGGATTCAATGTCTGAAGCTTCTCATAAGGACTCGAACAATGAAAATTCTGACAAGGAGTCTAATTGCAACAAAGAATCTGACGATGGAATCATGCCAAAGAACGACTCTGCGTTGGATTTAATGTCTGCTGAGCAAATTCAAAGCTTAATTGCGAATGCGATTAAGGCTCAACTAGGCGGAGGAAGTCACAAGACAAACTTGTACACGAAGCCTTATAGGAAGAGGATTGACCTACTTCGTATGCCCCATGGCTATCAGCCTCCCAAGTTTAATCAGTTCGATGGGAAAGGCAACTCCAAGCAACACATTGCACATTTTATCAAAACATACAGAAACGTCGGAACTGAAGGCGACCGATTAGTGAAGCAGTTTGTCCGATCCCTTAAAGGTATTGCTTTCAACTGGTATACAGACTTGGAGCCTGAATCCATCAATAGTTGGGAACAAATGGAGCGGGAGTTCCTCAACAGAATTTACAGCACTCAACGCACTGTTAGTATGATAAAACTGACAAATACTAAGCAGTGGAACGATGAACCTGTCCTCGATTACATTAATCGTTGGAGATCTCTCAGCCACGAGTGCAAGGATCGTTTATCATAGGCCTCCGCTGTAGAGATGTGCGTTCAAGGTATAGAGTGGGACTTGTTGTATGTTTTATAGATGAGCAAGCCAAGGACTTTCTAAGAACTAGCTGCAAAAGCGCATGACATGGAAATGACGATAGCGAACCGTCGTGGTAAGTCGGTTATCCCTTATGAACTTAAGATGGAGAAAGTGAGACCAAGAAGAGCTCTAAGCCTTCGAAGGTGCCGACAAAGGAATCCATAACTACTTTCGCTGAGGAACCTGTACGGATTTCAAGGAAATCTAGGCCATAACAAATGAAAGGATCATCCTTCAGGAATCGTGGAAGGAAGTGACCTACGCTAAAGGAGCTTTAAAAGAAGAAGTACCCCCGGACTTGTCAAGAATGTTGGATGATTCGCTTGAGAATGGGATTATTGAACTCCCTGCACCGAAACGGCCTGAAGAGGCTGGAAAGACTACTGATCCCAAGTACTATCGTTATCATCGAGTCATTAGCCATCTTCTCGAGAAGTGCATTACGTTGAAAGAACATATTATGCAGCTAGCTAGAGATGGGAGGATCATATTGGACTTAGATGATTCCGCTGGGACTAATCATATTTCCGCTTAGGTGGTTTGCTCTCTTGTATTACAGCAGCAAAGGCCTACTCGGTCTCATGAGCAAAGGGAGAGCAGCATAATTGCCCCTGAAAGAGAAGACTTGTTCACTATTCAGTTTGGAAGACTGGAACCCATCGTTGTTCCCTTACAGTTTCAGGGATCGATGGTGGAGACCAATCTTTCTCCGATGGAGGACGAAGAAGGATGGACACTCATCACTCGAAGGAGGCTAAGAAATCCAAAACAAGCTAAA
>JACYFF010031954.1:13407591-13436489 GCA_017589665.1 Selenicereus undatus | reverse complement strand
TTTTAAATTAACTTTTAAAAAAGATTAGATAGTTATTCCATACAATTTTATACCTATTTTAAACGTTTTTTCATTTAAAAGTTATGTACGGTTTTATTTTCAGAGAATGGAGAAGAAAAAATAAAGTCATTATTGTTTAATTTGTAAATAGATGCAATAGTTATATAACATCTTTTCAAAATACTCAATAAAAATGACTGACTATTATTGTTAAAAGAGATGAATTAGAGAAAAATAAAAAACTAAGGATATTATGTTCGGGTCAAGCGGACAGGTTAGGGTTCGGCTCGGATTTGAGCAACTAATTTACGAGTTTTTCAAGCTTGGTTATTTTCAGGTTCGAGTCGAGAAAATCGAATTCAAAATTCAAAATTTTTAGACGGATTCGAGTTGAGTTTTTAACAGATCTAAGTTAGATAATTGTAAGGTGTTGAAAGAAATCAAATCATGGTGCGATGGTCAACGCTTCCTCGGTGCAGTGGGGGCCGTAGACTCCTGCGGGAAAATCGTTCAAGCTCGTAACGGTTTTACCAACGTCATGTCAAACAGTATTTTTCTACTCAGAGCCTGAAGAAGGTGCCGATCTTTTACTCCGAGTACTTTCCCAATAATTAAGATCAAGTGTTGAGAACAGTATCTTATTCTGATTTTTCGCAATAATTAAGATCAACTGTAGAGAACAGTATTTTGTTCCCATTTTTCATCTATAAGTATGTGCTGCGACGAGGAGCCGTAGGCCTTGTTCTTTTTTGTTGGGATTAGAAGAATTTAGGTTACGATTTATAACTTTTTACATTTTTAACATAATTTGTATGTTTTTTACATTTTTTTACTTTCCATATAAATTTTAACATAACATTCAAGAAGTTATTTACTTTTTTGATTAATTATAGAAATATGTATATATTTTTTATTATATTACCAATATAAAAAATCTGTAAATATTTTTATGAACACAACATTTCTACAAACATAAAAATGAAATTTTACGATCTAAATTATAATTTAGTTTCGACTTGAACAACATATGTCATTACAGATGAAATAAGCTAACATGGTTTTAAAATTAGAATACAAAAATTACATTCATGTTTGAGTTTGAATTATATATGAAAAACTCTCAATCTACATGTGACGAATTATAATACAAAAATTGCATTCATGCTTTTAAAATTATAATACAAAAATTATTTCTTAATATTCTAAGGGTTTATTTATAAACTTTTTGGTAACAAAATACTGAAAATACTAATTTAAAATGATTTATTTAAAATAGAATTTCATTTTAAGATTTCTATTTAATTTTGTCGGAAAAATTGTGTTATTTTTTGTTTTAATTTTCTTCTAGGAAGGTCAAACTAATGTTAACATAAAAAATCACCTCAAGTATAGAAAAGTTTGATTAAAAAAATTCTGGAATTGAATTTGTTTTATTGTTGTTTAATTACCGTGTTTAAAGATTTATTTTTATTAATTATATTATTTTAATATTGTTTTTTTCTATCCAAAATGCTCATTGTAAAAAATAAATTTTGCTTCAATAATGTTAAAAAATAATTTGCTTACTGATGGAATCAAATTTATTTCATAAATATGACTAATATATTATATGTTATTTCACGAATCATACATTAAACACCAACAATTATGCATACATATCTAAAAATTATACTCTACAACTTTTTAATAATTCAATAACTTCTTCATCTATCTTTACAGTTCCTTACATCTTCTTACAATTTCTTACGTCTTCTTACAGCTTCTTTACAATTCTTATAGATCCTTACAACTCCTTATATTTTCTTACTACTCACAACTACATCTTATCGTAAAAAGAAAAAAAAAACAGGCCCGTAGTTAGCAAAAATCATTTAAACATATTATATATTGTCTTTTTTTGACAAAAATAAATCTCAGAATCAAAATGCATGTTAGATGTAAAGCTTAGTTGTTTATTTGATATCTAAGTTGAAGATAAGATAACCCAATTTTGACCTAAACAAGAATTTATTTGATATGAACCAAACTGATTGCAAAGAATATTGGTAATTGATTTCAATTGCATATATTTGTCATTAGATAATCGATAGCACATAATAAATGTATTCTCATATGCATGCACCTTAATATGATTTTTTTGTCTTTGAGGTTGGAAGGAGACACAAAATACAACACAACGCAACACAACACAATCACGATACAAGAGGTAAGGAAGGAGAGAACCAAATTTGAAACCTATTGTACCTAGTGGCTCAGTCTTGACTATTGGTTGCACTTATGAAAAGTGAGGTTGTCTCATATTAACAATTTAAGAGGTCTTGAGTATGTATATAAACTTGTGAGCTACTCTGTCTATTGCTAATTGATTTTGGATTGAAATCTCATTTGAGCTTATATGTATGACTTGTTTGTTTATGATCCAATTTATATAGTCACAAACTCTTAGGAGAGATAATCTTACATTAGAGTTATCATAAACCTCTATCTTGACATCATTTTAGCCCCTGATTGACCCTTTTTTCTATTATTTTCATGTTTAATCTTGATGAGAAAAGGGTTAAATTGGCCTCATTTAGTTTAAATTATGCTCATGTAGTGATTCTTCATAATTTCATTAGTTTTTGCTGAGAAAATGAGATATCTGCTAATGCTGGAAGAAATGAGGCCCAAGGAGATGAGTTTCAATTCAAAGAAGAGGTTGGTTGAAGCTTCAAGAGAACAAGTGATTTGGAGTAGATATCCTGTGCCATGCGGCACGACCGTGCCACGCCAAGATTCTAGCGGGTCATAGCCAGACATATGGCATGGGTACCCTGTGCCTGGTGCCACGGCCGTGCTGCCCTTCCGTCTTCGTGACTTAATTGCTTTTTCAGGGGCTGTTTGAGGGTCATCTTTTTTCTTCCTTGGACAGCACTTTACTTAGGCGATTTCTAGGGTTTTGTTAAGAGAGTTTTTGAATACTTTTGGATTGAATTGCTAGCACTGAAGATTGTTCTATCTTTCCTCGCATGATTAATTTAAGTTTGTTCTCTAAATTCTCTCTTCTCTCTTCTTTCATCTTTGTTATTCCAGGGTTTTACGTTTATCATGTTTTTTGAATTGAGTTTTGTGATTGTTATTATAAATTTAATTCTAGGCTAAATTCCCCAACTTAGGTTAGGATTAACGCCAATTATGTCTAGTTGAACCATGATCTAGCCCTAAACCCTTACTTTCGCCAACTTTGTGCTCATGATTTCTACCATGCGTACCATGTGTTCGATGAATTGCTCAACAGAGCATTCAACTACCTTTATTAGAGTTTAGGAGAGCGTTGAGAGACGAAGCCTTTTACTTAGCGTGAGTTGATGGACAATTAGGATTTTGATACGAAAATAATTGAAGTTCTAATTGGGATTCGAGGTTGTAGACCTCATAATCCTCTAATTTTTAGTCCCATGAGAATAAATGACTATAGTTCTAGGATTAGTCTTCGACTATTGAGAGAGGGAGGAGATAGATCTAATAGACAATCTATCCACTCATAATGCATGCTTGCGTTTGTTTGCTGCGGTTAGTAATTGATTCGCTAGCACAATCATACTGTTAATTCCAACCTAGGTGTTTTACTATTTAGCTGTCTTATTCAATTCTTTAGTTGTTACCATTCTCGTAGTTTATATCCAAACCTACAACTTTGATTTACCTGGATTGAGTAGATTGATTAGTGTTGGTAGTTGAAAGCAAGTTCCATGTGTACACCGCCTGTTCTTGCCGGTTGCTAGCTATGGCTAGACCTGGCAAAACTGACCCCTGACCCGAAACCCGAACCGAATGACCCAGACCCATACCCGACCCGACACCTGAAGTATGCTCACCCGAAAGTGGACCCGAAACCCGAATTGACCCGACCCGAACCATACCCGACCCGAAATTTTCAACAAAGTTGCTTGTTTTGGCATGACGAACGTATTTTACCAAAAATTGGTTCACCCGAAATCGACCCGACCCGAACCATACCCGACCCAAACCGAAACGACCTGAAGTGTCACTTAACCCGAACATGACCCGACCCGAACTTAAACCGACCCGTACTCGAACCGAATGACCCATTTGTCAGGTCTAGCTATAGCTACATCATGCACTTGCGGTAACTGAAGACAACAAGTTTTTGGCGCCGCTGCGAGGGAACTTGTTCATTTCAATATTAGAACTGATTAAAATTGTAACACCCCGAGTGTGGCTTAAAAAGGATCGAAGTGACTACTTATATCACCAAAGGTGCACCTTTCCTTTCGGGAAGCCCACTCTTAAGAATTCCATAGTTAAGCGTGCTTGCTAGGAAGCAATCTTGGGATAGGTGACCTCCTAGGAAGTTTCCCAGGCAACATGTGAGCGAGGAAGAAGCACGTCGGAAAGACTTGTGGTGATTTGTGGGGCCAATCGACGATCTTTGAAGTTGTTATTGGTAAGACCTGCGGCTGAGAGGGGTCGGGGCATTACAGATGGTATCAGAGCCGACCCGCGACCGTGAGCTGCGCTAGTGGATGGAGAGCCCATGGACAGTCGCCTAGTGGGGCAAAGATACTGGGTGTGGACCGCCGGTCAAGAGGACTTGTAAGTCGGTCGGTTATTGAGGCACAACGAGGACGTTGTGCGCTTTAAGTGGAGGTGATTGTAACACCCCGAGTGTGGCTTAAAAAAGATCAAAGTGACTACTTATATCACTAAAGGTGCATCTTTTTTTCCGGGAAGCCCACTTTTAAGAATTCCATAGTTAAGCGTGCTTGCTAGGGAGCACTCTTGGGATGGGTGACCTCCTGGGAAGCTTCCCAGGCAACGTGTGAGCAAGGATGAAGCACGCCGAAAAGACTTGTGGAGATTTGTGGGGCCAGTCGACGATCCTTGAAGCCGTTATTGGTAAGACCTGCAACCGAGAGGGGTCGAGGAGTTAAAAAAATACTCTAGACTAGGCTTTTAATTTTCTTTTTATAGTTTGTGGCCTTGAGTGTTGCATCTTCCATAGTGAGCCCAACGATTGAGGCACATAATTTCGAACTCTGACCAGCTCTAATCTCTTTGGTGGAGAAAGACCAATTCAACGGTCACCCTTCTGAGAACCCCAACATGCTCTTTCGCAACCTCCTTGCGATGTGTGAGACCATCAAGGTGCTCTAACGGGAAAGTCCATTGATGCGACAAAGGTTTTGTTAGAAGAGATGGCTTCCAATAACTATCACTGGTTCAGTGAGAGAGTCTCCCCAAAGAGAGGTAATGGCAAGTATGAGGTAGATGCAGTAACATTGCTGGCCAGTAGGGTGGATGCACTGGCGCAGAGGTTTAACAAAGTAGGTACCTCCCCAGCTTCAGGCGGTTCTTTTTTGGGTACATCGGTCAGGGCTTACACTATTTGTGAGACCTATAGTGTGCAAGAGCATACATCTGTTGAGTGCTACAATAGTTTCCCTTCCATTAGGCATGCTAACGCCATGCATGCTTCCAACCTCAGTGCTCACAATTCTTGGTGGAAGAGCTACTCTAACCCCCTTATAGGAACCCCAACTCTTAACTTCAGAATGCTATACAACAGCCTGGGTTGCAGTATAGAGCTCCCTACAACCTACCTCCTCAACCCCTACAACCAAAGTCTAGTTTGGAGAATCTTATGGAGCGTTTCATTCAGGCCCAAACCAAGACTAATGAAACCCTCAGTGAGACCATCAATCAGCTGACCTCCAAGTTCGATGCTATGGCTTCACACCAGGGGCTAATGGACACTCAGATTGCACAAATAGCTCAACAAGTTAGTAGTCTGTCCAAACCTCAGGGGCAACTGCCAGGCAAGCCTGAGACTAACCCCAGAGGACACATCAATACCATCTTTGCAGCAGGTGAAGGGTTAGTGAAGAGCCCCATGATGGTTATTCAGGAGGTTGTTTTTAGTTCCTATTTCTGCAGGAATAGAGGAGGGGGAGGATTAGGCGAGTTTGGGTTCAAGTGCGAAGATCAATTCTTCATATCCAATCAGCCCGTGCCAGCCACCTGTACCCTACCTTCAGAAGGTGGCATGGGCTAAGCTATCCAAGTTTGACCCCAGATTTGCGAGATTCCTGGATTTGGTGAGGAGGATTTACGTTAAAACTCCTTTCCTGAAGGCCCTCAAAGAAACACCAGCATATTTAAGATTTTTGAGAAAGCTTTTTTCCACGAAAGGCGAACCTATAGCAGTCACAAAGATCCCCATTGGAGAGGTGAGTAGCGCAGTTCTACAGAACAAGACACTCTCGAAGCTGTAGGATCCTAGTAATTTCTCCATTCCCGGCAACGGTGCCAAAAACTTGTTGTGATTTTACCTCAAGTATACAGTTATTGTTGTTGTACTTACGGGGGTCGATCCACATAGATGGTTATGAAATTTAGTTACCAAAAACTTAACATATTTAAAACTAAACAAACAATATTAATTCATGGAATTCATGAGCTTTAAGTTGTGAAGACCAAAAACCAAAATAGGATCAAGCGCCTAATTGCGAACAATTTCAACCCACCAACACTTAGTTATAATTTCTTCTTTGATCCTCAATAACCGAAACAGAGGGAAGGCGAGCACAAGCATAAACCAATGCGATCGAACCCAGAATCGACAGAGAACAAACCTAAAACTTGCACAACCTAGGAAAAAAAATTCATAGCAGCAGGTGAAGACTGAATTGCAACACTTATTTATTCAACCTTGAATCGAACAAAAGACAGATGAAGGCTCTAAATCGAATGTATAATTCAAATTCAACAAACTCAGACTCAATAACATAAAATTGGTGAAACTCAAATCTAGATTTGAAAACAAACGGAGATTAAAGCAGAATCCACAATCTAAATTCTCTACCCTCTTCAGGTTCCCTTCTCTGCTCTTCGAACCCCATAAAAATGTTGTCATTTGAGCCCACCCCCCATCGGTTCCTTTATCTTGTAACCATCGCCTTTATAATGGTGATGATGTTGGATTAATGGATGAGGAAAGAGAGAGGATAAGATGGCTGAGAGAGGGAGGCGAAGGAGCAGAGCCCGGTTATGGTGAATTGGGAAGAAGAAGAGGCACAAACGTTGCTTTTGGGTTCTCTGTTTTCGGTTGTAGCTGGGCAAACGAGAAGGCACAAGGAAGAAGAAGAAGAAGAAAAAAGCCTGGGGAGAGGGGCTGCTGACTGAGGATCACGTGCCTCGCATGCGTGGAAAAAAAAAGGCAAGCTGGTTAATGGGAGCGCTGGGCTTGGTTCTGGTAAGAAAGGAGAGATCCGGGCCCAAAAGGGAAAGAAAAGAAAGAGAAAAAGAAAAGGAAGAAATGCGGTTGGGCCGGCCCAAAAGAGAGGAAAAGAAAAGGGAAGAGAAGAAGAGATCGAGGGGGAAAGCTGGACCGTTGGGCTTGCACACTGGGTCGGTTCTCTTGCTCATCCATTTCCTTTCTTCTTCTCTTGATCCAATTCTTGACTTAGTGATTTATTTTCCAAATTTTCAAAATTCCTAGAAAACAAACAAAAACATATAAAAATTCAAATTTATTCATTTATTTTGAGCAAATATTAGATAACAAAGGGTTATAAAATATCATAATTTCAGGTTGAACAAATACCCCTACACCTAAGTTTTGCTTGTCCTCGAGTAAAATAAAACTAAAAATCCTAGAAAAAGAAAATAAATCCCGAACTCACTTTCATAAGAATCACGGTTGCACTTAGCACGTGCAACAAGTCATTTAAACCCCTAGGTTCCCCCTAGTGGATGAGTAAGGTCTCGTGAGGGTTTGCAGAAGATATACCCACAAAATCTTAAAAGAAAATGAAAAAGGAAAAGAGAGATAGAAACAGAACAACAGTTTTGAATTCACAAACATAAATGTACAAGGGAGAAGCATGTGCATATTCTAAATAACCAAATCACCCATGTAGCAAAGATATTGCCCTGCATATAAACAAAATGTACTCATCAAGGCTCTCTACCCTATGGATGACATCAAAGCACTAACTTTTTACCCCACTATGCATCAAGACTTTGAATCCATATCAGTGCTTGTGTGCAAGTGCATCATCATCCTGGGGCTTAGGTTTACTAGAATCAAACTTAATCTCACTTGACTGACACAAACTTCATTATTGACTTAGTAATATAAGAAGCAAGTTTTCCCAGTACCAGTATTGCCTCAAAGGATAACAGCCAGTAACGCATACCTTAAAGGAATACTTGTCATTCCAAATTTCATTTCATCTTTTTTCTTTCTTCTTTTTTGTTTCATTTTCTTTTTTGTTTTTTTTTAAATTCAAATACAAACCAAAGTAATTGTGTCAAAGACAAGTGGGAGAGCCAATAATGAAAAACTAAGACCTTCAGATAATGATGATGGTATAAATAGGATTGGATTACCAGCGATAATGAACAATTGGGGTTAGAATTAGGGCTTCAATGACATACTAAGGACAGAGACCTATCATGCACATCACGATTACATACAAGCTAATAGTCAAAGTATAAGGGATTTAAGCTAATCAGAAAAGCACGAAGCTTCCCCAAAAACAAAACAAAACAAAACTTTAATTTTTTTTTTCAAACTTTCAAAGTTTCCCCACCCCACACCTAAATCTTACAATGTCGTCATTGGTAGTCGAAAGAAATATAAAACACAAAATAAAAACTAAAGAAATACAAATATACAAAATGAAAAAGAAAACTCAAAACTGAAGACAAAGACAAGACTATAAAATTCAAAAGAAAACAAAAAATAAAATAAAGCCACAAAAATATATACAAAAGAAAACAAATTGAAAAAGAGAAGAAAAATAAGTGCTAAGAGCTATTATACCAGGTAAGGAGCAGAAGTACACCTAAGCTATAACCTATAGAAATTCGTGCAAATAGAGGCCTATGGAGCATCAGCCACTCCATATCAAGCTGAAAAGTGATACTTAAATCAAAACTCATTAGAGCACGGAGTAGCTTATCGAACACAGAAGACCAACTCTCAATAACATAGCAACAGTAAAAATTATAGAGTTGGATCCAGAAAGAGTATATCCACGATGCCAATAAAGCACAAGTAAGGGCCCACTTCAACTTGTCAAACCGTTAGGCCCAAACATCAAACAAGCAGATGTAATTCAAACTAGTAAGTAGGTGGGTCATTGGCATAAAAATTGGTTTATCAAGAACGAGCAGTCTAGGCAAAGTAGTAGGTGCAAAGTCCACAAGCCTTGTAATATCAAAAAGCACGAGAGCCTAGTCTAAATCAAAATTTTCAGTGATAATGGCCTCAGACTCAACAAATTTAGACTTGTGAGATTCAAAGAGGAGGTCATTGAGGATGGGGTCAAAAGAAAATATTTCATATTCAGCACACAGATCCACTTCCAAACCCACATTGACATCGAACCTACATAAAAAAGATTCATATTCTATAGAAAGAATATCATTATTAAATTCCAAATTAGCGGGCTCATCTTCCTTCTCATATGACTCCTGTAGAATAACTTTTTCGGACTCATCTATCTCATGATGCTCAATGTCAGATGCGATGCTAATATCTAACTCACTAGGGTTCTCAAGGTCTTTGCCCACATCAAACTCACAAGAGTGATTAAAAGGGGCAGGTGGGTCGGCAGAAACTAGGACATCATCAGTGGTGTCCTTATGTGAGCTAGTGTAGAGTGTAAGGTCTTATGATAGAGACATAAGGAGGTCACTCTCTTGTTCTAAACTAGGCAAGGGCATGTCTTCATTCAAGTTCGGCCTAGCAAGAGAAGAAGGCTCAAAATCATCATACAGACTAACTTCAAATTTTGGAGCTCTTAAACTAGAGTCAGACTCATTACAATTGTCCCTACTTTGATTAAAACATTGAGAATACTCAACAATTCTCATTTTTATGGTCTCTATCATTCTATTGGTCATATCTTTAATCGTCTTTTCCACACTTGCACATGTAGCATCAATATAATCACAATGTGGACAATTACAAGCATCATGATAAGAAGACTCACAATATTCACCCAAAACATGAGACACACAAGAATAAGACGAGTCATATGAGTTCATAAAATGATCCTATTGGTAAGGATTAGCATAAAAAATAGATTCGCCATGAGTTGGGTATCCAATATTCTTGTTAGCTTGTTCAAAGTACTCATAAGTGTCCCAAGCTAATTTTTCAAAAAAATCTCAAACCTCAGCTTGAGTTTTAGATAATAATCCTAGTACACCTCCAAAATAAATAGACTCAATATGACCCCAAGATTCAGAGTTCAAACCCACAACAATGGCCTCACAAATATCCCATTTTTGAAAATTTTAAGTCAATTAAGCACGATAATCATTAAATTGTGATAGATAGCTCCAAAAAGATTCATGCTCATATTGTGGGAAATTTAAAATTGGCATTCTTGATTTTTATTTTTATTTTTTTGATTTTAAGAAATTTTTAAATTTTTTAGGGTTTTTAAATTTTTAAATTTTTTTGGATTTTGTTGAATTGAAAGAAAAAGTAAAGGAAAAAAACAATGAATCTAGGACAACTAAGTATAACTAATGACAAAAACAAAGAAAAGACACCCAACTAATTACGTAAACAAAACAAAATAAACTGACAAAAATAAAGCTACGCTATTAAAATAAAAGAAAGACCAAAAGGACTCAAATAACATGAAATAACCTAACATGAAAAATAGAAAATAAACACAAATACAAAAGAAGAAAATTGTTTCCTAAACAGAAAATGAAATACAAAAATCTGCACCGTTTGATTCCGGCACAAAAAAAAATCAAATCAAGTCAATACTAAAAATCAAAATAAAATCGAAACTAAAACAAAAATGTTGCAAATGACGCTAATTACTCAACTATAACTCGATGCAACCTGATTTCACAACGCCATCCTCGACAACGATGCCAAAACCTTGTTGTGATTTTACCGCAAGTATATGGTTATTGTTGTTGTACTTACAAGTATCGATCCACAGAGATGGTTGTAAAATTTAGTTAGCAAAAACTCTTAATTAATTTAAAACTAAACAAACAATATTAGTTCATGGAATTCGTGAGCTTTAATTTGCGAAGACTAGAACCAAAATAGGATTGAGCACCTAACTGCGAACAATTTCAGGCCACCAATACTTAGCTATAATTTCTTCTTTGATCCTTAATAACCAAAACAAAGGGAAAGCGAGCATAGGCATAAACCAGTGTGGTCGAACCCGAAATCGACATAGCACAAACCCAAAACTTGCACAACCCAGGAAAAAAAAATTCATAGCAGCAGGTGAAGACTAAATTGTGAAACTTATTTATTCAACTCTGAATCGAACAAATGACAAATAAAGGCTCTAAATCGAATGTATAATTTGAATTCAACAAACTTAGGCTCAATAACATGAAATTGATGAAACTCAAACCTAGATTTGACAAAAATGAAGATTAAAGCAGAATCTACAATCTGAATTCTCTACCCTCTTTTTGTTCCCTTCTCTGCTCTTCGAACTCCACAAAAATGCTGACATTCGAGCCCCCCCATCGGTTCCCTTATCTTGTAATCGTCGCCTTTATGATGGTGATGATGTTGGATTAATTGATGACGAAAGAGAGAGGATAAAACGACTGAGAGGGGGAGACGAAAGAGCAGAGCTCGGTCATGTTGAATTGGGAAGAAGAAAAGCCACGAATGCTGTTTTCGGGTTCTCTGTTTTCAGTTGTAGCTGGGGAAATGAGAAGGCATAAGGAAGAAGAAGAGGAAAGGCTGGGGAGGGGGGACTGCTGACTTAGGATCACATGCCTCGCATGAGTGGAAAAAAAAGACAAGCTGGGTAATGGGAGCGCTGGGCTTGGTCCTGGTAAGAAGGGAGAGAATCGGGCCCAAAAGGGAAAAAAAAGGAAGAGAAAAAGAAAAGGAAGAAGGGCGGTTGGGCTGGCCCAAAAGCAAGGAAAAGAAAAGGGAAGAGAAGAAGAGACCAGGGGGGAAAAGCTGGACCAATGGGTTTGTAGCTGGGTCGGTTCTCTTGCTCTTCCATTTTCTTTCTTCTTCTCTTGATCCAATTCTTGACTTAGTGATTTATTTTCCAAAATTTCCAAATTCCTACAAAACAAACAAAAACATATAAAAATTCAATTTTATTCATTTATTTTGAGCAAATATTAGACAACAAAGGGGTATAAAATATTATAATTTCAGGTTGAGCACAGATTGAGAGTGCTATTTGTGATCTAGCAGCTAGTGTGAGCCTACTGCCTTTTTCACTCTACAAGAAGCTCAAACTAATGAACCTGACGCCTAATGACCTGACCGTACAATTAATATACTGCTTTGTCAAGCGACCTGTAGGTATTCTGGAAGACGTTCCAATTCAGGTGGGCAAGCTGCTTATCCCATGCGATTTCATAATCCTAGATCTAGAGGACAGCCCCTAGGTCCCTATCATTTTGGGGAACCCATTCCTTGCCATCGCAGGGGCGGTGATTAACGTGCAGGCTAGTAACATGTCTTTCCGGCTGTGTTGCGAGAGGGTAGATTTTTGTTTCCTTCTACACATAACATCTCCAGCTCCTACTGCTAATTCATCTCCTGTAGTCCCTCTACGTTTTCCCCCCTTCACCGCTGTTTCCAGGACTAAGATGTCTGATGGGGATGGGGGTCCCTATATAAGGTCTACAGTATTTTTGGATCTTCCTCGGCCAATCTCAACCAGTCTTGGGATCACTTCTGCTTGTACTGGGGAGCTAGTGGACCCTATACCACCATTCCATATCTCTACTAGTCCACCTCCCTTATCACTATCTTCTACCATTTGGAGGTAAGGGACAAGCTAAGGGTCTAAAACAAGTGCTTCTTGGGAGGCAACCCAAGCATTTTATTTTTTTCTCAAAAAAAGGAATGTCGTTATTTTCCCCCTTCCTCGATGTCTCTCTTGTCCTATGAGTCTTTCTCCCTTTGGTACTTTGTGTATCCTTTCATTGAGGACAATGAAAGTCTTAAGTATGGGGGAGCGAGCTTGTAGCTCATTGGGTGAATTTGTGGATGATGGGGTAGATTGAATGATGTCTCTTGCGTTTACATTATATAGATAGCACTTCACGTGGTTTATTTGGCTGTTTCTGCATTTGTTTTCATTTAATAGAGCATGTAGTTTAGAGTATATAGGTTAAAGTTTTAAGCTTTCTAGGTACCCATCTTTACCCTTCTTTACCCTTCTTAAGTTTTCTAGGTACCCATCTTTACCCTTTTCTTCATTATCCTCTATGTATTTTACTACTTTCCTAGTCAGATTTATTGGTTTTGAAAAATTGGAATAAAAATTTGTGAAAACCCTCCTATGATGATTATGCTAGGGGTACTGATTGATTGAATGAATAGATTGTGTGCTCAGGTGTGGTTTGTCTTGGTATAAAATTTTGCTAAACTGTTGGACATCGTCATCTATAGTTGCTTTGTCTAGTGTTGTGCGCCACTCATCCTTGAGATTCATGTAGCTTGATATGATTGACCTCAATACATGATATTTTTGAGTGAGTTGCATTGACTATGGTAGATTTTTCCTGTGAGATGTTGAGCCTATTGACTATGCTTTACATATAGTCTCATATTTTCTTTTTTGTGTGACCTTCCATGAATGCATATCTAGAACTTGGCATGTTTCTCTTCGAAATCACATTTGGCAGGTGGATTATGTTAATATGATTGAGGCCCTCTTTGTTCTGCTTAACCACATGAGCCTAAAGGCCAGCCATTGATGTGAGTTATTCCCCTTGCTAACCTTTGAGCCTTTCCCCTGTTTGTTGTTACAGCTTTTTCACTATACCTTTGGCCTATGCATAATCCTCATACCTTAGCCAAAGTCTAGTGGATGCAACACTTTTACATCTAGTTGGGTATGCTGTGAGATTAGTTCCATCTATGTGGATGCCCTCCATTTGTGGTGTTTGTTTTGAAGGAGTATGAGTTGAGAGTTTGCGTTTCCCTGTCACTCACACTCTTGCTTTCGCTTCTAGGAAAAAAAAAGGAAAAAGGGAAAATTAAAAAGAAAAAAACAAGAAAAGTAAAAAAAAGAGAAGTTGTCGATGAGTGTGTGGCATGGCGTTTCATTCAATAAGTTTAATCAACCCTTGCACCGTGGTTTCTTTTTTGTGGGCTTTGATCTCATTCTCAATGGAGGTGTGAAGTGGATTTTTGTTGTTGTGGAAGTGTTGCACCCTCTAGTCCCTTTTGCTAGTAGCTCTACATTTTCTATAATGATTCCCTTGTCACCCCATAACATTAACACCATTACAACCCTCTTGAAAATCCTCATGATTGACATCTTTGCATTTTACATGAGTAGAGGAGAATAGAGAACCTTGCTGAGCATATGGTAGTTTGCATGATTGATTTGAGTATTGAGTGCACCTCTACATTCCAAACACATTGAGAGGAGTGTTTCACTTTATTCCAAAGTGGGGTCCTACCAGTCATGCTTACTCACCACAAATTGGGGATTGTTTTTTCCTACTACGTGAGTCAATATTTGGGTTGTTTGGTGTGTTACATGTAGGTAGGGTTATTTATAGATGGTGGTGTACATGTTGTTTTGAAAAATATTTTGAACACTTTGACTAGGTCGTCTTTGATGCATGGTTTTTCGATCAATCACTTATTATCTCTTCTTTGAGGAGGGCATGTTTAAAAGTTCCATTTTTCTGATCATTCAAGAGTTAGTCTTGCTTAGGGACAAGCAAGAAATAAGCATAGGAAAGTTGATAAACATCTATCTAAACATCATTTTAACCCTTAGTTGACCATTTTCCTTATTGTTTTCATGTTTAATCTTGATGGGAAAATGGTAAAATTAGCCTCCTTTGGTTTGAATTATGCTCATGTAGTGGTTCTTCGCATTTCTAGCAGTTTCTGCTGAAAAAAAATGAGAGATCTGCTAATGTTGGTAGAAAGGAGGGCCAAGGAGATAAGTTTCAACTCAAAGGAGAGGTTGGTTGAAGCTTCAAGGAAACCAGTGATTTTACATGGATATCACGTGCTATGCGGCATGACCATGCCATGCCATGCCAAGATTCCAGTGGGTCATAGCCAGAGATATGGCATGTGTACCCAGTGCCAGGTGGCACAGCTGTAACACCCTTCTGTCTTTGCGACTTAATTGCTTTTTCAGGAGCTGTTTGATGGTCATCTTGTTTTTCCTTGGAGAGCACTTTACTTAGGCGATTTCTAGGGTTTTGTTAGGAGATTTTTTGAATACTTTTGGATCGAATTGCTAGCATTGAAGATTGTTCTATCTTTTCTCGCACGATTAATTCAAGTTTGTTCTCTAGATTTTCTATTCTCTCATCTTTGTTATTCTAGGGTTTTGCATTTATCATGTTTATTGAATTGGGTTTTGTGATTGTTGTTATAAATATGATTCTAGACTAGATCCCCCAACTTAGGTTGGGATTAACGCCGATTATGTCTGGTTGAATTATGATTTAGCCCCAAACCTTTACTTTTCCCAAGTTTATATTTATGATTTCTACTATGCGCACCAGATGTTCGATGAATTACTCGAGAGAGCATTCATCCACCTTTATTCGGGTTTAGGGGACTGTTGAGAGACGAAATCTTTACCTAGCGCGACTTAGTAGACAATTAGGATTTTGATATGAAAATAATTGAAGTTCTAATTGGGATTCGAGATTGTACACCTTGTAATCCTCTAATTTTTATTCCCATGAGAATAGCTGACTATAGGATTAGTCTTCGACCCTTAAGAGAGGGAGGAGATGGATCTAATTGACAATCTATCCACTCATAATGCATGTTTGGGTTTGTCTGATGGGGCTAGTAATTGATTTGTTTCCATAATCGTGCTTTTAATTCCAACCTAGGTTATAAAACCTCGTAAATTCGGGCTGTAAAAGTGGTTGGTCGCAGCATAGTGAAGTTTTGGGGATGAAACTTTCTTAAGTGGGGTAGTGTGTAAAACCCCATAAATTCGATTTGGGAAATTTTGTCCAATTGGACCCACTTAGACCCAAGTCAATGCCAAATGAGTCATCGTGGAACTTTCTACTAAAAAAAAAAAAAACTTTTCTTTTACATTTTTGGGAGTTTTAAAATCCCCAAAAAAAAAATTTCCTTTTGAGTTCTTTTTATAAAATCCATTTGTTATTAGTATTATTATTAATAATTCTATTATTATTAATAATTCTATTATTATTATTATTATTATTATTATTATTATTATTATTATTATTATTATTATTATTATTATTATTATTATTATTATTCAAAAAAAAAGAAACCCTACTCTACCTATTCAGCCGCCTCCCACTCACAAAAAAAAAGGAAATCAAAATTTCCCTTTATGTTACACCCCCCCTTCAAAAACCCAAAACCCCAACTCTCCCTAACACCTCTCTCCTTCTCTTCCTCTCTCCCTGTCCACCCCCTCACGGCCACCAGACCACCACCGCCACCACGCTGCTGCCGTGCCGCCACCACCTCTCCTCATGGCCATCCTCCTTGTCTTGGTAAAGTTTACACAAAAGGTGGAGCCTTGAAATCCATGCATCCCCATGTATTAAAAGAAAAATCTTACACTCTTAACTTCTCTTCTTTTTGTGATTTTCATGATCTTCATGAATGAGAGTTTTGATTAAAATTTATTTTATTTATTGTTTTCTCTTAACCTTTTCGCCGTTGAATTTGACAAAGCACGCCGGAAAGACTTGTGGTGATTTGTGGGGCCAGTCGACGATCCTTGAAGCCGTTATTGGTAAGACCTGTGATCAAAAGGGGTCGCGTTACAGATGGTATCAGAGCCAACCCGTGAGCGTGAGCTGCGCCAATGGATGGAGAGCCCATGGGCAGTCACCTAGCGAGGCAAAGATACTGGGTATGGACCGTCGATCAAGAGGACTCGTAAGTCGGTCGGTTATTGAGGCACAACGAGAACGTTGTGCGCTTCAAGTGGGGGTGATTATAACACCCCGAGTGTGGCTTAAAAAGGATCGAAATGACCACTTATATTACCAAAGGTGCACCTTTTTTTTCCGGAAGCTCACTCTTAAGAACTCCACAGTTAAGCGTGCTTGCTGGGGAACAATCTTAGGATGGGTGACCTCCTGGGAAGTTTCCCAGGCAACGTGTGAGAGAGGACGAAGCACGCCGGAAATACTTGTGGTGATTTGTGAAGCAAGTCGATGATTTTTGAAGCCGTTATTGGTAAATCCTACGACCAAGAGGGTTCGGGGCGTTACATAGGTGTTTTACTATTATGTTGTCTTATTCAATCCCTAGGTATATTATAAAGTACCCCAATTATTATTAAAAGTACCCATAAAAATATTCATTTTATGACGTCTAATGTTAGACGATTTCATATAATATTCACTGTTATGTAATTTAACACTATGGACCAAGATCTCATGACATTTTTAATCCGAAATTACCTTGTATTTATTTCAATAGGTATCATGTATTTGCTAGTCTAAAATAGTGTATGTATTGAATTAACGTGATGGACTAAAGCGCTCAAAAAGATTGACTGAAATTGACAGTGGAAGAAACCAGAAAAGAAAGGCCGGAAAGAGAAGGCTAAGGACATACTAATGATATCTCACCCTCATTGTTTTTCAGGTCGGTTGGAAGTGATTTCTTCGAGCTTCATTGAAATTTCATTCTTTGCATAAAAACAAAAGACCGTCGTACCTTACCTGGAAAATGCCTAGCTACTTTGACCAGTCATGGCCATCACTATTATTATTATTATTATTTATTTTTCTGGTTCCATTTTTGCCTTTTTATAGGATCGCATTGAAGATCAACACGATAAAATCATTATCCACAACTACAAGTGAATAGGTATGGCAAAATTGATCCGAGATTCGAAACTCAAGTGACAACAAGCAATTCAAAATTTGGACGCATATTTGTAGCAGTATTAACCCTTGAGTATGGAGCAAGTTTGGGTTGGTGTGCTGTACAGTTTGGATGACATTTGTTGATTGACTCATTGGGAGTGTTAGGTTGTATATATCTGTAAGCGGTTATGTGGAATTTTTGTATGTACGTGGAAGTGGTTGTACCGAACTAGTTATATGTACTTATGGAATTCAGAATTTAGTTACATTTTGACATAATGGAAGTGGTTATGTAGAATTTGTGGCAATTTTGGTCCAGAAATTGGTTACAAAAATAGCAGGTTCAAGAGTACGAAAGCAAAATTATTTAAAGAAGAAAGTTAAATTAGAGACCAAAATTATATCTCGGTCTCTGTTTGAGACCGAGAATAAATTTTGGTCTCAAAAACTGCAATGGCCAGACTCCAGTCTCAATTAGAGACCAAAATTGCTATGCGGTCTCAAGTAGAGATCGGAATATTTGGTCTCCATTAGAGACCACTAGGATTTGGTCTCTAATAGAGACTGGTGAAGTTTGGTCTCAAATAGAGACCAAAAATTTTGGTCTCAAACAGAGACCAAATAAATTTGGTCTCAAATTTTGGTCTCAGCTAGAGACCAAATAGCACAATTTGGTCTCCAATTTTGAATTGCTACCAAACATTTGGAGACCGGCCTATTTTGGTCTCTATTTGGTCTCTAAACTTAAATTGAGACCGAACTGTTTTATTTTCGAAACCGAATTTGTCGGTCTCTAATTGGCTAGCTTGTTGTAGTGCCATACCCAACCTGACATCTGAAATATGTTCACCTGAAAGTGGATTCAAAATCCGAATTGATCTGAATCGATCATACCTGATCCGAAATTTCCAACAAAGGTGCTTATTTTTGCATGACAAGTTCATTGGACAAAAAATTGATTGATTTAAAATCGACTCAAACTAAAGTTTACTTTGCTCAAACTAAACCGACCCAAAATATTGCTTGATACCAAACATGATCCAATCTAAATTTAAACCAATCCATGCCCAAATCGAATGACCCATTCATCAGGTCTATAAGTAAAAATAATGTGTGGTCTGGAAAATGCCTACATTGACAAGTCACGGCCATCACAATTACTTTTTTTTTTCTGGTTCCATTTTTGCCTTTTTCCAAAATCACGTGGAAAATCAACATGATAAAATCATTATCCACAACTATCAGAAAACCTAATGTGTGGTTATGTACTGTTGACCTTGTAGAGCACGAGGGATATTTTGAAGCTCTAGCCGCCTGTAAGATTCACTGAACACACACAAAGGCATGTTGTAGTCAATAGTATCCCCAAATAAAATTTGATTACGTTTGTGTAGATTTTGGGTAAGATTCTTCTATTGTGAGAAATGAAAGGCATTAGGTTACACATCATAGAATTGAGTCTATCTAGATAATCTCATAAAAAGTACCTACAAAATTGTTTAGGGAGCGTGTATGTACTCAATAGTTTGCGCTGAAGTAAACTATGTCACTTATCGTTAGTTTACTTGATATGTTTCCGATTCAAATTTCTGCTGTTCAATCAAGTTGATGTCGTGGTGCCAATTACGTTGGATTTAGGACTAGTGGTGCCCTCCTAACATTAGTTACATATCGCATTGAATTTCAACCGATCTTGACACAGGAATTAATCAACTTATTTTTTTAAGTTGTAGGCCTATATTTTAAGCCTCAATACCCCTAGTTGGCAACTTGATATTGAGTGATCACTCTGATATCACCGTTGGAAATTTTTGAGGATGTATAGAAGATAATAGTGATTTGTGGTTATCATGGGAGAATGGAATATATGAAGTAAGATTGGATGAAGGGAGATTTAGGAGTTGTAGGTGCTGGATATTAGGTAGGACTAACCTGGATGCGGAATTGAACTGTCGGTAATAGCCCACGAACAATAAGAACACCAGATCTCAAATCCCAGCGGCTACTAGAGTCGCCTTATAACGTCACGTTCTAAACCCGATTACTCTGAGTCGATGGTAGAGTAATAAGGAGGAGAGAGAAATAATACCGCTATTTATTTCTGTGTATCTTAGCTGACCCTCCCAAACCTCCTTATATAGGTTTGGGGGGTTGGCATCTAGGGTTGAAGGAGGACTCTTAGTGGCCGTCGGGCCTCGACTAATGGGCCCGGCCTACAGCTCCCACTCGGCCACAAAAGGCCGTTACAATACATGATCCCCATGAATCATATCTCCTCACATTTCATACTGGGAATAGAACGTGCGACCAAAAATAACAAGTAGTGTTATATTAAGTTACCATCCTACTAACATAACACTTTCAGGAAATACGATACCCCAAAAATATCCCAAGACATCACCAGTGGCATCTTCAGTCCCTTATGCCTGATATATCATATGATTATGTTCTCAACATAATCGCCCGGGCTTGATATGGTGATGGTGGATAGATTTTCCTTAAACACTCATGAAATCTCATCTTAACTTAATTGCTTTCCTAACGTGTTCCCGCTGGACCGTATATATCGTGGCTCTTGAGAATCACATTAAAGTAGCATCATTAAGTTTCGATTTGATATCATAGCTTTAAGTCAAAGGGTCATCGTCCATAGGGTCACACAGTGACGAGTGAAAGGGAATTCAATCATCACACCACAAATGGGTCGTCTTACAAGCACACACAGTATGAGATGTGTGTCACGGCATAGCTCCCACTTAGCTGGGTTCGTCACTCTTTATGCCATGCGAATCGTCAGTCTAGATTTTTACTCAAAAAATCTAACCTTAGCCACTGGATCAACATACTGAATGTTGGCTTTGACACTCATGATTCGGCTTTTAGGGCTTCAATATGAAAACTTATCTCATATTCGACTCCTTTGAGTCTCATCTTAGTCTTACTAAGGCGACTATTCCTTATTCATACACCTTCAGTATGAGTCATCGATATTGCACACCTAGTGCCAATATGATTTCGTCTCATCCTGCCCGCTACTCAAGCGTCAGGGTGATTGCCTGTGTGACTAGGCCAATCAGAAGCCTATGACTTTTCAACATGTCTAACAGATAAATTACAAAACATTTAGAAAAAGAACGTTTTAACCTTTATTTCATAAATGCCTTTTACATGAAGAACGTATCTATCATACATAACAAGATTCCATCCAAAACTAAACCCTGCGGAGTCCTAGACTCAACGAATGTGCTTTGAAAGCATCTCTAGGAATTGGCTTAGTTAATGGATCGGCGACCATCTTGTTAGTGGGTATATACTTGATGGCAACTTCCTTCATCTTTACAGCGTCTCGCACGAAGTGATAACGCCTCTTGATGTGCTTTGTCTTCCGATGAAACTTCGGATCCTTGGCGAATTGGATGGCAGCAGTGTTGTCACATAACATCTCTACAGGATCTTCGGTTCTCGGAGTAAGATTAAGATCCTGGAGGAAGCTCCTTAGCCATATTGCCTCCTGCATGGCTAGGCTGCATGCGACATATTCTGCTTCCATGGTTGACAGAGCTATGCAGTCTTGCTTCTTACTGCACCATGATATGGCCCCCCACCCAGGGTGAACACATATCCTGAGGTTGACCTGGACTCATCCGGGTCACCACCCCAATCAGCATCTGAGTATCCTCTCAACTTAAGATCCTCGCCCTAAAAGCATAGGACCAAGTCGGTTGTACCACGAAGGTAGCGCATGACTCTCTTAACAGCTTGCCAGTGAGCCTGTCCAGGATTGCTTTGGTAACGACTTACCAGACCAACCGCAAAGCAAATGTCCGGCCGTGTACATAACATGACGTACATTAGGCTCCCTACGGCACTAGCGTAGGGAACATTACTCATAGCATCTTTCTCTTTGTCTGTTTTTGGGCATTGGTCAAGGCTTAAGGTTAAACCCTTCTCAACTGGAGTGTCTACGGGTTTGGAATAATGCATGCGGAACCGTTCCAAGACTTTTTTGATATACGCCTCTTGGCTCATACCTAAGAGTTTCTTGGAACGATTCCTTACTATTTCCACACCTAGGACATACCTGGCTTCACCCATATCCTTCATTTCAAAAACGGAGGATAGCCACCTTTTAGTAGCTTCGATCATCTCCAAATTATTCCCAGCCAATAGTATGTCATCAACATATAAGGTAAGAAACATAATCCCTCCGGTTGATCTTTTGACATACACACAATGGTCCTCCGAAACCATGGATAAGCCAAAAGAGGTTATGGCTTCATGGAATCTTAAGTACCAAGACCTGGAGGACTGCTTTAGACCATATATGGACCTTTTAAGACGACACACTTTGTCCTCTTGCCCCTTTGATACAAAACCAAAGGGTTGGTTCATGTAGATCTCTTCCTCAAGGCTGCCATTGAGGAAAGCAGTTTTTACGTCCATTTGAAACAACTCTAAGTCCAAATGGGCAACCAAGGCTAGGAGTAGGCGAATGGAGGCAAATCTCACCACAGGAGAAAATGTCTCTTCAAAATCTACACCCTCAATTTGTGTAAACCCTTTCGCCACTAAACGGGCTTTGAACTTGTTGATCGATCCATCTGCCCGACGTTTTATCTTGAAAACCCACTTGTTTCCAATAGACTTACGTTGGGGTGGAAGATCAACAAGTTCCCAAACCTTGTTTCTTGCCATCGAGTCCATTTCATCCCTCATGGCATCTATCCACTCTTTGTGGCTTGGTGAGTCAATTGCTTCTTGGTAAGAGGTAGGTTCCTCGACTTCCAAGGGAGTACATAGGAATATTTCCCCTTCGATTTGAAAATATCGTCGAGGAATTCTTCCACGTTCACTCCTTCGGAGCCTAGGGCCTTCATTGTTCGTCTGCCCGGTTGTAGTGTCCCTCCCCCTATCTCTAGGGGGTGTGTGATTCTGAACATGTGGAAAGTTACTCCCACTATCCCTCTGGGGTGTGGGATCCTGAACATGCGGACTTACTACATGTTCGACAACTGGAGATTGAGGACGGACCTCACTCGCAAGTTGACTTTCCTCATGTACAGGAGATTGAGGACGAATCTCAATTTCCTGGTTAGGCAGTTCTCCCCCGTTCCCTCTGGGTAGGGGAGGCATACCATATTCGGTGACTTGGTTAGAATCCAAATTCTCCCCCTCACCGAATGATGGTTGGATGTCTGGCTTTAGCTCAAATAGTTCGACATCCTTTTTGACTTCACCAATGGTCGGGAACTCATCCTCGAGAAAATCGACGTTGCGGGAGTCTATTTCTTTCATGCCACCATTTGGATGTTCCCCGTACATCACATATCCTTTTGATTGTGCGGGGTATCTAATGAACACCATTTTGGTGGCTCTTGGACCAAGTTTCCCATGTTTATGGGTTGGGTTGTGCACATTGCCGGCCGAACCCCATGGGCGTAGATGGTCCAAGGAAGGTTTCTTACCAAACCATAACTCATATGGTGTGGCAGGTACACTCTTGCTTGGCACACGATTAAGTATGTAGGCTGCCGTAAGCAGTGCATCTCCCCAGAAACTGATAGGGAGACTAGCATGTGCCATCATTGACCTGACCATGTCAAGCAATGTACGATTCATGCGTTCCGCAACACCGTTTTGTTGTGGAGTGCGAGGAATTGTTAACTGTCTTTGTATACCTTTTCCCTCACAAAACTCTTTGAACATATCAGAGAGGTATTCACCACCTCGATCAGTTCGAAGGATCTTAACCCTTCGTTCCAACTGAGTCTCTACTTCAGCTACGAAGCGTTTGAATATATCAAGTGCCTCGTGGCGGTGAGATAACAGGTACACATACCCATATCGTGAATAATCGTCTATGAGGGTAATGAAATAGATAGCTCCATGTCGTGCTTTAACGTTCATGGGTCCGCATATGTCTGAGTGGATTAATTCTAAGGGACTAGATGCTCTCATGGCTTTACCGAAAGGCTTCATAGTTGCCTTTCCAGCTAAACATGACTCACACCTAGGTAACTTAACCTTAGTGAGTCGGTCTAGGAGACCTTCTTTAGCTAGCCTATTTATTCTATCTTGACCCACATGGCCAAGTCTAGCATGCCACTTAACAGATTCAGAATTAGAGTCGAAAAAAGAAACATAAGTAGAAGATATATTATTGCAGTTATCATCCAAATCTAAAACAATGAAATCTCCTTTCAAAGTTGCTTGGCCAAACAAATTGCCATTATAGAACAAATCTAAACCGTCTGGACGAAAACCAAAAACAAAACCTAATCTAACTAAAGAAACATAAGAGACTAAGGAGCATCGCACCCCAGGTGCATAGAGGGCGTCATGAAGAAGCAGCTTGTTCCCTCCACGGAGTTTGAGCTGGTATGTTCCTACTCCAAGGACATCTTCTTCGCTGCCGTTCCCCAGTACGACAGTCCGTGAACCCACCGGGTAGCGATGGTACTCCACGAATCCAGCCCTATCTTGAACTATGTGCTTTGTTGCCCCCGTATCTACAATCCATTGAGGAAGAGAGTTAGCAACGAATGCATGGGAACAAACATATAATTCAGGATTGTTAGTAGAAGTAGGTACCTTAGCTGGCTCAGGACAATCCCGAGCGAAATGACCCTTCTTCCCACAGTTATAGCACTTCACACGTGCCATATCCTTAGCTCCGTTGCCCTTGGTCTTGTGCTTCTTAGTAGTACCAGCATTAGAGCGAGAGTTCTGAGGAGGACGAGGGCCTTTCACAGGTTTCTTACCACGGTAAGGTTTCCTGTTCCTGGGCCCCGATCCTTTGGCAACAAATGCCATACTGGAAGGCGCATATTGCTTTAAACGCTCTTCCTCCATTTCGAGGTGTTTGGAGATCGCCTCAAAAGTGTTGATATGATCGCTGTGAGCCATGAATGTTTTAAAACTCTTCCAATGTCCATTATCATTGGGAAGAGCTCTAATCACATTCAGGACTTGTTCCTGCTCAGAAACCTCTTGCCCTGCGGCCTTAAGGTCTCGAACCATAGCACTCATGGTCCGAAGGTGTTCGGGGATACTACGACTGGAGTCTATAGTATATTGCATCCATCTCAGCTGCAAGGTACGCAACCTTGTAGCAGACGTCTGCCCGAACCTAACCTTAAGCTGTATCCACATGTCCTTAGCAATGCGGAAACGTTCAAACTCTCCCAGGAGATCGTCCCGCATGCAAGACAGCATGGTATAGCGTGCGGAACGATCGCGTTTGAACCATGCTTGGTACGTTTTCAGGTTTTCTTTGTACTGCTCAGTTGCAGTAATATCTCTGCCTTGTTCATCTTTTTCAGCCGGAGGAACCATGGAGGCAGTCAAGTGGTCCAGCATATCATCGTTGTTGAGATAAAACTGAACCTTTAGATGCCAAACGTCATAGTTCGTGCCATCCAACTCGTCATCAGATTGCATACAACCTATCGTGTTTCTAGCTGCCATATCTGGAAGTATATTTTATCTGTTAGACATATTGTTTAATAATTAAATTTACTAGAAAGCTCCATAATTTACTATGTACGTTCGAAAATTTCGCTAAGCTCATAATCATCACGTACAGTTGTAAATTTGGAGTGTCTTTAATTTAATTATTAATTTCACAAAGTATTTGGAAGTTTTGTTAAGCTTAATTAACATTTTTAATTTAATGAATATCACAAAAATATTCACCTTTTATTATGTTAATATACTTTCAGTTAAGGTTTATGAAACTAATTCATTTAATCGCATCTTCGTTATGTATATATATAGCACAAAGTTATATAATCAACATAATTAATGATAATATGAAAATAAAAGCAAAAATAAACAAATAAATTTGCAATTCATAACAAAGATAATGGCCAAAATAAATTCATGTAAACATGGAAACACATATTCCATAAACAAACCAAAAAAATTTTGGCCCAAAAAAAAAAAAAAATTCCAAAAAAAAAGTCACCTTTCTAAATGAGGGTATTCCCCCAACCCTTCGGTTTATTCCCCCCCAACCCTTTGGTTGTTTTTCCTGAGTCTCTATCCCTCCCCCCAAACCCTAACCCGAATCCCAGTCATTCTCTCTCTCTTCTTGCTGACTCCTGCTTTCGATTCTCTTCGATTTCTATCTCTGCCCGTGGCTTAGCTTTACGGTTCTCGATTTCGTTCGACTCCATGGCCAGGAGCACGAAGCTCCTTTCTGGGCTCTGGTCGGCGTGACCTTGGCAGCCACCACCGTCGTCGTCGACTGACCCAAAAAAAAAAGAATTCACCCAAATGATGCAACCCCCCCCCCCACCACCGACCCTTGGAGCCTCGATCTATGCTACACCGGCGAAAATCAAGGGTTTTTTGGTGTAGATCGGCCGAATCTGAACCTAATGGAGACGCCTACGTGCCGAACGCGCCACTGAGGCGGTGGCGCGTGGTCTCACGCACCCCCTCTGTCGGCGTTTTTCGGCTTCTTTTGGCAAGGTTGCGTAGATCGGCGATGAATAAAGGGGTCTGGGAGGAAGAAGGTCGTGAAACGATCCTCGTCGGCGGCGCGTGACGGCCACGCGCCACCCCTCCTCGGTGGTTTCTGATGGGTATGATTCGTTTACCTTTTTTTTTTTTTTGTTGTTGGAGTCGAGGTCGCGAATTTTAGGCAGGGTCATACCAGAGTTTAGGGTTTCGGGTTTCGGGTGTATTTGGGGTGTAGATGAGGTTTGAGGGTTTCGGGTCTCTTTGGGGAATTTCTGGGTTAGGGTTCAGTGATTCAAGCATGAAAACATCGAAATAACACAAGGCACACACACACAGTGATTCACGGTTGTGGCAAAAAAAAAATTCGTAACATTCAAGGGCCCTCGGTTATTTCAGAGAAATCAGAGAAATAGGACTAATCCCTTACTTGATTATTTCAGCATGTTTTCTATTAGCAGATAATGTATTCATGCTTGTACATAAATATTCATTCGAACAGAAAAAAAAAAAATTCAATCCTTTTTTTTTTTGGCCAGAATGAATTACGTGAACATGCTCTTAACAGATTGTATTGAATGATTGATCATGTAAGCATGCTGGTTTGATTATTGTGTTGCATAATTACAGAAATCAGGCAGATTTGAACGAATCAACGAGCATGCTTTGAATTAGATAAAAGATTCAGACTTTAATCGTGAAAAGCATGTAGGCATGTTGTTAGGGTTGCATAATTACATAAATTAAGCAAATTTGAACGAATTGACAAGCATGCTAGATGAGATAAAAATTCAGATTTGTCAATCTAATTTCTGGGAACTAAACCGAACAGTTTTGGCTCTGATACCACTGTTGGATATTAGGTAGGACTAACCTAGATGCGGAATTGAACTGTCGGTAATAGCCCACGAACAATAAGAACACCAGATCTCAAATCCCAGCGGCTACTAGAGTCGCCTTATAACGTCACGTTCTAAACCCGATTACTCTGAGTCGATGGTAGAGTAATTAGGAGGAGAGAGAAATAATACCGCTATTTATTTCTGTGTATCTTAGCTGACCCTCCCAAACCTCCTTATATAGGTTTGGGGGGTTGGCATCTAGGGTTGAAGGAGGACTCTTAGTGGCCGTCGGGCCTCGACTAATGGGCCCGGCCTACAGTAGGAATAATTACTTAATGTTTGGTTTCTTTTTTGCTTGATTTGCTTCCTTTTTTTTCATAATTACAATCATTTTCATTCTGACATTGTTTGAAAAAAAACAAGTAAAATCAAGCAACAAAAGAAGCCAAGCATTTAGATTCTGACATTGTGAAGATCAAGCCAACGACGGGGGAAAGAAATTTACCCCTCATGGAGAACTGGAAGCCACCTACGGCAGGGTTGTGAAGATCAATGTGGATGTAGCTCTCCAAGACGATGGGTGGGTCGGTTTAGGGGTGATAGCAAGAGATGATCAAGGAACGGTAGTCATGGCATCAATGAAGAGATCAAAGTGACATGGAAGGCGACAGTAGCAGAGGCAAAAGCAGCCTATTATGGAGCTCAACTAGCGAATCATCTCGATCAATTATCGGAAGATCATGATTGAGTGCGATTGTTTATCTCTTATCAGGAGATTAAATAATCCCTCCTCTTACCTTAGTGAATTGGATCTAATTATTGATGACTTTGTCCTCTTTAGTTGTCATTTTATGTATTATTTTTGGTCTCATATTAGAAGAGATGGAAACACTGCAGTTCATCATATTGCTAGAGTTTTACCTTCAGGAACAGAGCAGGTTCGGCTAGGAGTGTGTCCTAGTCCAATTTCAAATTATGTACTCATGGACACTTTATCAATGCAATGATATTGTTTTTTTCAACCAAAAAAAAATTCTGATATTGTTTTTTAATTAATTTTTTTGATTTAATTTGTACTCTTTAGTGTTAATGTATGCAAAGTCATCTTTATCTTGAAATACCTTGATCTGACTTCATGTATTGTAATTTTTTTTATTAACTAATAAGTGAAGAGAAGAGTAAATTATAGTCAAACCTCACTTATCCAAAATAATCTCCCTAACTCTCTCCTATGTCTGTACAACTGCAAAGAATAAATTAAAGGATGTGGACCCATATCGTATCCCAGTGAAAACTTGGAATTGTTCACTAAAAAAAGTCTTAAATAGCGAGGGAAATTGGCGACGGAAACTGCATCCGTCCTTGTCCGTGACAAAAATAGCAATGATGTACTGCAAAACAGATGTTGTTAGATTCAACGGCAAATTTAGTAACGAATAAGTCAACTGTGGCCTGTTTCTAGATCTTAGCAATGGATATTGTAACGGTCCAAACCTAAAATTATGTTAATTACCTTGAATGACCTCAATTGCAATTTAATTCAGTTAGGCGCTGTATTTCAATTTAGTATTTTATATATGTATATCTATTAATGCAATTGCAGGTTGAATCGACATAGTGACCTCAAAATGAGTTCCTTTATGCTCTTGAATAATTCATTCAAAATATTAACAAATACTTGAACGATAGCTAAATAAAATTAGCCTAATTATTAAATGGGTAATTTTAGAAAAAAATTATATATATATATATATA
>JACYFF010031954.1:13382483-13407491 GCA_017589665.1 Selenicereus undatus | reverse complement strand
TATATATATATATATATATAAAGAGTGCATGGAGTAATAAATTGAAAATAAAAATTCTTTCCTCCAAAGCTTACATCAAATGGTGTAAAAATTAATCTAGAAAATCTAGCTGAGAACTTTAGCCCAAAAATACATATATTAGGTGAAAAAATGGAGGATTTTTTAAATAATTAAAATAAAAAAATCTAGATTTTCCCCTAAATTTCCAACACATAAAAGAATCAAAGCAATAAAAGAAAACAAAAACCCAACAAAAAATAAATTGACTTAAACGCCCCATACCCACAACGCCCCCCTTTCTCCCAGTTCGCTCCTGCCCAGAACACACCCCCTGCTTTGTTTCTTTGCCACAGCCCAGCTGCGCGCCACCTCACCATCGTTGCCCTACCCGATGCTGCCAGCCAGCTCCTCCGTCCGCTTACCACCATCACCCTCCCCTCTCATCTCTCCTTGTGTACTCAAGTGGGTGAGAAGATGAAACCCTAACTCCCTTAATTTAATTTTTATTGTGTTATGATTGAATTTTTGTAGTAGATAATGTATTTAGCTTTGGTGAGTATTAATATGTAATTTCCTTGGACTTTTGGATGTTGGAAATGAATTGGGATGCTTAGAGGTCGAGAGTAAATATGGGGGTTTAGGGTTTGTGTTTTGAATGAAAATTTAAGCTTGTTATTTTTATTTAATGGGGTTTAGATAAATTTTAATGATAGTTGAATAAAAATAATGAGATGTATATGTGTATGTGTATGATGTTGTTTGGTGTGTGTCATAAGCTTGACTGCCAAGTGAGGATGGTGGAGACCAAAGAGCACTTGGCTGGATGGTTAAGTGTTGCCTTCTCCACGCTCTCCACCCAAGCTCAACTAAGGGGAAACATATATGTTATGCTTTGCGCAACTAATACGATTAGGCTTGGTTCTTAGGCTTGTTGTCTGGGCTTTGGTATCCGAATTAGTTTTCCCCCTCCCCGACCCATTGTAGCCCATTGGTAATCCTTGAGATAGGTGTTTAATGGGTTGAACATGTTTACCTTTTTTAAAAAAAAAAATAAGGACGGTGGAGAAGAGGAAAGGAGAGAAATATAACAATCTTGCATGTTTTGAAAATTATGGGATAAACGTGAGGATTAAATTACGTTACAAGATTATAATGTTAAAGGGGTGTTCTTGAATAATGATGTTAATGATTTTGGGACTAAAGGTGAGAAGGAAGAAAGGCGGGAATTATTCACTTAGGAGATTAAAAAATTATTGGGTTAATAAGAATTGGCGAGCTAATTTAAAAGTAATAAAATATTAACTAGCAAAATTTAGATTAAAGATGGTCATTGTGAGTATGGTGCAGCATGAGGGGAGCGAAACTATGGAGGGAAATGGGTTGTCTTGAATTAATTTGATGAGCATTCTTGGTGTAAATTTGGAAATTAATTCGATGATTGTTGTTAATGGGAACTTGGGAATTAATTTAGGAACTTCGATGAGTTAAGTATGCAAGCTTGGGCAATAGTTGTGATGCAATTGAGGTATTGGCAAAGCTTAGGTTTTGTTCTTAATTTGCTAATAAGTCTAATGATTGTGGATGAGCTAAATACTAGAATAAATTGCTTTTCGGTCCTTCGAAGTTTGGTGAAATGGTTTTCTAATGCCACATTTTTCGAAAAATATTTATGGGACTACTTAGTTTAGCGCAATTGGTTTCTGGAGCACACAAGTTTAGATTATCTGATTTTTGGGTCACAAATATTTATTTTTAGGTTCCTGAAGGGTTTCAAAGCAAATACTTCAAAGTTTTGGGCTATTTTGCAAAACTAGGTTTATATTTATGTTTAGACTTCTTATAATGACTTTAATGGTACTAGTTATCACAATCTACTACTTATATCTCAAATATTATATTTTATGTGATTAGCGGCCCATCATGCTTAGCAAAATAATTAAAACTTAATTAGAGAGTTTCGACCATTACCTGAACTTAGTCGGCATTGGATTCCGACGTTCCTCTAGCTTTCAGTTTACAAAGATTGCTAATATCAACCCCACCTTCCTTAGATCAGGTACAACACAGTTTCAATTCATTTCCTACCTCGGACCATTGTTAGTAATCAAGTTTTTAATCTTTTTCAACGATAGTGGAACTTTAATTAAGAAATTATAATATTTACGACATAAGGTTCAATTGAATAACGTTCTCTACTGGGAAGCTTATTTTATTGAAAGCTTAAAAGCGGAAATATTATAGTGGAAAGACTTGAAGAGGCACTTAAGCTAAGATCATTAGATATGCTTGCTCATAGAGAAGTGGAGAATCCGGACTTCTCTTTTACTCAAGAATGCTCAAATGACCGTGTCCCTTCTCAGCACTCAACCTCGCCTTTTATAGAGGGGATTGGGGTACATTGGATGCGCTAATGGCTACAGTGCATAATGATTTTTCACATGGCTATAGTACACATTGATTTTTTACATGGTTATAGTACACACTGATGGCTATAGTACACTGTTTTATTTTATAGATTTAACATTTGTCAAAATAGTACAATAATGGAGCAACCACTTTTCAAAACTTTTAATGATGACAAGACTAGTCATCATTATTGAGATTCTACATGCCTTCATGTCCAATTATATCTTCCAGACATTCATTATGTGGATAATCATCAAAATCTTCATCAAGTTGTTTAAGATGCTCTGGAGCACATTTATCAAATAATTCAAGAAGATGTTTCTTCCCTTTCTTTGATAAGAACTTTCCTACTCTTACATCAAAGAGATAATCAAAGACATCTTCTGAAACTGCTCATTCAACCTTCATGTATTCTTTAAACTCACTATCATAGGCGAAAGTAGTGTTTCCACAATGCATTAACGTTTTTCCTTGTTCAATTAATGCCCAACTTTGATGATAAATGTTGTAAAAACCAATGGCTCTTGCAAGACCAGAATCAGTGACTAATTCTCGTCGTTCAAGAAACCATTCTTGTCGTTGATCATATGGATTGTCTAATCAACAACCTGAACAAGATAATGAACTGGTTTGACTTTTCTATTTTCATAATCGATTAGTGCACCATGTAACTCCAAATTTAGGCATCTGCTAAATAGAATTTTTGTTGGACCATTAGGAGATGTAAGAATCCAATGGATCCTTCGGAACATACATTACTGAAATTTAGTTAGTGTTGAAAAAAATGGGAACTTTGGATATAAGATTTCTATAAAGTAAAAACATTCCATATTCCCAGGCTTTAATAACAGGGTCATTTAGAGAGATTTATTTGTTAGGAAACTAATACCACCAATTTCAGACTTATTGAAAAAGTAGATCGTTGTACTCCAAGACTCCCAAATATCATAAGAATAATGATGATAATAATTAATGCAGGCTACATGCCACTCATTGAACCTTTTTTCTTAAACATGAAAACTTTTTTTTTCTTGGATATCGTAAGGACATATAAGGTAATTAACTTGTAATTTTAGAAGGAAAAATCTTTGGACTATTAGGTAGGCAGAAGATAGCAGATCAAAACGTGATCAACTTTATGTATGGAATTTCAAATTATCAATAAGGACTTTACTAGAAGGAGAAACCCGTTATAGTAATAATGATATTTCATTATGGATTTTCTCCTTTTCTGGTAGGAGTTATGCTCTAATGATCACCATTGGTGAGGTCTCGAGTTAAGTTGCTTGCTAGAGAATTCTTCGATCCTTGTATATGTTCAATAGAGAGGAAAACTAGTTAAGTCATAATTGCCAATGCAGGAGTTGCCATTGTGCTTGCATATTTAATAATTCTTTTTCACAAAACCGAGTATTCCTTTGCAATCGGTTTGAAAAAGAAAAGGTTTTGGAGTGAAAAAGACTAAATAACTTTTCAATTTCCCTTATAACTGCAAAGATTTTTTTTTCTATCGTGGGATAGTTGCATTCTGCCTTATCAAGACTTCCATGGCAATATTTGCAGAGTTTTTCTCCTTCCTTGATTTTGAGAATTGCATTCCAGTGCTCATTGCTGGCATTTGTCTCAAGCACTAAATCATCTCCTTCATTAGGTAAATTAAGAACAGGAAGATTTTTACATGTCTTCTTAAAGTTTTGAACAGTCTTTGTATCATTAGTGCTCCACGTACAACTCACTTCTTTCTTTGGTTTTTGCTGCAATGGTTTTCTCAGTTTAGCTAAATCTTTAATGAAACATGAAGTATAGGTAAGACATCCAAGGAACCTTTCTAATTGCTTTCTATCTTCAATCTTTTCAGAAAAATTTTGTATTTTTTTCAAAATATGATTTTATAGGATGATCTGTCCAACTTTTATCTATATGCCTAAGAACTCAATTTCTTATTCAGCGTAAATGCACTTGTTCTTACTAAGTATAATACCATGATCAATGCATCTTTAGGTGACAGCTAAGACATCATCTTTGCGTTATTCTATTGCTTTAGAAAAGACAAGGATATCATCGATGTAAACTAAACAACAATGATTAAGATCCTTAAAAATATTATCCATTCTTCTTTGAAATATTTAAGGTGTATTTTTAATACCAAATGACATTACTATCCATTCATAATGTCCTATGAGGCACTAAGTGTAGTTAAATGAATGCTTTTCTCATCCATTTTAATATACCAATAACCACTTTTGCAGTCCATTTTTAAGAACCAAGAGGCTCCTTGAATTCTATTGAAAATGACGATTTTGTTAGGAATACAATAACCATTAAAGATAGTATTATCATTAAGCTTTTTATAATTGATTACTATTCATGTCTTTCCTCTTTTTTCTTCTGCATGACTTTTTACCATGAAAGCGGGACTGGTGTGAGGACTTTTGCTATTGCTGATTAATCCTTTAGCCAGAAGTTCTTTAATTTGTTTGTCAAATTCCTAGATGTCTTGGTGTGTATACACCATTTGTTTGACTCGAATAATAGATTAGGATTTAACAATGTAATTTTTGCAAATGTCTTATCTTTATCCTGAAATTTTAGTGGATTATCAGAGTAGAGTTATTTACATAATTTCTTTTGTTGTGAATCAATATGCTCTTTTATAGATAATTGAAGTAGTGAGATTGTCAATTATATCTCACGTTGTGCATGCATTACCTTCTTACTACGGTGGTTGCGTGTAAACTCAATTTTCTAATGAGTATAGGCCTTGCTTAATTTTTTAATAGGAACTAAGTGACCATTAATTGTGAATATTATTTGGTTTATGGTCTACGTGCATGGAGAATATAATCTTTGAAAATTATTTCCAATAATCACATTAGAAGAGGGTTTATCAGTAGCCCATAAAACTGGTATAATGCATTGAACTTCTCCCAATTCTATGGATAATCCTTCTATGGCTTCATTGTGACTCATAATGCTATTATCATATATCCTTACTTGGAAAGGATTTTTAGCTCTTTTCCACATAAACTCTGAAAATAATGATATTTCCCCAAAGCATACAGAATAGCCACTATCACTGTAGGTATATAACTCATATTTATTATGTCCATCTAAGCACACATTCATTGGGATATAGATGCTATTAAGATTTGTGTTGGTGACTTCATAGCATATCTCCATAGTCATGTTTTTGACTAATTCATCCTCATAAATTGATTCACTAACAGTTCTTGTTTTTTATCCAATGACGTTTCTATCTAGACTCATACTTTGGTCTACACTGTGTCTTACAGATTGAAAACTCATTCTACTCATTTTACTAGTTATACTAATTGTATCATCTTCTTTAAGTTCTACTTTTGATGAAGATCATTCTCCCCATTCTAATCTTGCACTCATACTTCTTAATAATTGAAATTTTATGGTTATTTTACCATTCTCATTAATTTTTATTACATTTTTCTTGTTGATTTTTATAAGGTTGAAAAAGTTAGATATCCATGAACGATCAATTTTATCTCCTGTAGATTAGATTTAATCATCTGAATCTTTTGCATAGGGATAGAACTTTCAAATTTTTTTGCCTGTATCATTGTGACCTTAGTCTATGATCTATAGTATTATCTAATTTGAAGATAATTTTTTAAAATATCCTTAATGGATATCCTCCTATTTTCATATCCATCCAACTGTTTTTTATTTTAAGGGATAGAAAATTTTTAGCAAATTCATCTTTTAGACTCACATACTATCCAGGTCAACAGTTGATTCCTACTGATCCATTGAATAAGTTATAGTCTTAATCCCTATGATAAGTTGGTTATTAAATTTGGTATGCCTAATACCACATAGCAAGGCATAGAGGTGAATATCTTTGCCATAATATTGTAATGGAGTAATTTGAACTTAGATACTTCCGACATGGATATACCTACACTTTCTATCTTTGTTATACTTGATGATATTTTTTCAATTAGTGAGATTAACTTCTCCTACATCATACTCACAATTAGACCTAGCAAAAATTGACCCGACCCGAAAAGACGACCCGAACCCGCTCGAAAGTTTTGGGTTATGAACACGATTTTCTCGACCAAAACCTAAAACAAACAGAACTCGAAAAACCCGTAAATTTTGGGGTCAAACTCGAACCCGAACCCGAACCTGCCCGCTCAACCAGAATATTATATATGTACTTTTTATTTTCTTTAATTTTTCCTCTTAACAATAATAGTTTTTTATTATAACGAATCGTTTAGAAAGACGTTATACAATTACCACATCCCTTCGCAAATTAGGCAATGGTTTCCGTTTTTCCCCATAAAACAACATTATATACAACTTATAAATAGTACAATTTTTGAAAATGGTTAGGAAACAACTCTAGTATTAAGAAAAACAATTTAAAATTAGATAAGTATTGAAAATGTACAAGTCATATCATTATATTCTTCGTAAAATGAATACGTCTCATTACATTTTAACTAAGAATAATCTATAATAATCTAAAATTTTGATTTTATAATTAATAGATAATTATAATATCTTGCGCGTATATAATATTCTTTCATTTGGATTCCTTCTAATTGGTCTCAAATGCAATGCTGGGTAATGGACCAACTTATGTTCGTGTTAGTATCGACAAACTAATAAATCATGCCTGATTACGTAATGCTAGGTTGATTAACGAAAAATCAAATTATTAAACGGGCTATTAACGGGTCGAACCGCTCCGACTCGTTAACATGCTTTAGATGAGCCGACCCATGAATGACTCGACCTATTATTAATATTTTAATATAAGGGTCAACCCATTTAAACGTGACTCATTGGCCACCTCCACATGAATTTCATATATCTTGTGAAAAGTTTGGATATTTTTGATATTCTTTGAAAAAATTACAATTACAATGCTTGTTCATTAAATGCAGACAATTTTGAATAATAAATATGCCGAATTTTTGATTTTGACAAAAAAAGAAATAATTCATTAAAAAAACGCTTCAAACCCATTGGGTTGATCCGAAACCCGTAAAACCGAAATACGTCCGCTCGTATTTTACCCGAACCCGAAATACACCCAACCCATATTTTACCCGAACCTGTATACAACCGACCTTTATTTGACCCGTCCGCCTGAATTGGCAAGCCTACTCACAATCTTTGATTTCTAGATCTCTTTTCGTCATCTCGCAAACATACTTACTCTTTAATTGAAAGTTGAATTTTTTATAGATCATGTCCTTTTGGATTATGAGAAGGACCGAATCTGCTTTGACTTCCTCGTTATCATTGTCTACAACAAACTCCTCTCCTTGAAGGTCACCAAGACTAATTAAGCCACTTTTCATCATATGACTTGTTTCTTCATAGTCAATTTCTTCATATTCATTATCCAAGATAATTTCAGCAATTCTTTTGTTGTCATTTAGGGCTAGGTCTGATGTCTCATCTTCACTAAGCTCAACATAATCTAAACTACCCAAGGTCCTGATAAGCTTGTTACTCTTTCTATTTTTGCATTCATCAGCATAATATCCTACTTCTCCATATGCCCAGTATTTACAGTTGTTTTTTCCTGTAGGATAATAAGCAGCTTTCTTAAAAAAATCTATATTTTTTAGGACTTGATTTGTTATAATATTTTCTTCTATATTTATCTCCTCTTTGCTTATTAAAGCTCTTTTTCTTATAAAATTTTCTTTTTCTTCTCCTTTTAGGTTTTTTTCCCCATTTGTGAGGTGAATCCCAGCACATTAGGAATTACTTCTTAATTTTCTTTTGCTTTTGGAGATCAAGACATTGATCATTGACCTATTTTTTTAGATAAGAGATTCTTGAACTAAGGCCATCAATTACATACGTTCTTTCAAGCTATGCCATGTATTTTTCATTAATTATGGAATTTATCAGATATGGTAATTTATTATAGAACATACCAAGATTAGTTTCATTTTGCCCAATTTTGTAATAATATTGACTAAATTCAGCAATATAATTCTTCAGATATCTCATATCTCATAATTGTATATTATTAATCTTTCTCTGTCATTCTCTTGCTTTTTCTTCTGAATCAAGTTTAGCTCCGATAAACTCAGTTTCAATTTTCTTACATAAATTCTTGAACATTACAACTGGTGTTTCCATCATTCTTAATGTATCTTTACCGTCTTCACTTAATGAATCATACCAGTCAGTTACAGTACCAGAAAAACTATGTTCGATTTAATTTCAGAAATTTGCAGCAGTTCAGGTGGTACTTAGGTTTAAGACACTGTTCATGCTTCTTTTCCAATGTTCAAATATTTCTTCTTTATTGCAAGCTCTATCTATGTGTAAGATGTATGGAGTAAGGCCAACTTCTTTAAATGTTGTAGTTTTCCTTAGGATGAACTCGAAGGAAACATTAGTTTTACGTCCTGCTAAAACGTATCTAGGTCTTATAAAATGGGTATTTCTTCTAGAAGGTTCACTAAATTCTTTAGTTTTAGAAATAACATTATTAACCAGATTGGTCTCTATTTAACCTAAATCGAGTTCTTCTCTAATTTCATTAATTTCATTTTCAACAGCCATTTTACCATATTTTTTATCCAATTTTCTTCTGATTTCTTCTAACGGTAATACATTAAGATCTTCTACTTTAATAAGGCTCATCTGCTTATATATTTGTTTTTCTAATTGAAAATTATTAGTCTCTTGATTATCATCAGATTACACGTCATGTTTATCACTAATTGTGCCAATAATCTTATTTAATTCTTTTGGGGTTTGTTCTTTCTAAAACATATTATGTAGATCTTCAAGAGTATACTGCTTATACTCCATCCTCTTCTCTTTCTACTTTTTCAGCCGATTTTTCATCTGATTTTTCTACTACTTCTTTTTGGATTTTATATCATGCAAAGGAAATGAATTCTTATTTTTTGAATTTTGGAAAGGATATTTATGCTGAAATGGAGTACTAATACTGAAAATAGAATTTTTACTATGTCTAACTTCGTTAATTAGAGAAAGATGAATTACAGATATTTACTTCTTAAGCTCCTTGACTTTGGTCTTAATTTTAGCTAATTATGCTTTTAATTCTAAAATTATATCAGTGATATAGTATAATTGAAGTGCTAATGGAGAAATGCCTTTCAGTGAGTGAACATTGCGTGAATGATTCGGTCCAAGTCAAGCAGGAGATGATTCAAGCATTAATCACAGCTAATTAGCTTAATTAATTATTAATTAGCTTAATTATCTTAATTATTTTGGCTCCGATGTTAATTGAAAGGGGGCATTGAGGAGTACTTATAGGAAAAATTACACATGCACAAATTTTAGATTTTCAAAAGTAAGTTTTTAATGGGGTTAAAATGAAAATTTAAAAACCTTACGGGTCTTTTTGCAATTTAAAAACTACTTTTGGCAAGTTTGGTTTCAGAAATTATTTGCATCAAAGCTAGATAGACCAGGAAATCGTTTTTAAAGTTATAGGCTTCGAAAATGATTTATGCCAAACTTTGGGGGTCGAAATAGAATTTATCCTAAATACTACCCGTGTGTTTGGAACTAGCAGGAAGATGGGATGAAGATTTCTTGACTTGGACCCGAAATCAAGAACATGACATCCCTAAACTGAGTCGCGAATAAATCATCTATATCATGCCTGCGGCTAACAATAACATGACTATTAAAGTAGTAGTAGTAGTAGTAGTAGTAGTAGTAGTAGTAGTAGTAGTAGTAGTAGTAGTAACAATAACACAATATTAGTGATAACATTAATGCTAATAAGTGTGACAAAAATATTAATATCAACAAGCTTTTAATAATAATAATAATAATACTGATGATAACAATAATAACATCAACATTAATACAAATGGGGCGAGTTATGTTATTACACTATTATAACATTAATAATACGAGCATCAACAGCATCAAAAGAAAGAACATAAACAAAGTGAAACATAATCAACTGATGTTTAAAAAACAAATTGGTATGTTAATAATTAAAAGAAGAGCCAAAGGGTATTGAATTATTTGTTAAGTCAGAAAATTTAATCACACTTTTGGAACTCGCACTAACCATAAAATTACACACTTGGAGCAGAAGCAATGCCATCGCTATTGCTTCAAGCTAGTAACAAATATTTTTCATTATAAAGGAGAGAGATTTTGAAAACCAGATACGTATATTGCCTATGCTCTTTAAAAACTCACATGTTTATCACATTATACAAATTCATGTAATGTTTGTGTAATGAATCATTTGATGCGATGTTTTGTCACTTAAATAAGTGCCCCTAGTAGTTATCAATCATTAGGGCATACGCCTTTTAGTACCTACGCGACTATAACTCAGGCTTCCCGATAGACCTGGGAGATGTGCATATATCTCAAGATCACTTCAGAAGTCAATAGCGGTCCACTTTCAGATAATAGCCGGCAAAACAATTTTACTCACACTTTCTCTCTCTCTCTCTCTCTCTCTCTCTCTCTCTCTCTCTCTCTCTTGTTTTTGAACCAAATGTTTTGAAATGCGGGCGCCCAGCTAAACTAAATGTAAAGTTTGTTTTACAGTATAAGGATGTACATACTAAGCTTAGGCTTATTATTCGAACATTTTTTATGTTTTCTGTTTTTAGATTAGGGATCAATGAATAACCCTTCCTCCTAATAAGTTAGAAGCTAGCAAGAAATAAATGATGGTTGCAGTATTTCACTAAAGGTCAACTAGCCAGGTGCTAACAGCGATTTATAGCCTAGCACACCTAGAAATATGCTTTTTATATAAACTTTTAGACAATGTATTTGCCAAAGTGTTTAAGAAATCTATGATAAGTTTGCTAATTGTATTACAAATTAGGCAAGATGTCAAATGTACTTTTTTATTTCCAATGCTTGGAATATGTAAGTGATATAGTGATATAGCCAATTCCAGGTAGCCATGTTCCGTTATAGGATGATGGTAATACTTCCAATCAAAGGACTTCCGCTGCAATCATGGATAATAAGTTAGTAGATTAACAAAATTAGGTATTAGAGATATGGGGTGTTACAGATATGTCCGTTGCTGATCTTGACATAAAATTGTTCTAAAAGTCAACGACAAACATGTCCATCGCTAAAATCCCCAAGAAAAAAATATTTTGTTATCCGTTGACCGATATTTCTATTGCTAAATAACTAAAAATTATTTTTTTCGTATTAGTGATGGATATGTCTGTTGCCACATTAGTGTAAAGAACTAGACCTGGTTCATTTTTCACTTACATTCCACAACCACACGTCCCAATAACGAGAGCGAGAGCGAGAGAGCGATCCGTCTGCCTAGTCGATGTCTGTGCTGTAGTCGCTCGCTCACCACCGATGCTATCGGGACCCCCGTCCCACTGCTATCAGTGTTCTCTGCTTCCCATAATTCTCACATTTGTCAATTTTCTTGCCCACTTTGTTTAGGTTTTAATTATTACAATTTATGAAATTAAAGTGTTCAATTTCAATTTTTAGTTCATATCTATGTTAAATTGGTGACTTATGTGTGGCATAGTTGCTCAAATTTGCTCAAATTTTTTGCATAAAGTTGCTCAAATTTCAACTTTGAAATTTGAAATTTAAATCTTAAATTTCAAATTTCAAACTTTTAGATTTTAGGACTATAAGGAATTTCCATAGGTCTCTTATTTTTCTTTAAAAAATTGAACTTAGCGATGGAAAATTTGTCACTACTTAGCGATGGAGAACAAATTCCGTTCGGCCTTGATGCTTAGCATTTCCGATGTCTCCTAAATATGCATCGTTAACTTTGTCGCTACTTAACGACGAAATTCATTTACTCTGTCCCTGTTTGGGTACCAATGAGCAAATTGGTGATAAACACTTTTTGTTGCCTAGTTAGTTGTTGAGTTAAAAAATTCGTCACTGTTTTATATTTTTTGGCTGGTTTTCCCATTGCAATTTGATTTTTTTTTGGGTTGTAATTTAGGTGAAGAGGGCCAAAATTGGTTAATCGAGCTCTTTAAAGTTATATTTATGACTGTAAAGATGTCCCATGAAGGGACAATGTAGTCATCTCACTTTATAAAAATAAGGGTAATATTTAAAATTGTAACAATTGTAGAGGTATACAATTGCTTAATCACGCTATGAAGTTGTGGAAAAAGGTGATTGAGAGGAGGTTGAGGAAGGATATATCAATTTTCAAGAACCAATTGTTTACTATGGAAGGAATTTATCTTTTAAGAAGGCTCATAGAATTGTATTACATGGAAAGGAAAAAGTATTCTCACATGGTGTTTATAAACCTAGAAAAAGTATACGTTAGAGTACTGCGTGATATGTTATGGAGTGCTTGAAAATTAAAGAAGTGCCGGTAGTGTATATCCGAGTTATTAAGGACATGTAAGAGGGAGTACAGACATGTGTTAGGACCTCAGAAGGGGACACATATGACTTTTCTAGCATTGGGCTTCATCAAGAATCAACTCAAAATGTTTCTTTTCACTATTATGATAGACGAGCTTGCTAAAGGGCTCTAATATGAGTTATCATGGTGCATGCTACTTGCTAATAATATTGTATTTATTGATGAGATGGGGAATCGAGTTAACAATAGGTTGGAGCGATGAAGACATACTTTACAATATTGCAGATTGAGCAGGTCAAAAACCGAGCACTTAAAATGCGATTTCAGTGGTAGGAAGGAGCGATGAAGAAGAAGTGTTGGGTTTCGTGGCCCAAAATCAAAGAATTAGCACGGTGAGACCGTGCTAGACGACATGGACATGTCAAGTCGAAAAAGCGGGACGTTTAAGAAGGGCAGAAAAATGGCACGGTGTGACCATGCCACGTGGCACGGTCGTCTCGCACCCTGTTCGGGCGCAGGCTTTTCTAGTGGCTAGGGTTGCTTCGGTGTGCAGTCTTCTTGGCGGCTAGGGTTCTCCTCTAGGGGTAAAACCTTGGACTTCTAGACCCTATATAAAGAGGTCTTACCTAGGATCTAAAATCATCCCTGAATCCCAAAATACATTGAGAGGTAGAAAGATTTTGAGAGAGATTACAAGAGAGGTTGTAACTTTGTTATTGAATCGAATCACTTGTTGTGATTGTGATCGTTTTGTACTCCCCCTGCTCATATAGTGGATTGATTGTGCTCGTCGCCGTCCATGGTTTTTTCTCGTATTGGGTTTCCACGTAAATCTTGTATGTCATTGCTTTGCTCTTGTTATCATTCTTTAAATTTCTGAATTTCTGAATTTCTGTTTCTTCCTATTGCTTCCGTTATTAGTTTGCTCTAATTCCTAACAAGTGGTATTAGAGCTTTGGTTTAGGATGTCCTTAATTATGAAGGTTGATATTCAAAAATTTGATGAGGAGATTAGTTTTAATCTCTGGAAGGTGCAGATGAGAGCAGTTCTCATCCAGAATGGGTTATGGAAGGTTCTGCAAGGACCTAACGTGAAACCCAAAAAGATGACTAATGAACAATGGGCAACAGACCAAAAGAAGAGGCGTGGATCGCTGATAGACTAGTAGTGGGAAGAACTGGAGTTGAAGGCAGTTTCATCCATTTAGTTGTGTCTGGCACCACATGTCATGTGAGAGGTGCTCGATAAGGCAACTGTGGTGGATCTGTGGACTCGGCTAGAGGAGCTCTACATGACGAAGAGTCTAGCCAAAAAGATCCGTCTGAAGGAAAGGTTGTACACCTTTCGTATGGCTCAAAGTACCCCTATTCAAAAACATTTGAATGAGTTTAATTCTATTCTTGTTGATTTGGAGAGTGTGGATGTAAAGATTGAGGATGAGGATAAAGTTATTCTACTTGTTGTGTCTCTACCCCCCTCTTATAAACACTTTAAGGAGATTATACTATATAGTAATTCTGATACTATATCGTTTGAGGATGTCAAGTCTAATCTGCTGTCTAAGGAGAAATTTGATCATGATATCCATGCTGATATGGCTCAGGGATTAGTTGTTAGGGGTAGAACAATTGAGCAAAAGGGGAACGGTAATAAGAAAAAGAACTTATCTAAGTTTAGGAATCCTCCTTTCAATAAGACCTACAATTACTGTAGTAAATTGGGTCATATTCAGACTAACTATTGAAAACTAAAGAAAAAGAAAGGGAAAGAGGAAAAGGAGAAAACTGCTACAGCTGATTATGTAGTAAAGTCAGAGTCTAATGGTGATGTGTTGCTTACAACCATGTCTTTGGCCATACCTCTGAAAAGGAGATATGTGATGATTGGGTTTTAGATTCTAATTGTATATATCACATGTGTCCTCGTAGGGACTGGTTTGTCACTTATGAGCCTGTTGATACTGGGGTTATACTTATGGGCAATGATGCTGAGTGTAAGGTTCCAGGAATAGGTATTGTGCAGATTAAAACCCATGATGGCATAGTTAGAACCTTGTCTAAAGTTTGTCACATACCTAATATGACTCCTTGTTTAATCTCCTTGGGTACTCTTGAGACTAATGGTTGCAGAATTATTATGGAGAATGGCTGTAAAGCTTGTCGAGAGCTACAAATTTAACCACTACTTCGGTTATTAAATACTTTTTATAGCATAGGGAAGTAGGGATCGATCCACGAGGAAAGATTGTTGTAAAAGGCTAGCTTAATCCTAAATGATTTTACTAATCCAATTTATTAAGTCTAATCTTAATAATTCTAAAATAATTAAAATCTAATGAATAAAAATATAGAAAAGTACCTAATGATGCTCCTAAATATTCTAAATCATATTCTGAAAATAAAACAGTAAAAAAATTTCCTAAACAATTTAGAAAAATAAAAAAAGAATAGTAACTGAAATTCTAATTAAAAATCAATAACAGCAAATAATAGTCAGAAAATAAATATTAAAAATATCAAACAGTAACCTAGAATATTATTCTTCAGGTCTATAGGCTTATAAATTCTAAATTGTATCTAATTTATTTCAGAAAAATCAGATCAGAAAATTAGCACAGAATATTAATGCAGAATATTAGATCTAAAATCAGAAATAAAATCATCTGCATAAATATAAATACGAAAATAATTAATAAAATTACCCTAATTCTAGGACACAATTTTTTGAACTTAACAATACCTAATAATCGTGAATTAAAATTAAAAATCAAAATTTTCAGAATTAATAACCTAAAATCCTGCACATATCAATTTCACAAAATAATTCTGAGAAATTATCAAATAATTTCCAAAATTACGAAATTGAATATGAACAGACTAGGACACTATATAAACCCTAGGAATTAATTAAAATCGAAAAATAACAAAAATAACTGTTTTTAGTCTAAGTTCTAACAAACCGGTAGTTAAATACTAAAACTGAATATAAATCAATCTAAAAGTATAACCACTCTAAAAATCAAAATCTAAGCTATCTAAAATTACGTAGACACTCCTAAAAGACTATACTTTTGGGGGGGTCGATTGAAATAATATTGAAACTAATAAAAATAGAACAAACTAATCAAATTAACTCTACGCAATAAATAATAATCAAAAGTTATCAAATTTATGAAGGATACTTAGTATAATCTCAATCCACCATGCAAATTAATATTTATCATTAACACACAAGTTAATTTCATTCATGAGCTAAACTGCATAAGATATCCACCAGCGGTTCTTCCCCGTTTTTCCTTAAATTTTAGTTTACTTAGGTCCAGCCCTAATATAAACCCTACTAATTTGATAATCTTTACACCAGCGCAAAAATTTAACCAAATTAGAGCATTACGTATTAGAAAAACATCATTTAACACTTTGTAACCAATTTACCAGTAAATCGATTTAACAAAGATCTAAAACGATTACGTAATTAAAAGAGATGGGTTTGAGCCATCCATGATTAATTAGGGTGATACCTAGGCCTAAAAGACTATAACTTTTACGTATTATAGTCTTCTTAACTATCAATCAAAATTGTATTTAATCAACTAGCATGCATTCTAATCGATTTAACACAAATTTCATAAACGATAAACGGTAATCGCTAAAGAATCATGAATAGAAATCAACTAGGCATTAAAGTATAAAACTTGTTTCAAAATAATTAATTTAGTATGGCTTCAAGAAAATTATACTAAGCATAAAAAAAATTACTCACTCATATTAAAAATAAAATTACACAATTCATCCAAATAAATCATGTTTAATAGTAAACTAACACATAAAAAGGGAAAAAAAATATAGAAATCAAAATAAGAAGAAGAAGGGTCGTGACTTGATTGTGCTATTGGCGTGTGATGAGGGTGCTGTGTTGAGGATGTTAATGCATGATGGTGGGATGATAGGAGGGTTAGGCATGGATTAATTAAGAAGATGATGAGGGGGAAAGAGGAAGAAGGTGATCGAGGAGATTGAAGGCATGGGTGTTAGGGAGGATGATGGTAGGTGTGAAAAGGTAAGCGTGGGGGATGCCGTGAGAAGACAATGGTTTTTGGAAAGGAAGAAGGTGGAGTGTGATATGATGAAGATGGTGATGATCGTTGATGATGAGGATGAGCTGATGTTGATCACCGTGAAGATGGACGGTGTAGGTGATGAGGTATGGCGATGGGGATGATGGTGATGGTATGAAGATGATGATGAGAGATGAATATATAATGAGTATGGTGAGGCTAGGGTTAGTGTCTTAGGGTTTTCTTCTCCTTTATTGCTTAGGTTTTTTCTTCCTCAAGACTTCTAACTTTTCACTAACTCTTGAAACCATAGCCCAATATAATAATTATGAAAACAATATTTTTCATAATTATTATTTTTTGCACCGTCTTGTAGCCAAGTGTGTAAAACCCAAGCTTCTACGTCCTCTCTTTTCCTCTTTAATAAAATGATACTAACCCTGAAAAATATATCAAACAAAACAAATTAAACGAAATAATATATATAATATACTTGAAATAATTATAAAAATAATGCATGATTTTTGACTTAACAATGGTGTTATAAAGGTGATAAAGGGGGCCATGGTAGTAATGAAGGGACTGCAGCAGAGAAGTCTCTACATTCTACAAGGAACTACAGTTACAGGAGTAGCTGCAGTTGGTACAGCATCAGCAGATGTTGATCATACAAGGTTATGGCACATGAGATTGGGTCATATGAGTGAGAAAGGGATGGTCATTCTAAGTAAGAGAGGTTGTCTGGGTAGAGCTGGTACGCGTAAGCTTGATTTTTATGATCACTGTATATTTGGGAAACAGAAGAAGGTGAGTTTATCTAAAGCACAACATCGTACTTAGGGGATCCTTAATTACATTCATTCTGATCTGTGGGGTCCTTCGAAGGATCCTTCTCTTGGAGGTAAGCGCTACATGTTAACTTTTGTTGATGATTTTTCACGCAAAGTTTGGGTTTACTTCTTGAGACAGAAAAATGAGACATTCTCCATGTTCAAGAAGTTCAAGGCTCTGATTAAGAACCGGACTGGGAGAAATATCAAGAAACTTAGGACTGGCAATGGTCTTGAGTTTGTGGAGTTAGAGTTTGGTGAGTTATGCACGATGAATGGCATAGCTAGGCACAAAACTTCGGTTGAAAAACCACAGCAAAATGGAGTTGTAGAACGAATCAATAGGACTCTACTGGAGAAAGCTCGATGTATGCTTTCCAATGCAAGGCTTTGGGATCGTAAAGCTTTCTAGGCTGAGGCTATTGCTACAGCCTGCTACTTGATGAATCATTCACCACACACCTCCATTGATTTTCATATTCCAGAAGAAGTATGGTCAGGTAATCCTGTTGATTATTCTAGTTTGAGAATATTTGGATGTCCTGTGTATGCCCATGTGAATAATAGGAAGTTAGTCTCTAGGGCTATCAAATGCATGTTTTTTGGATATGCGTCTGAGTCTAAAGGATACCACATGTGGTGTCTTGAGTCTAAAAAAGTCATTTAGAATAGGGATGTAACTTTCAATGAGACTACTATGTTATCTTCTGGAAAGGATTCTGTTGTTTCTTCTACTGGTGCAGGTGATCAGGAGGATACCAGTATGGAGATAGAAGTGGAGATCATTACAGCTCTGGGTAGAGCTACTAATCATCCCAATAGGGAGGCCCAGGTTACTGAGCCTGGCGCTATCAGTTCTGATCAGCCTCAGGTGGAGGTTGCTCACTTTATAACTCGTGATCGTCCTTGAAGGGAGATCATGAGGCTTGCTCGCTGCAATGATGATGAGGGACTGATAGCATATGCACTTTCAGTTGTAGAGGAGGTGCCTGTAAGTGTGGAACCTTCAACCTACACTGAAGCAATCTCCTGCCCAAGCTCACCTAATTGGATCCTAGCTATGCAAGAGGAAATAGAGAGTTTGCAAAAGAATCAGACTTGGCAACTGTGTGAGCTACCTAAAGGTCGGAGAGCCTTAGCTTCCAAATAGATCTACAAGAAAAAGGAAGGCATTCCTGGAGTTGAAGATGCAAGGTGGAAAGCACGCCTGGTTGTTCGTGGTTGCAATAAGAAAGAAGGTATTGAGTACAATGAGGTATTTTCACATGTTGTTAGACATACCTCCATTAGAATGCTTCTTGCATTTGTTACGTTGTTTGATCTGGAGTTGGAGCAGCTTGATGTGAAGACTGCGTTCCATCATGGGGAGTTAGAGGATGAAATCTACATGAGACAACCCGAAGGTTTGTTGTTCCTAGGAAGGAACGACTAGTATGTAGATTGAAAAAGTCCTCGTATGAACTTAAACAGGCTCCTAGGTAGTGGTACAAAAGGTTTGACACCTTCATGGTTGCACAAGGACACACTCGTAGCCGATATGATAACTGTGTGTACTACAGATAATATTCTTATGGTTCCTTTATTCACTTGCTATTGTATGTTGATGATATGTTGATTGCCTCTAATGATAAATTCTCGATTAGCATGTTGAAATCTCAACTCAGTGAGGAGTTTGAGATGAAGGACCTAGTTGCAGCAAAGAAGATTCTAGGCATGGAGATTAAGAGGGATCAAAAGGCTGGTAAGCTATACTTATCTCAAGGACACTATCTTGAGAAAGTACTAGACAGATTTAATATGAATAACTGTAAGGCAGTTTCCACACCCCTTGCTGCATATTTCAGATTGTCTGGTGAGTGCTGTCCACAATCTACGGAGGACATAGATAGAATGTCTAATGTCCCTTATTCTAGTGTTGTTGGTAGTTTGATTTATGCTATGGTATGCACTAGCCTAGACTTGTCACATGCTGTGAGTGTGGTAAGTAGGTATATGCATAATCATGGAAAGGATCATTGGGAAGCTGTGAAGTGGATCCTTCGCTGTGTGAAGGGTCTGTTAATAAGGGGTTGGTGTTTGATAGAAACAAAGCTGCTACATATGATGTTACAGACTTTGTTGATTCTGACTATGCTGGTGATCTTGATAGGAGAAGGTCTATATTTGGGTATATCTTCACTATGTGTGCAGGTGCTATCTCTTGAAAAATATCGCTTCAGTCTATTGCAGTTCTATCTACTACAGAGGTTGAGTATGTTGTTGCTACTGAAGGAGTGAAGGAAGCTACTTAGTTGAGGGGCCCCGTTACTGAGCTTAGAGTTCCACAGGCTACTACTGTTGTGTTTTCTGATAGTCAGAGTGTCATCCACCCGACTAAGAATGATGCCTACCATTCAAAGACCAAGCACATCAGTGTCAAGTATCACTATGTCAGAGATACAGTTGCTGCAGGGGAAATAGTTGTGAGGAAGGTTCATACTTTTGGAGAATCCTGCAGATATGTTGACTAACCCTCTTCCTATAGCTAAGTTCGAGCATTGCTTGGACTTAGTTGACATTCATAGTATTTGAGCGCCCTTCGAGGCATTGCCCCTTGGGAGGTGTCACCCTTTGGGGTGCGATGACGGTGTTAGAGAGTTAGTGATTGGAGATTTCGGTCCAAGGTGGAGATTGTTGGGTTTCATGGCCCAAAATCCAAGAATTGACACGGTGAGACCGTGCTAGACGACACGGACGTGTCAGGCCAAAGAAGCGAGACGTCGAAGGAGGGAAGAAAAACGGCATGGGGTGACCATGCCACATGGCACGGTCGTGCCACGCTCAGTTCGGGCACGGGCCTTTCTGGCAGCTAGGGTTGCTTCAGCATACAGTCTTCTTGGCAGCTAATGTTCTCCTCTAGGGGTAAAACCCTAGAATTCTAGACTCTATATAAAGAGGTCTTACCTAGGATCTAAAATCATCCCTAAATCCCAAAACACATTGAGAGGTAGAGAGATTTTGAGAGAGATTACAAGAGAGGTTGTAAATTTGTTATTGAATCGAATCACTTGTTATGATTGTGATCGCTTTGTACTCTCCCTACTCATATAGTGGATTGATTGTGCTCGTCGCCGTCCGTGGTTTTTTCCCACATTGGGTTTCCACATAAATCTTGTGTGTCATTGCTTTGTTCTTGTTATCGTTCTTTAAATTTCTAAATATCCGTTTCATCCTATTGCTTCCGTTATTAGTTTGTTCTAATTCCTAACAAGAAGAAGCCACCGTTGGTGGATGCCAATACCAAAGGTTGAGAAGTTCGATATTGGGCTCGATCAATCAGGAGAAAGGGGATATTGATGAAGACATCAACCAACGTATACAACTGGCATGGAAAAAATGGATGAACGCTTTATGAGTATTGTGTGATAAGAGGATCTCGATAGGATTAAAAGGTGTATGTGGGGGGGGGATTAGAGTGTTAGTCACTCTACATGATTTAAGTCCGGTATTGATAGTAGTAGAGATGATGATGATTAAATGGATGTGTGCACATAAAAGATTTGATAAGAATACGAATGAAGTGATTTGAGACAAAGTAGAAGTAATATTCATGGAGGATAAAATGAGAGAAAATAGACTTAGATGGTTTGGTCATGTGAAGAAAAGGACTATGAATGCACCTGTGAGGAGATGTAAAACAATGAACTTTATGGAGTGTAGAAGAGCTACAAGAAGACCAAAAAAGAGTTGAAACGAAATGATTAGACATTATTTAGGGTATCTCCAACTAAAGGAGGATATGAATTAGGAAAGGAGTTTGTGAAGATATAAGATTCAGGTTGCGGACCACAGATAACATGCTTCTTGCCCTTCATTTGGCTTCTATATGCGTAAGGAATGTTTTTGTGTCGTTTTGGCTATTATTCTATCGTGTGGTTTTTGCATTTTTGTATGTTGGTAGTAATAGGATCTTAGCTGCATATTTTATCCCATCTCTTGTTGTTTGTGGTACCACTCCTACCTCTCCTATATTGTTTTCATATTTATTTAACAGTATTCGATGCTAGTTTTTCTTTTATATATTACCTGGCATTTTGGTTGGTAAAAGATTTTCAACTTCCAAAATGTTTATTTGTTTATTTATTTTTAATTGTTATCATTTTGTGTCTGTCTCTTAAAATTGGTCTCTCTACTAATAGAGACATCTGTAAACGTAAGACTACCTATATATAAATTTTGCCAAACTATGCAAAAACAAAACCCACATTAAAAATAGTACTAGAGTAGTTGTTGTTCTCTCCTCTCTACCTCCGAGGTCTAAATTCCAAACCTTCCATTTGTCCGATTATATGTAAAAACCGTGTGTATGCGCTAATGTAATCTTGTGTAATGTTCATAATGAACTAATTGAGAGTTGCGTGTGTTAAATTGAACTTTGTTCTTATCCGTCAAATTTCAAATGATAAATAAAATATGATTCGTGGTCACTTACACAGAAAAAGGTCGCTAGTCACACTTTTTAAAATTTTTAAAATATATTTAAAAACCGTTATATATTATTGGTGCCGAATGGGTTGGTCAAGCATTAGTTGCTTGGAATGACAAAATTTTTAAAATTTATTTATCTCTTGTTTTGTTACATAGTGGTCTCTTTTATTTATTTTATGGTTGCAACTCTACCTAAAAATATTTTTTTTGTATCTTGTCTATTAATATGTGTTTTGAATTCTACCTTATTAAGGATAGGGAAAAACCCTTTGTAACTTCATAAGGGTCCTATTTTGCCACAAAAAACCTATTGATAGGGGTGTTCATTGGTCCAAGTCATCATGGACTGCATCTGCACAACAAACTCCGATCAAATTGAAGAATAAATAAGGGATACAATGTCAACCGAAGACTGAATAGGGGATACAATGCCAACCGAAAACTAGATTGCATAAAATTCAGTCCAGACCGGCACCACACCAAAAAAATTCGAACCGGATTAAATTGAATAGAACTCAGTGATTAATGAACAAGGAAGAAATAAATCGGAAAGGGTAGGAACACTAGTAACCAATTCCTAGCCAAAATGAAATGTATAGAAAATTAAGGACATTTCAGAACATTTTTTTTATGAATTTCAGATTGCTTGTACAGGTAAGACTGACTATACCTAGATCTCTCCAGACCTCACGAAAATGTGATCTATAGTGGGAGTTGTTATTGTTGTTGTTGGTGTTCTTCAACCAACAAAACTTCATAATATAATATCAACTTTCAATTATTTTTTAATAACAAACATATATATGCAACTATCATGAAACTCATCGACAACTATTAAACGATGTTGTATCAGATTAGGAAGTTGGTATTTAGGATAATTAGGAAGTTTGTATTTAATTATGACTAGGTAATCTTTTAGATAGTGATTGTATTTTATCATTTCCTAAAAACTTGTAACTTGTTTGTCAAGCCATAGAATATTAGGGTTGTCCATATACTTAGAATTAGACATAGAAAAATTGACCCAAAACCCGAACTGACCGACCTGGATCTATATCCGAACCGACCGCTGAAATGGGATGAACCAATCTAGACTCGAACACCCGAAATAACCCAATCCATAACTGAACAAAACCCAAACTCTAGCATGAACTGAAATGACCAGACCTAATTCAAACTCGATCCATAGTGACCCGACTAGAAGTGAACTGGACATGGATAACTCGAACCCGAATCGAACTATACCCGATTTAAAACCAATCTAATTCTTACATGACTCAATTGTACTTGAATAAAATCTGAACCCGAGTATACTCGACCCGAATATAACCCAAATCGAAGAATAATCATAACCTACCAACCCAAAACTATTCCTAATTCCCTAAATTTTATTACTAAGGCCGAGAAGAAAAGCTCTTATAGCAATTTGGTGCAAGTTTTAATAGACAAGCAAGTGATAATATAACTATTAACCGTTGTGTATAATATTATTAAAGTCTTTAAACAGTAGATAAAATCTAATGTTATTGACATATTTCAATTAGGCCTAGCAGCAAGTAAGAGACTGAGGGAGGGTTAGGCGGCGATCTGTGTGAGTAGGAGACTGAGCGAGGGTTAGGCAGCAGCCAACGATTGAGTAGGAGACTGACTTACTGAGGGAGGGTTAGGGCTTTAGGCGGCGAGAGACAAGGGACTTAAGCAAAGTAGTTATCACGGTCTCAACTGTCCAATTTGTCTTCAAGGGTTTTCAGATTTCAGTTTCACTTAGGTTTTGCTTCTTAAAATAATAAAATTCTATAATTATCAGTAACAACTTTTTTTTTCGGTTTTAGACTTTTGGGGGGAATTCTGAATTTTTCAAACTCAATTAGTTGAGTTCAGGTGGAAAAAAAAAATAACTTAAGAGGAAATTTTTACAAATGAAATCAATTAAAAACTTAAGAGGAAAAAATAGAATAGTTAATTGTTTTAAATTTTTAATTTGATAGACATGTAGTACAAATATAAGAGAAAAAAATATTTGGTCAAAATAGAAATTAAGCAAAGATAAGCACAATTAACAATTTATTAAACTTATTAGGATCTAATAATCCTATTTTACTAGTTGATTTACTTAATGACTTAATGCATGCAATGATTATACTATTATTCTATGACTATTGTAAAAAATACTGCACTACTAATTTACGATTCTAAATCATCTTCATAATATGTTTAATTCTATATAATCATATTCAAGAATGTACGTTTGCATATGATCTCAAAATAATGTGACTCATTTGACTTTTGGAACATTAAATTCCAAGTCTCGAGTTTCAACAATGAACATTTACAATCACATAAATGTAATGCTAATTGACACACAATCATACATTGTCATTACTTTTGAGTTTTGACTCATTAGACACATGCAAATCAAGTTGTTAATCTCACAATGATAAATATTTGAATTTTGATGTATGACCACTTAACGAGCTATCAAAGAACATTAATTCGATTATCGAAAATATGAACTTGAACCAACCTGTTTCTGTTTACCAACTTCAAATATGACAAAGTGAAGTTAGGAACCAACGCAGGGGTCAAAATTAAATTATTTTTTTTGGGTCATTTTTCAAGGTATGTTTTGGAATTGAGCCTCACAAATGAGACCATTGGCTCATGATTTGCGTTAGGTTGGCTCACTAGCTTTGTCATCGCATGGCCTCAATTGAGATACTTGAAACTTCATTGAGCAACACATAATCATTTGGATAATTGCACAACGCATCTGATATAGGATACGGGATATATAGGTAGTGTAGTTTAATTTGTAAGTTATTAACTTTGTTACTAAATTTATAATTAAGCCCATTAGATTTTTCATAACAAAAGTCCCTATCAAATATAT
>JACYFF010031954.1:13356119-13367483 GCA_017589665.1 Selenicereus undatus | reverse complement strand
TTGTTTGCGGCCCAAGAAACACAGAGAGCTGGACCATTTTTTTAATTTTGGCCCCCACCTTTCTTTTAGTATTCCTGTATAACTAGTAGTAGTTTATTTGCTCGTCAGCACCCACCGCCGTCCTTCTGGAGAATGCACTGTGTACGCAGCCACGGTTCTAGGAGTATGTCCTCTCTTCTAAGAATTATTAGTTGTATTCTAAAAAATATAATATATTATACTACTATAGTATAAGTAGGATTAATTAGAGATAATTTATACCTAATTTTGTTGGAGAATTTTAACACAAAATATATCATAAGATGAAAAACATGAAATTTGGAGATCAAGTGAACCCAAAGATCGAAAAAATGACTTTGAAATTTAGAAAAAAGGTAAAAAATAAGTGAGTGAGAATACAATGCGTTGTACTTATGAGAATGCAATCTAATTTTCAGTATAGAGCTATAGAATTCAAGAAAATTTTTTTTGTATATAAATAATTCTAAATAACAGGACTTGTCAGTAAATGGGGTACATAATGTAAAAAATGACAGAATTAACCTTTTTCAAGCCACTTTTATTATTAAGAGGTAAAAAAGTGGATAATCATAGGTTGCATGGTAAATAATTATCTCCTTTCATGTGTAATGTTTATCTCCTTTTTCTGTAATGTTGTAAAATTAAAATATGCTTCCAAGAATGTATGTTTGTCTCCTTTTTCGGTGTCGTGGCATGGTAAAATTTGGAAAGTACGAAATAGACCTGATCAATGGGTTGGGCTCAGTTGACTCGCCTGATATGGTCCTAAAAAGTGAAGGTTAGGGTCTAATTTTTTTTTGGGTCTCAGACTGCCCAAACCTTTAAATTAAGGGTACCCGACTATGATTAGGGTCAGGTTTGGGTATAAATTTTGAACATCTGACCCAACTCGCTGCTCCACACATTTAAAAAAAAAATGAAATTTAAAATCAAAACAAAATATTTTGGGTTTTATTTGTTCAAATTTCAAAGCGTTTTCACTTTCTACTTTCTTGCTCCGCTTATCCTCCCGCTCCCATTCACATCTTAAGATTTCACTATTTCTTAACCTTCTAATACTCCTTCTCTAATGTTTGGAGTAGTAGTTTTAGTTTGCTAATCGTTTTGATCGCTAAATTACGCATTGGAATGCTTTTAATTACAATGGGGGTGTTTAGGAAACAGCTTTTTGAAGAGCTTTTTGGCCAAAAAAAGCTTTTTTGACCAAAGTTAGCTTTTGATCAAGTTAGAAAACTAATTTGGGTGTTTGGTAAAAAAGTTTTTTAAAAGAGCTTTTTGAGTCCAAACAGCTAATTTGAAAAACTAATTTTATGAGCTTTTTGGAAGAGTTTTTTGCAGAATTAGCTTTTTATCTTACAACTTTATCAGAAATATCTAATTTTGTCAACTAGTTTTTCAACGAACAGCTAATTCAAATAACTGATACAAACAAATACCTCAAACAACTAACAGCTAACAGTTGTTTGCCAAATAGGGCCAATATATTTCAGTGGAAGATTATATTGTCGCTTGAGCTATTGTCTAGTACGATGTTTAGTTTTGAGTTTTGTAACAAAAATGACACATAGTGAAAAATGTCATTTTCTACATAAGAAAAGCTTCAGGATCGGGTCTAGCTCGAGAATACTCACACGGTCATGGTTAGGGTCAGGGGTATGCTGACCTGCATGAGGATTAGGTAGGATAAAGGTCGAGAAATCCCTATCCACCGCTCTCATGACCCGACCCTTAACTTATCCTTATTCTTAATTTGATAAGGTCTAATAAGAAATCAATAATGTAACTGAAATTTTAAAGTTTCATCTGCCCTTACTATAAAAGGTATGGTTGTTTTTGGTTACCAAGTGATATGTTGTTAAGACATATTAAAGCTATAATTTTCATTTTGATGACTAACGGTGTTCTTAACAAAATTTAAATTTGATTGACAGTATATTTATTTATATATTTTTACAGAAATAAAATTTTATTTTGATATTTAAATTTGGTTGGTAGTACATTTCATTCTGATCATATGATTTTTATTAACAAATCACCCCTTTTTTTATTAAAAAAGGACCACAATTTCAAAGCCAACAAGACAGGGGAAAAAATTACTTAATAGCAACAATTTATAGTTTAATCTTGCAAATTATTACATAGAATCGGGTGGACAGTTCACTTTGTCCACCCAGTCTTTACAATATATATTAAAACGTGCAGCAAACTATCGCAAATAATAATTGTTCCAATGGTTAAGTCTTTGGTTGACATCCTATAGGTCATGGGTTTTTTAACACAATGTTAAGGTGTGTTTTTGCCTCCTAATCTTCCTTTAATTTTTTTTTAAAAATAATTTCATCTATTAATTAATTTATTTGCACTTCATTTACTTAAGTTTATTTATTATTTATTCTATTCAACTAAGTTGGCTCTCTCTCTCTCTCTCTCGCTCTCTCTCTCTTTCTCTCTCTCTATATATATAAAGTATTGCTCACTAAATATATACTATAACCCATCAAAAGTAATAGTGCAACTCACTAAGATAATGTTATGCCTCAAAATATGAACAAGAATGTATAATCGTGTATTATATCACTTGCTTGCTCATTTTGATTAGGAATAGTTAGTATGCTCATTGAATCATATTGATCACGAATATATTTTATAAATCACTAAATGTATATCGCAGCTCACTTAAATAAATATCTTAGCTCACTAAAAGAAACAGTAAGAGCATAAATGATTGAATCTTTTCAAGTATGCCATTCTTGTACATATACATAATCTTATATTTGAGTTAATCAAAAGAAATATCATAACATATTAGAATATAAACATAAAGTATTGCTCACTAAAAATATATTACAGCTCACCAAAAGTTACAATACAGCTCATTAAAAAAATCGTACGTCAAAATATGAACAAAAATGTGTATGTACTTACTAAAATTATGTATTATACTGTTTACTTGTTCATTTTGATTATGAATAATTAGTATTTCTCATTGAATCATATTGATCACGAATGTATTTTATAACTCACTAAATATATATCATAGCTCACTAAATAATTAAATATCATAGTGCACTAAAAGAAATATTAAGAGTGTTAGTGATTAAAAATTTTCAAGTATGCCATTTTTGTACATATAAATAATCTTATATTTGAGTTAATCAAAAGATATATCATAACACATTGGAAGATAAATATGAAATATTGCTCACTAAACATATACTATACCTCATGAAAAGTCACAATGCAACTCACTAAAAAATCGTACATTAAATATGAAGAAGAATGTGTATGTGCTCACTTAAATTGTGTATTATATGTTTGTTCATTCTTTTTTGTTATGAATAATTAATGGTAATTACTAAATCATATTGATCACCAAATGCATTTCCTAACTCACCAAAGAACTATTACAACTCATTAAATAAATATCATAGCTCACTAAAAAAATAAAAATATAAATAACTAGATTATAATTTACTGAGCTTCATATGCACAATATCATTTTTTTTTGGTATAATAGTACATTTTAATAAGTAATATAGTATTTTTACCAAGTAAAACTTGGGCATATAAAACACGTTGATTTGGATATGTCTGCTCATTAAAAGTATTTATTAGCTCACTAAAAAATGGGTCTCAACTTACTAAAATATTTGACTGAGTTATATAGTATTTTTAGTAAACGAAATTGGGTGTGCATTTGCATCTTTTAATGAGCTATACACTGGTTTTGGTAAACCAAAATTCAGATATACAACTGTTTCTATACAACCAGTCGTATGGTATAACAACTGCTTTAACCTACACTAATCTATGGTTTATCTATCGAAACCACTTGTAGATACTCAAACATAACAATCATAATTGACATTTATTTTTTTAAAAAATTTTGCTATTGGAGATTTGGAGTTTGTAACTTGACTACAATAAAACTTTTAAAAATATGACCATTTGATAAACCTGCCACTCAAATATAGTATAAGCTTATTAAATAAAATGCAACATATTTCTGTCAAAACTTTCATCAAAGTTTATTCATCACCTCTGATACAACTCACAGACTTATTATGAACAAAAATACTTCTCTAATTCTTCGTGGGGCAGCTGGCTAGCTAGACAAATGCCAAATGACAAAAACGTGTACTCTTATGTGAAGAATAAGCATTTTACGGGTTGTTGACTTTTTAGTACTTTGAGTTGATGACATTAATTTTTCTGACCCTCACTTTTCACATTAATTTTTAAATACCATGAAGTTTTGAAACTAAATTAAAAACTGACAACTTCGGTGACTGGACTGGTTGGAGCGAGTGAATGACAGAAAGACCCTTTATTTGACTTCATTTCAACACAATTTTGCTGGCTTTGCCACCTACCCAAATCAGAAAACTTTTAATGTTTTCCAAGTAGAAGGAAGAGAGAGACAGAGAGAGAGAAGCCCAACACTTCATCTTCTTCCCAACAACATCAAACCCTTTACCCCACGATGGTTGTGTGATTGGAAGTCCAGCAGTGAAGATTGAAACGCCACTCCTACTCAGACAGACATAAGAAACAATTGAAGACAGAAGACTGAAGATTGCAGCTGTCCAAGTGAAGAATAGTTCGTGAAAGTTTTGAAAATGTATGCTCCGTGTTAAACCCTTGTAGATGTTGTAGATTAGGATGAGAATTATGGCTTGTGTTAGTGATCGATGTAGCACTGAGTAGTAAACATATTGTGGATGTGAATGGTTTATGTCAAAATTTAGTCTTTCTGGTGATTTTGGTTGGGAAAGAATGAGATTGTGCATGGTTGCTTGAGAAATAGAGGGTCATGAAAGTTGTACTATTGACCCTTGAAAATGCTTCATCATGTGAGGAGGATTTATGGTATTTGTGTGGGACATAAAATTTGACGTTGAAGATTTCAAGAAATCAAAAGAAGGGTTGGAATCTCATTCTAAATGATTAGGTATTTTTTCTATGTTTAATTGCAAAAATTAGGAATAATATGACATAAGAGTTTATGTTTTCCAATTTTGTAGACCAACCAAGATGGGTTTGGAGATATGTCACATGAATTATACAAGAGAGATCTTGGAAATGGGATACATTGACCCTAATCAAGTGCTAGGGTTTGAGTTATTTGACATGACAAAGTGGTTTTTGAGATCAGGGAGGAAAATTGAACCTCCATAATATTTTTCATTCTATTACACAAGATCAGGTACAAAAACGCCAGTTTGGTCCATTGATGATGACAATTCTTTATTGAAAATTTTGAAATTAAGGAAGGATGAAGATGTTGTTAAACTATAAATGAAAGAGACAGTGAAACCTAGTAAACTTTGTGGGTTAACTAATACATTAGAGGATTAACCAAAAAAAAAAAAACAAGCTGAGGAGATAGAACTAGCTCAAAGTAATCCTTCGATTAGTCAAGAAGATTTGGATGGTGATGATGATGATGTAATAGAAGTCTTTCCCAATGAGAATGCTAAAGGCATGAATAATTTGGAAGGGATGAGGAGTTTGTGATAATGCAGGACATTGATGGGTTCATACTTAGTCAATCAGGAGGTAGTCAACTCCATTATAAGGGAGGACAACTACGTTGCAAACAGAGGACACCAAAGCCACACATTCCCATAATCCACCCCTCCTTACACTAGTTTTTGGGGATCCAAGAGACCCCACTTCTCCAAAGTTTTTAGAGTTTGACTTGAATGTTCCCTTTTCAGCTTAATTTTCCCCACACCTGCATCTTATGCTATTGTCCCCACCCCTGTTGCAGTTATGCTTCCCAAACCCGACCCTACATTATCTACTCCTTCTGAGTCTACTCTTGCATTAGGATGGATCCTTGACTCTGACCCCACCTCATCAATGATCCCTGACTAAAACCCCACGTTAGCAATAAAACTCTCACCCCAGCCCTACATCAGCAACTCATAACAGCAATGAACTCTGACCCTGCTTTTGTATCAGCGGCTTCTTCTAACCCCACTCTTACACTTCACACTTATTCTGACATCAATCCCACATCAGCAACTCAATCTGATCCCACATCAATAACTCTTTCTAACCTTACTCCTAATTCTTCTGCTTTTATCATGAATTTAGATGTTCCTACAATGGCTGCTAAATTTAGGAAGAGAAAGAAAGTTGTTGTTGAGGATGATGGTTGGGGTGATTGGTGTAATACTGACTCTAAACAATATGCTTGTGAAGATGACCCTTATGATTCTGAAACCTCACCAGAAGAGGAAGACATTATAGGTAAAATTGGATATTATTACTACTCGGATAGTGATGATGATGTAGGGGTAGTAGATCCTAATGACAAGACATATCAGGGGCAGCTATGGATGCCTCAGCCTAATAGGATGATTAAAATTAGGAGATAGGATATGTTCACTAAAAAGAGTCTGTGCATGAAAGTGGTTATGGATTATTGTGCTCAAGAGGGATTTAACCTGATCATTCTTAAAAATACCGGGTATAGGTACACAATTAGGTGTGCACACCCAAAGTGTCCATGGAGACTACATGCATCAAGGTTGCCTGATGGGAGGACTTTTCAGGTTAAGACTTTCACACAAAACCATCTTGAGAACTGCCCTAAACTTCTAAACAATCCTATGGCAAACTCACCTTGGATTGCCCAAAAAATGATTGATAAGTTTAGGTTAAGAGGTGACAAGGATGCCAAGGACATTGCAGACACAATACTAAAGAATTATTCAGTGCAATTAAAGAAACATATCGCCAGGAGAACAAGAAGGATGATGCTGTTCCAAGTTGATGGGAGGCATGACATTTCATATCTGAAGTTAGGTCATTATATTGAGATGGTGAAGAAAATCATTTCTGGAAGTCATGCTTACATTACCTAGGATAATCATCAACATGCTAATGAGCAAATTGAAAATAGCGATAGTTTGCCTCCCAAACCAAGGTTTAAAGGATGTTTCATAAGTTTAACAGGGGCAATAGATGGATTCTTGAAGGGATGCAGACCTATAGTTGAGGTTGATAGGACTCATTTGAAGGGGCCATACAAGGGTGTACTTTTGACGGTAATGGAGTTGGACGCAGATAATCACTGCTATCCTTTAGCATGAGCTATTGTTGAATCTGAGAACAATGATAGTTGGGGGTATTTTTTTACTACTTTCACTACTAAAAAACTGCCAATTCCGGCAGATTTTCCGACGGATAATGGCGTTTTTTCCATCGGAAAATGTATTTTTCGGCGGAAAATCCGACGGACATTTTCCATAGGAATAAGGTCCGTAGACCCACCTTTCCGACGGAGAACGTTTCCGTCGGCCATTTCCAGACGGTCAGGGCGACGACCGGCAAACGGAATTTCAAGCGTCCGACGGACCCTTCCGTCGACATACCTGGTGTAGATGTCCAAAAATAGCCGAACTGCCCGACGGACATAATTTCGTCAGAAATTTGGGGAAAATAAAAAAAAATATTTTGAAAATGTAGTTCCCCAAATACAAATTTACAACCTGCATATACAAACTCAGGACAACCATATGTTGACTGAAACAAAACCACCACACGTGGTATACAAATCGCAACAAACATAACCACCATACGTGGTACACAAATCGCAACAAACGTAACCACCATACGTGGTTACTTTCATTCAATAAGTATAAATAAACAATCACACCAAATGGACATTCTAATAATAGGAAGTACAGTAATAAGAAACAAAAGCAAGGCAACAAATGCAAAAAAACGTAACTGTTCAAATGAGTATCGAGGAGGAAGGGGAGGATCGAGGGACATTCTAGTTGAAATAATCCCTGTAGTCATGAGGGCGATCATCATACCCAAGGTTGGCCCTACCATCATCATCGTCGTCGTCGTCGTCACAGGGTTGCGGTTGAGGAGAAGGAGGTGGAGGAGGGACATAAGGGGCAGCGCGGCAGTGTTGTCGATGACGCATAGAAGGGCGTGAGCGAGATAATCAATCCACTTTAATTTAACAATCAATTTATATATTTTTTTTAAGATAATTTCCAAAAATCACTCAATATAAATCTATCAATCACTAATTACCACAAAATTAACAAAATTATCTCTTCAATTTCACAAATCTACAAAATATTTAGGTTTAAATACTTACTTCAAAATATCAAAATTTATGGGCCACAAATAGCGGGGGATGTTGAGGTTGGCCGGCGGTGAAGAGGCGGTGGCGACAGCGGCGAAGAGGCGGTGGGAGGGACCGGAGCTGGGCGGCTGACTTGGCGGTGGACGCTAACGAGCCATGCCCAGGGGGTGAAGAGGCGGCGGTTGGGGCTAGTCGCCGGCAGAAGCACGGGGACAGGCAGCACTCGACTGGAGGCGACAAGGGGGGGCGATTTCGAGGCTCGAATTAAGGGGAGAGAGAGGATGAGGACTGGTGCCGAGGCGGGGCTCTTTTAAAGAGGTTCTGACGAACATGGCGGCAGAACATCCGTCGGACATAAATGTTCGATGGTTATTCCGGCGGCCCTGTCCGTCGACCATATTTTTAAAAAAGCAAAATTTTTAAAGAAAATGGAAAAAGGCCGGGCATTTTTCACAAAAGCGCTCCCTACAGCCTAGGTCGCTGGAAAATCCGTCGGACGATCCTTTTGAATTGTCCGCCGGCATTGACGTCGGAATATCCGCCGACATCTTTGACGGGTCAGCGGTCCGTCAGAATATTCTGCCCGAAAAAGAATGATTTTTAGTAGTGTTTGCTACAAATTTTGGGAGTAGAACACCATGGCTAGTGGACAATGTTGTCAGACACATGAAAGGTAATAACTCTGTGACTTTTTTTACTGCATTTGTTATAGTTATACTGCTTTGGTTCCTTAATTTTGAATTGCCTTTTCATGTCAGGGAGTTATTCATGCTTTAAAAGAATGTTTACTTGACTACCCAAGGAGAGTGTGTGCTATCCGCCTTGAGAGAAACCTGAAGAAGAAATTTCTAGGCCCTGAGCTGAAGATACTCCTTTGGAAAGTTGCAAATACCTACAACATATGGAACAATGAGGAGGCACTTAATCAGCTCTAGGAAGCTAACCCAACAACATATGCTTGGTTGATGAAGGAACCTTAAGAGTATTGGGCTAAGTATTTGTTTGATAAATCAACAGCATCTCCAGATAATTCTTCAAACTTTGTAGAGAGCTTCAGCAAGGTTGTTAACATACTAAGGGAGAAACCCATTCTTAATTTTCTTCAAGGCATTAGGAAGAAAGTCGTGACATGAATTGCTAAAAGGAAAGGTAGAGAGTTGGGAAGGAAGAATTGTACCAAGAATAAAACAAAAGTTGGAAAAGATATGAAAGGAAGCTTGGACTTGTGAAGCTATACCAAATGGACGCATGCAATTTGATGTGCAAGACCATCAGGGGATAAATTATGTGGTAGACTTAAATTTGAAGAAGTGTCTTTGTGGATCTTGGGAGATAAGGGGTATTTCTTGTAAGGATGTTACTAAATTCCTCTTGTGGTTTAATTACAAACTGGAGGATTGGTGCAGTCCATAGTACTTTGTTGAGATTTATAGAGCAACTTACAGTGGGGTCATTTACCCAATTGAAGATGAAAGATTCTAGCCTACCTTCAAGTGGCCTTTGCTTAAACCCCCATTTGTGGTAAAAAAAAAAATCAGGACCAATTGCAAAGAACAGGGCAAGGGATCCTAAGGAGGGAAGAAAAAAGCCTACTAGGAGCATAACAGTAAGGTGCAGCACTTGCAACGACCTTCACCACAATTTAGTAACTTGTACAGGCCAAGGAAACAAACCTTCCACTAGGACGAGAAAAAAGGGAGCTCCCTCTAATGGCACTTGGCAGCAACACAGGGGGAGACCAAGAAAACAACCTCCAGTGACTACAGTATCTCAGCCATCTTCAACTCAACCATCTTCAACTCAGTCATCCTCATCTCAGTCTCTGCTTGGGAATTGAATGTTCCTTACTTTTTGTTGACTTTTTTGCAAACAATATGACAAATTGTGTGCCTTTTTTGGGTAGTATGACTTTTTGTGGCTTCTGTACATAATGCCATTTGAAATTACTCATTTAGCTTAATGTTTTTTGGATCTTGTTGGATATGCATTTTGACAATTATATGTATCTTTTGGGATGTACACAAATTATCAATGAAAATGTTCAAAAATCGTTGAAAGCAATCAATATATACAAAGCATTTTGTTTTTGCCAGGAAATAGTTTCATTTCTTCCATTGCAAAAGAAACATGCTTTACATTATCATCCATATGAGGCAAAATCATATAAAAATTAGACACTGACCCCCTTAGAAAAAACCATAATCAAACGAAGTTACACAAGCTCAAACTAAATGTTAAAACATTGCACTCCCAGGTAAAAACTCAATCTACAACCCAACCCTTCACTTCAACATCATTATCAATAGGAAACTGTAAATCACAATGTTCAAAGCAATCACTATCTTCAAAGCTTCATATGTCCTTGCCTGCTCAACTGTATTTGCCATCCTCAACTCCTTGATTTCATTCCAAAGTAGAAATGTAGTGCTCTGTTTCTCTTCTCCTATAGCCTCTTCATAGCCTTGCAACTTCATGCCTCTACCATGGCATCCTACTTCTTTCTCTTTTGGGAGATTTTTCCTTGCACTAGCCCACATCAGAAACTCTCCACAATTCCCACACTCATAATAAGGGTGATCTGGGTTCCTTGATGATCTCCATATTGCACACTTCAATTCAGGCTCAACACAACATCTACGGCATGCGTTTCCACTCCAATAACTCCCAAATCCTTCCATTCTTTCTCCTTTGTGTAGTAGTTATTATAGACATCCATTAACAACACATTTGCGAATTTAGGGCATGCAAACATTTGCTACAGAACAATATTGAACGAAATTTAAATTATACTCACCTTCTACCTTTAGATTCTTCAACACACACTTCGGAGAGCACAACACTAGCCGGCGTTGGGAGAGAAGGAGGTCGGGTGGGGTGGGGTGGGGTAGGTTGGGTTCAAGTTTTAAAAAAGGATTTTAAAATTCAACTACTTAGGGCCTGTTCTTTTCGTGGGTCAATCCACAATTACCCACTTCAACTTACTTCAACCCATTTCAACCTATTTCAACCCACTTGAAAAGAAAATACCAATTTCAACCCACTTCAACCTATCTCAACCTACTTCAACCCACTTCAACCAACTTCAACCCATCCCCTTCATAATTTTAATAATTTGTAAAGTATCATGTGAGATTTAGGGTATGTTGTTTTCGTGGGTAAATTGGGTGGATAAAAGGGTGAAGTAGGTTGAGGTGGGTTGAGGTAGGTTGAAGTTGGTATTTTTTTTT
>JACYFF010031954.1:13291181-13342513 GCA_017589665.1 Selenicereus undatus | reverse complement strand
AGAAAAAGAAAAAGAATAGGGGGCTTGCCCCTTTTGATTTTTGTGTTTAGCTTTATTCCTTTTTCTTGTGTTTTTTTCCTATCCGCTGATAATAATACCGACCCATTGTACCATAAATCAAATTTTCCGACCTTCAAAATCTTAAACCATAACCATTAATATAATCGTCGGTCGATTTATTCGCCTTTTGATTATATTAAGGTTCGATTCCATAACTTGCAGAATCATTCCCAAGGTTCGACGTTCTAGTCGTATTCGGGGATTTACTCAATGAGGTTTCCAATAAAAATCTTTAATACCCAAAAAGCTAATAACAATGAGAATAATAATATTCATTTCAATAAAATCGACACTCAGGCAGAGTTTATAACGGCATATATCGGTTGAACGGAGGGGTTGAAATTCCGGGTGTTACACCACCTAAAAAAAATATCAACTTCGACCTATCTCAACCCAACTCAACCAACTTCAACCCACTTCACCCTTTTGACCCATCCAATTTACCCACGAAAGAAACAGGCCCTTAAGGGTACTTATGGAAATCATAAAATGGGTAATTTTGGTATTCTACAAAGAGTTCAACCACAAAATAAATGACACATCATCTCACCGAAGTTTGAAATTGTTGGTGCTTATAATTCATTACTTACAACGATCACAATATTTAAAAATTAACGTGAAAAGGTGAGGGTCAGAAAAAATTAATGTTATCAACCCCGTGGTACTAAAAAGTCAACAACCCGTATTTCACTTGTTCTTTCTTTATGGGATAGATAACAAAGCAAATTCCACAAAAAAATATTTTAACCTATACATCAACAATGTTAAATAACGAAGTTTAGGTTTGATTTTTGGAATATTGGATGCCAATATACGGCACTTTGAGGTATTGGACAATAATACTTTCAACTTTAAACTTGGACGTTTGTACACCATATTTCAAGCCTATTTACGGTTCATATATCAAGATCGATTTTTAAGGTGTTTTTGGTTGATGATGTAAGTTTACATTCAACATATCTAATTTTATAAACTTAGAAATTCTTACATTTTACATATGTGCAATTGCATACCAAGTAAAATTGTTTCACTCCATAGATGAAAGTACATTCAAACTCTACCTTGGTATATAGACTAATAGGGCAATAGTATGGTGCATGAACGTCCACGTATAAAGCTGGGAGCATTCTTATTCAATACCCCCAAAGTACAGTATATTATTGTTCAAAATCTCAATTTCCAACCTTTATTTTTTTAATTATTGACCTTCAGCTAAACAATGAAGTTTTGGAAAAAAAAATGAAAATACATAAAATTTTAGATTTTGTATTAATAAATATTTCAGAGGAAAAATCGTTAAAACAAAAAAAAATCTTTTATGTCTTTTTAAAATCTCCAAAGTTAATGTCCACATGCTTCTTAAAACAAAAGCCCATAAGTTATGACCTTATTTGTAAATTACGGAAACACAATTCTGAAAAGACCTGGCATTTGAAAGGAGATCAACGTATTCAAAATATTAAGGGTTTTAAATAAAAACCTAAGTTGTTGATACTAGTAGTACTACCACTGGTGTTTGCTGGTGTCTGCTTCTACTGTTGTTATTATTACCATGGCCACCCAAAAATTAGTGCTAGTACATGATAATTCCTAAACAAAAATGAAGATCTTTTCCATTAAATTAAAAGAAAACGCATGTATTCATCATCAAATTAATGGAAAAGTTAGGCCATTTTTGTCTCTATCAAGAAGCTAGGCAATGAAATCAAGGAAACAAGGGACATTTTCGGCTATCAAAAGATGGAACGTTGACATCAAGCTCGAAGCGTCAATAGATGTAATGTTTGAAAAAACGCTTGTCTTGCTATTTTGAATGTCATGCTCGATAATAATATTTTTAATAGTATCTAGTATTTTGATCAATTTAATAAATTAATTAATTAATTTTTTAGCATTTGATAACATAGTATTTTTACTAATATTTTAAGTAACATTTAGCATTTTAAGCAATGTTTTGAAAAGTTAATAGTATTAGTTTTTGGCTTTCAGAAGTAGTAATTTATATGTTTTGGCCAAAAATATCCTTTAAAAATTTTATATTTGAAAATTATTATATCATTTTATATCAATTTACATTAATTAGCTTACCCAACGTCTAAATTTACCGAACACATTTATTTCAACTGCTTATTTAAACAACTATTCGTTAACAGTTAAATTAAAAACACTATCAACTATCTAAACAGTTATCTGCTATTTGAACCGCTATCCACTACTTAAAAAGCTAATTTTACCAAACAAGACTGAAATGCTACTTTACTAAATAGTAAAAATTAAATTAAATAAAGTTTTGAATTAGTTAAAATGAATCCGCTATTTAAAAAGTTGTTGCTAAACAGGCCTCCAATAAAGCATTCAAATAAAAGGTTCATTTAAATTGGTGAAGAGGAGGTGCAGTACCAGTAGCCTTGAATTCTCAATGGCTTAGAGTATTAGAGCATTCCCAATGGCATTCCAGTTTTTGGAACTCCAGCATGCCACGTCAGCGAAAGTTCCACAGTTCTGGAACTTGCATTCCTTCATTTTCCCAACAAATGAAACTCATTTCAGCACAAATGATTTAATATTTGTTGGTGGAGCCCACCAATAAACATATTTCCTTTGTTTTATGTTGGACAATTTATTTTTGCATATTGGGGTTTGTCTAAGTTGGAAAATAATTTTATTTTCCGGATAAAAGAATATGTAATTTATGTTTCCGAAGAATGTATTAATTTATTTTGTAGTATGTAAAAAATGATGAGTTAAGTTTTATTGGTTGAACGATTGAAAGCATACGGAGTAGGACGTACAATGCAATTAATACAAATGCAAATATAAGGATTGACATTGAAGAAAATTACAACCCGAGCGTACAATATTGAAAACAGTAATTTGGATGACGGGGAAAAATGTTGTACACTATAATACAAAGAAAATACAGTACAATACAATACAGTACAAAATAAAAAAATATAATACAATAGGAAAATATACAATACAAGTATACGACGGATGACCCTTCCCATCTATGGTTGTGAACTTTGTCGCGCCGTATGTCGATTCCATATTTCCTCGACCAGGTCTGATTGGAGACGTGCATGTAGAGCGGGGTCATGGATCTCAGCTACTCTACGAAGGTAGGCAGTATAGCACGGATGATGGTCGTGTTGGACATTTGGTTGCGGGGTGTTGCCGTCGACATCATCGTAGTCGAAAGCGAGGTCATATGAATCTCGTTCGTCCTCGACGATCATGTTATGGAGTATAACGCATGCCTTCATTATCATACTTAACTCACCTTTGTCCATGTTTCGGCCTGGACCGCGAATTATAGCAAATCGGGCTTGTAGAACCCCAAATGCTCTTTCCACGTCCTTCCTAACCGACTCTTGATGTTCGGCGAACAATCTTGCCTTGGGTCCTTGGGGGAGGGAGATAGTTTTCACGAATGTTGCCCATCTTGGATAAATACCGTCGGACAAAAAGTACCCCATATTGTATTGGCGACCGTTGATGACGTACTCACATTTCGGAGTCCGACTCTCATACAACTCTTCGAAAACATCTGACCGGTGAAGAACATTTAAGTCATTCAGGCTTCCCGGGCACCCAAAGAAGGCATGCCATATCCAAAGGTCATATGAAGCAACGACTTCAAGAATCAAGGTGGGGACTCTGTAAAGCCCTTTTGCGAACATCCCTTTCCATGCCGATGGACAGTTCTTCCATTCCCAATGCATACAATCTATACTCCCTAACATGCCGGGAAAATCACGTGCCTCGGCAACTTGCAACAGTCGATCAACATCAGCTTGTGTTGGTTTTCTCAAATACTCGTCCCCAAACACTTGGAGTACACCGGCTGCAAAGTTTTTCATACACTCCATAGCCGTGCTTTCTCCAATCTTCAGGTACTCGTCAACACAATCAGCCGATACCCCATAGGCGAGCATACGCATCGCTGCGGTGCACTTCGTGAGCGGCGACAACCCACGCCGACCAGTACAATCGTGCCTCAACTGGAAGTACTCAAATCGACTGCTGAGGGCGTCTACAATGCGGAGGAACAGGTGCTTCCGCATCCGAAATCTACGGCGAAAGTGGGTTTCGTTGTAGATGGAATTATCTGAAAAATAGTCTCTGTGCAGGCGATCGTCTGCAGCTTCTCGATCCCTCCGAACGACTTTTTTCTTCTTTCTTGGTCGTCGGGATGATGAAGGTCGTCCCTCTTGTCCATGTTTTATAGCTAACTGAAATGACGCCACGCGAGATTGATTGTTCAATACGGTCTCAAGAATATCTGAGTCATCACTAGAAGATGATGACTCCAGTACGAATCTGAGATGATCTATTAATTATGTGCCTGAGTCATCGCTAGAAGAGGATGAGTCACTCATTTTGTTGTACCTGTGAGAAAAGTGTGCAAATGTCAGCGAAAATTTCGTCGGATTCAGCAATCAAATTAAGATAGCATCGTAGTTATAAGTGAAACATTACAATTGCATTGGATGAAATGAAATTGAACATCTTAGCTAGAATACAACATATATTACATCTTTTGGGAATTCCACAACATTACAACATTACAATACGGTCTCATTCAAACACAAGTATTCCCAAGACATTACATTACAACATGAAGGAATTCAATTACAACAAACTATTGGGAAAAGAAAGAACAACAAAAGCTCAAGGTAAACAACATAGTATTCCCAAGACATGAGTCTCAATCTAGAGAAGGACTAGCATCGGACGAAGACGATGTTCGGCGGTATCGACTCCTAATTTCTTCCTGAAGTGGACCATATCGTGCTTGATCCTCCGGACACATCTTACCAATGTCCATTCTCAAGATCTTGTCCTCGTACTTCATCCGTTGAAACTGTTGATGGGAGTCTATTAGTTCAACCGCTCTCTTAGTGGCCTCCGCCTTCACCCTAGCCGCCTCCGCCTTCTTCTCTTGGGCGATGACATATCTTTCGAACATGGTGCTATTCTTCACATTTGTTGTCCCCAAGGTGGATAGCTCCTTGGTCACAACATCAAGGACTGAGTCATGCGCTCTCTCTTTCGCCTTTCTTTTGGCGGCTTTTCTTCCAATTGGGCGAGTAAGTCCACCAACTTGCTCTGTTGCTGTATCTTCACTTGCATCCGTTGTTGGTGTCTCGGGGGTGCTTGCTGAGCCGGATGTCTCACTCTCAGAGTACCCGCCCACCTCGTTGATCCTTAGGCGTTTAGTGGCGACATCCACAGATTGATCGCAATTGACCTCCCATTTCGGTTGGTCCTTCAGTAGCACCCACCAATGCATCAAGTCGAACGGTTTGCCCACCATATCAACGTACAGATCTTGGGCTTTCTGCGTAATATCGTCCTCATTCGCCCCACTTGGGTTTGCCCGATAAGCCTGACCCATACAAGCGGTCCACTTGGACACCAGTGGAGCTGCCTGGTTCCAACGGGCGTTGCAGACTTTCGCTCCTCGCTTTGCAGCTCCATCGGGAGCATGCTGGTTGTACACACTTGCAATCTTCGTCCAGAACCCCGTCTTCTTCTGGTCAGCCCCAACAAGGGGGTTGGTGCTGACGTTGATCCACGATCTGACCAAACGGCGATCTTCTTCCAATGTGCACTTGGAAGTCACGCTGCCACTCTCACTCTGGGTGGGGTTGGGTGGAGGACGGGGTGTTGGCGAGGTCGTATTAGTTGGTGGGGGTAGCTGATAGGGAGGGGGCAAAGAACTGTAGTTGAAACTCGGAATGGGGGAGACATTCTGGCCTTGGCCGGGAAAGTTCGGTGGTAGTTGAGGATATTGCATATGTGGGTATTGTTGAGGGTACTGTGGATGGTATTGCCAATGAGGAGGGTTTGGAACAATATTCATGTTGTTTAGGGCATCCCGTTGTGAGTTATCTCCAGTTAGTAAGTTCATGAAAGACTGTGGGTGATTGGGATCCATTTGATAGTGAACACCTACCAATTTGGATTACAAAAAATTACATTCACACATTTAATTAATATCTCACATATTTTACGAAACGACATAAATATTTTCAATTCCAATTACGAAACATTTCAACTCCAATATCTAAACATGCTAACTTTATTACATTTATAATGGGCAACAAAATTACATACACATTTGAATCACTCACAAACCATATTACGAAGTGAACATTTGAATCAAGCATTTTGTACATTGTAAGTAACAAATATAATCAAAAATTATAATCAACCATTTAGTAAGTTGTAAATTCTAATGTTAACATTTCAACTCTTCACAATTCTGTATTTGTTTATTTCCTAACATTTGCGTAATTCCGTTTTATAGGTATATTCTATTAGTTACAGTTTGTTTTTCAACCAAATTTTCTCCATTGAAAACTATTTACTAAAAAGCAATCTATTGTACACTAAAGACTAAGTCATTATTTACTAAGAAAATTCTATTATTAACTGAAAACGAACCTATTGTTCACTGAAAAATTTATATACTAAACACTGTTTGTGATCTATTGCTCACCAAAACCCACCTATTCTTCACTAAAAAGTGTTTTAATGATAATAAAAAAGAGTAAGCATGAGTTATAGCTAATGATCTTATTTATTCAATTGTTAACTAAACAATTCGAAAACTTAAACTAAATAGTATTTTAAAATGACATCAAAAGTCAAATGCTAGTTCACTCTTGTATTTTACACCAAATATTGTTCTACTAAACACTATTCTATTATACACTAAATATTGTTCATATTCTATACTAAATTAGACTAAGTAAATTTATTTTAAAGTTCATTAAATCAAAACTAAGTAATTATTGCAAAAAAAAAATCAAACAATGTCACCTTCAATTGAACTGTATTATTGGCTCTTTGGAAATTTTTTTGGTTAGTATTTCATGTCCTTGAAAAAAAAAAGAAAAACCAAGAGAGAGGGGGATAAAATATTTTAATCATCATATTTGGTGTTTATAAAGCTACACAAAAATATCCAGATAATTACATGAGGTTTCGTACGTGAAAAATTATAAAAAACAATGTTCTTTTGATCTAAGCTAGGATTTTAACATTATAAAAGAATAAAGTTTTCCTAATATTCAAAATAATATGTGCCTCCAACGGTGTTATTTTGGTTAAATTTTAAAACCTATCAGTTTTCATTTTGGTTAAACAATTTATTTTCACCAATATTTTTTTCTATACAAATTTATTTCAGTCATAAAAATTCACCTCCTTACCCATTAACAAAGAAAGAAGAAAACTTGTATCATTGCCAAAATGCATGAAAACCAAAGGTTGAAAGGCTAAGCATATTATTATATAATTCAATTTCTAACAACATCAAACTTATTTTCTACATTCAACCAATTAATAAATAGTAACGGACAAAAATTGGGGGTGAATGTCAATATTCTAATACTAATGTTACGTATTATTACCTTACCTTCACTAAAACAAATCCATTTACGCATTCATTTTCTAACGACAACGAAAATAAATTTCAAACATTTTGTCATTAATACAAATTTCTATTTGTACCTCCTACAAATTTCATATCGTAACAATAACAACAACATTAATTCGTTAAAAAATATATTAAATTTCTCACAAAATAAATTACACTTATAACCATCCAATTCAATTGTAACTAATACAAATTTTATTCCTAACATATTCTTACATACAACTAATAAATTTTCAAACAATTTGAACACAACATTAACGAAAACTTTGAATTACTTACAATTGACTTCACTTCACAATTGTGTCAATGGAGACCTCCAATGTATGTCTGCACAAACCAACAAAAAAAAATTAGTTCAAATATAAAAAAACAATTATTTAAACAAAATTATAATGAATTACATAACAAATATTAACTTACCCAAACTTGATTTTCTTCCAAATTTAATCAAGCTCAAAATCACTAACACAAGTATAATATATGCTTTGAGAGAGAAAGTGAGAAAATTTGATGAAATTCTCACAATTTTGGCCCCAAAATTCATCCATTTTATAGAAAAATTTGACACCAAAAAAAAAAAAATTTCAAAGAGTCGTTGGGCTCTTCCTTCCACCCCCAACGGCCACATTCGGCCCACCCACCCATGCAGAGCACTGTTCATGCGTTTTCCTTTTTTTTCGTCGCCCCACCCCCAAAACGCAGCGTCTCCTTCACAAATCACGCCCGAAACGACTCGTTTTGATGCAGAAAACGACAAAAAAAAATGAAACGCAGGGCACCACGCCTGCCGGGTCTGACACGCGTGCCGGTGCCCCGTTTCGCCTGCTGCCAGCGTCCCCCTGACACGCGTGTGACACGCGGGCCCCACAAACGCCTTGCGTGCCAACTGCTGGGAGTGCTCTTAGTAGCAGTGGGAACGCATGTAGCTAGGTGGGTCCGTATGTCCCATGCGTGCTAATGTTTCACTAACAGCGGTAGGGAAACTGGGGGCACGCAGGACACCTCGCCTATCCGTTCCTCCCCCATTCCAACTTTTTTTGTCCTTTTGTGTTTTTTTATTTATTTTTTTTTCCTAATATAAAATATTATTTAGGTAATAAAAAATATATATTATAAGATGGATTCATATAAGATATTTTATTATATAATTTAAATTTAAATTTTATTAATTAAAAAAGTGATGAAATATAAATTTTAAAAATATAAAAATTTTAATAATGTGACATATCTGTGTTCAAATTTTTGAAATTCTAATTGATAATGCTTTTATTATGTACAGGTATCACACTCCATGAGTATTGGCAGAGGAAACGAACGGCGGGCATGCAGCCGTGGGCCCGTGGCAAGTACTGATTTATCATGTACTACCATTAAAAGAAGGGAAGGGGTCCATTTTTTTGTCTTGGCTAGTTGGATTAGTGTGCACCCAAAAAACAAAATGTCTTGGATGTTGTGTCATGCCAATATTGTTTTTTTAAATGTTGAATTCTCCATTTCATTGAAATCTAGTTATGATTGATTCAATAAGAGATAAGAGTTTTCTCATTATCGCAATTTCTTTATTTATAACATTCAAGTTCAAATCTTTGCTGAAGGAGAATAAGTGTCAAACTACTTAAATTAAAATGTGTTAGTGTCATGCTAATATTGTGAATTGACGCTAACCATTTTTCTTCTCTCTGGTCTTGTCCAAATAGGATACAAAAGCAAGTCCCTCATAATACAATATGGTGATTTGAACTTCAAGTAGAGACACTCCAAATTAAATCAAAGTGTGACAATACTTTAATGATTCTAAATACCACATGTAAATGAAGTAATAAAGGAAGCATATGTTAGGGCCATTTATATGATTGAAGAAAGATAAATTGAAAATAATGACATTTGAATTCATACTTTGTAATATTTGACACTTAAAAGAAAGAGAAAAAAATCAAATCATATCAAATGTTATGAGATAAGAAAACTCATAAAAATCATCTTATGCAACAATGCAAGGGTACGCATTGAAGGGGAAAAGAAATAAAAAAGAAAGAAAAGCAAAGGTGGCTGTTACGAATATGGGGGAATAAAGTATAGGAAAAAGTTAGTGCTATCTCAAGTTGCATACAATGATTTGAGCCAAGCAAATCAAAGCAAAAAGTAACCTAAACTTATGCACCAAGTGGACTCTCACTTGCGTTTGGCGATCAACGATAATTGGTTAGTGCCCTCATGGCCTCATCTAGATGACCATGCGTACGGCTCAAAGGTGCTTGTAAGACAAGGAGCTTATTGTTGCATCGCTTTGGATTATTAGCTCATTGCTTTCCCTTTTTCATCACTTACAGTTAAGGATTTGTTATTTTTATTGGTAAGTATGGGTTAGTAAATGGATCAAATTGATTAATATTGATGGAAGTAAATTAAAGTAGGTTAAAGTGGGTATTTTTTTTTTGTGAAGTGAGTTGAACTGTTGAAGTGGGTTGAAATTGATTGAAGTGGGTTGATTTTTTTATATGATGGGTAGAAGTTGATTAAAATAGTGGAAAATGGGTTTAAGTTGGTTGAAGTTTGTTGAATTTGATTGAAGTGAGTATTTTTTTATTGAAGTTGAGGGAGTGGGTTGAAATAGGTTGAACTTGGTTGAAATATATTGAAGTGAGTATTTTTTTTTATTGAAGTTGGTGAAGTAGGTTGAAGTTGGTTGAAATAATTTTTTTTATTTTATTGAAGTTTGTAAAGTGGGTTGAAGCTTGATGAAGTTGATAAATTAGAATTTACCAACGAAAAGAACAAGGCCTAAATTTTATAACTTGTTACTGTTCTTTCTGCTTCTTACAGTATTTCTTTGTAATTTCGTACAACTTATGTCTAGATGTTAATGCTCCTTATTACTACTTGTTAACAATAACGTCCGAAATGAACACACTCGAAATTTGTATATTATTACTAATGTAAAGCTCTCTTGCCTTTTTTGTTAAAGACAGACAAATGAATACGGTCATAAAGAATTATACTATTATTTTAAAAATATATCTAATAATAAGGCTGATGTTTGTTTATTTTTCTATTTTTACAAAAAAAATTAAAACATACATCCTTAAGGCTATCACCCTAATGGGTAGTCGGTTGAGCCGATAATCATATGCTAGATCCACTTCCTGAAAAATGGATTTTGAGTCGGCTACATCGCAACAAAGTTCCGCAGAATATTATTGAGGTATTTGACTTCCTAACATAAGACATTTTCTGCAAATTGTACGTAACTGAAATTAATAAAGTTGTCCGCAATATTTTCGCGGCAATTGGTAACTGTCACAAAATTGCAAAATCTATTAGCATCAGTATATATCCAAAATTCATGGCTCCTTGCTACATAAATAGGAAAAGATAGGGAGGACATCAAGGCTTGGGAGATGAGCTTCCCCATGTTGACAACTTCACATATTATACAAGAAAGGTTGGTTGGCAGCCCGGTATTACAGTTAGGGCGGTTTGGTTGGGATAATGTGGTGCACTGGTGCTTAATCCAAGGCTGCCTTGGAGAGTGGTGAAGGTGAGGAACACAGTACATAGTAGCATATTTTAGTTCTTAGGATAGAAGGCATGTTTGCCCCCCCCCCCCCCCAGTCAAATGTGAGAAAATTTAGACCATTTAGTTGATATGTGAATTGCACTCTAGAGAAATATCAATTAATCACGATGGACATTGAAATTGAAAGAATTACGAGCAATGGTTAACTGTGTCCTTTTTTTATTTTGTGAGATTTGATGAATACTATATAATTTTTATGGGTAGCATCTATAAAAATTTATGTATTTTTATGTAAATTTGTCACAAATTTCAGCTAATGAGTGTTTGTCCCTTCTAAATATGGTAAATCACCCTACAGGAATGGTGAATCGAGTGAGTAATGAGGCAGTGGTACTGTTTGAAAATAATTGGATCAAATTAAATATTGACAGAGAAAAGCAAATCTAAGCAAGGTCAAACCAATGTAATCAAGATAAATCCAAATTGAAAACTAAACAATAACATGGAGTCAGGGAGTAAAGAGTCAGAGTAGAGACAGAGACATAATAGTTTTCATAAGGTTCACCATTATCAATGTTGGGCTACGTCTCTAAATAAGGTCCTTCTTTGACCTTAGGAGTCAATCAAATTACTATCACCAATGACAGTTCAGCAAAAGTCCTCTGAATCCTTGCCTGCAATTAGAGTTTTCTCAAGACACTTTGATAGGCCTAAATTCTAGAGTTCTCCAACTCAACCAAACAAGAGCCTCCCTACTACTTGTTGTCTACAAGCTTTCCCTAAGCAATCTATAATAACTTGTACATGGTTCAACAAGGGAACCCTTGCACCTTCCCAACGGATAGAGTTTTCTCAAGACACTCGGACTAGCCTAACAGTTAGGGCTCACACATACTCTCAAGAGAACAATGCTCTCAATATAGAGTAGCATCATTCGCTCACTTATGTTACGCCAAGAATCCATAGAATTGAAAGAGATGAAAATTAAGGTTACAAGATGGTTATAGTGTGCTCATGTTATATTTAAGTGTTGTAACCTTTTGTCTTCAAATGAATCTTCTATTTATAGATCTCCTTGATAGTGTTTGAACCATTGGATGCAATTGACAGAGTCGTAGCAGCTTTTTATCTCATCCCTTCATTTGAGGTTTGCAAAGATGATTTTGACAATTGTCTAAGGTAGTCTGAACATTTTCCTGTTGAGCAATCTTTTTGGCCAGTACTTAATGAAGTGGACTAGTGGAGTGCTTTGCCATCGACCTTCTCATAAAATAGCCGTTGATGTACTCGTTGGACCTTAATCTCTTCGCTAATCTGTTCTGACGAGGTTAATTAGGGGGCCTAACATCAAAACGGCTGGTAGCTTTAAATGCTTGATATTAATAGCTAGCCATTTCTCCAGTAGTTTCGAAAATCAACTTTGGATGCTAACGGTTGGTATTTTCTTTGTCATGATGCAAAACACTCCGTAAAAAAGATCAAGCGAGGTTATGTGAGTGATCATCAAGAATTATGTTAAGAGAAAGATTAAATAAAATTAGTCTTTTTCATTGATAAATTTCTTTCAAGTTGAGACTAATATTGCCTTGGAAATATCAAAGGGCTTCTTTCATTAGAGGAATATTTCAATTATCAATATTATAGTGACCTTTGAGCAACACGTCTTCATTAATGAAACACATGTTCTCACAAATAAAAAATATGCTCATTAGTTTGTGAAGATTTTGGTTTAATGAGATTGCTTAGAGTTGTTCATTCCAAGTGAACGATTATGATGACCTCTGTTATATGTACCACTATGACTATATTTTTAGTGACATTGGTTATCTACTTATCTCATGTGGCTACTTTGACTAGACTCTAGCAGATGCTTTTGCCTTTCATAAAAACTAACCTCTGACTCATGCATCCCAGCAGCGAGTCCACCGAACACCCTTGCTAATATTTTAGATCCGCCGGTGAGCTAATGCTGCTAATGTGTTCATTTAGCCATGTTAATGGTGATGTTAGCTGTTTAACTAAGCTGGCAAAATAATGACAGTCCTAGTGATATTAATATTAATAATTTATTTTGTATGATGGACATTTGGAATTTTATCCCTGATAATAGTTTGCTACTTAGAGAAAATGTAACGTCCCAAATGTACATGAATCACTGTTTGCGACTCTTTCATTAGTTTTTCCAATTAGATATGATCAGCTTGCAGCCGTCCAGCAAGGACAAGGCTTTCCTTGCACATGTTAAACTTAGCCATGGTAATCAATGTTTACCACCAAAGGCAATCATACCATCATAACCCATCAGTTCATTTAGATAAATATAGAAACTGTTCTAACATCAAACCCATTCAAATAGCTCAAGGATTACACCAAAATATAAAATTTTGATAAAATATACAATTTCCACACCAAAATATCACAATACGGTGTTATAAACATCTCAACGATAATACATCAGCATTCCATATAGACTTTCTGGCTCACTTATCATCTTCAGCCATCTTGCCCGCTTGAGGGCGATTCACTGAACACTTTCCTAAAACAAAATATGAAAACATTTCGAACTGTGAGTCGAAACTCACTACATGCATTCCTGTATTGTTAAACGCTTATGGAAAAACTGGTTAGGCCCATATTGCAATTCATTTTTAATTAAAAACAGGGAAAGAGATAATATGAAATTGCGTTGTCAATTATTATCTGATAGTGAACCCCTAGTAACTGTTACGATCTGAAGATAGGTGTACACCTGCCAAGCCGATCGGGACTTGGCCTGAAGCTGCACGGGTAACTGAAGTGCTACGCCGTGTAACTAAAAGCTAATGGGGTTATTAATTATGTGATAACTTACTGATTAAACTTATTCATTGATGTACTTACCAAAACATTATAATTTTGATAAATACGTGCTGATTTCTAAATACAGACAATGAACGTACCTGAAATTTTTAAATGTAAGCTAACTGAATAATATTATGCACAAAAGTGGAAGGAATGATAGATTAGGCCCTGATTATGTACAAAATTATCGTTGTAGGAACATACGGTTGGCAAGAATTATTAATTCATAGCTAATAATTTAGTAAAAGAAAAGTAAAAGCACAACAAGGGCATAGAAAGAATGACACAAAACGTAGTCATCCGACCTCTGATCAACACTCAAAACCCCAATATGAAAAGCTTAGGAAGTGCCAAAAATCTTTCATTCAGAACACCAAGCTTGATTTCCACAATAGAATTCCCAAAACAAGGTTAGAACACAAACATGTCAATTTTGGTCCATTCTGCACAGTTTTGGTAAAGCGACCATAATTTTTTCCACAGACTTCGAATTAAGGCGATTCGAAAGGAATTTGAAAGCTAACACACTGAAATATTTACCCACCAAATATCATAATTTTCCAATGGGTCGATCATTACCAGTTTAATTGTGAACTTTGTCTTGTTTTCCTAAAATTTTCAGCCCTCACTGTTTTGGCTTTTTCTTTTTTTTTTACCACAAATTCTCAACTTAAACCATTCCTTAAAAGCATGTAAACAAACTTTGGTCCATCCCAACAGCATACAAAATCACCACACTCAAATTCACTTCATAATTATGTCCAATAAAGATCATTTTTCAATCAAATACACATATAAACCAAGCTTAATGCTAGTTTCATCCAAACCATACATTAATTGCCAAAACCCTAGTTTATGGCCAACTTATACTCACTCCAACTCATTTGAAATCACCAAAAACATCATCAAAAACACCCATAAGTTAGAAGATGACCAAATCAAAGATAAAACAATCAAAATCCAGCACTTTAACATCAAGCTTGCATGATTAACAATTAACCCTAACCTTAGCATGATCCAATCTCAACTCCACCATGATCAACACCAAAGTAACTCTTGTTTCTTATCAAACAACATGATCAAAGATCATAAACATCAAAACAAGAATCAAAACTAAAATAAAAAGTGAAACCAACAAAATCAAGTTTCAAGATTACTCACTTTGATTGAAAATAAGTAGAGATGGAGATGAGGTTTAGTGGGTTTGATGATGGAGGATGGTAGCTAGAGGTATTAGGATGTTGGGGGGGGGGGAGGGTCGGAAACCACCAAGGCTGGCTGAAAAACTGCCTGCAAAAAATCCTGAAGTTGCTAGACCTGCTGCTGCCGTGGTGAGAGAAAGAGGAGAGAGAAAATGGAGTTTGTGGATTAAGTTGTGATTTTTGTTTTTACTAATCCGCAACTTGGCTGAGTTTTTAACTAGTAAAGTCATTTTTTTGAGCTAACCATGGTTAAGTTTAATCATGGTTATTAGTTAGATTAATAGACAAAATTGTTGGGCTTCAAATCAGTCGGAATAAGTTGGGTTCGGAAATAAAACGTTTCGTAACTATAACGTTTTTACGAAACTCAAAATTAAATTTTTGTAATGTTACGGAAAACAAAATAAATTACTTAGATTAAACTTGTTAGGGCCTACTATCTATTTTCCCAAAGTTTTCATTAATCAATTAAATAAACAAATAAAATCCGAATTGCCAAGTGATGGCCCAAATAAAATTTTTCCCACCGGGTTAAATAAATGCGATAAATAAATATGAGAAAAAAAATCATGAACATGAGGTAATTAAATAAATAAACATAATTAAATAATTTAGGGTTGGACTTTTACAGCCTTCCCCCCTTAAAGAGTTTCGCCCTCGAAACTTGTGACTTTACCATGTAATGCAAGATTACCTCAAATAATTGTGGGTATTTGACTTTCATTTCCTCTTCAGTCTCCCAAGTAGCTTCTTGGGAGGTATGATGTGACCATAACACTTTGACTAGAGGTATCTGCTTGTTGCGCAACTGCTTAATCCTGCAATCTAGTATTTGGATTGGTTGCTCTTCATATACTAAATCCGCCGCGATTTCAATAGGTTCAGATACAACGGTGTGGTTTGGATCTGGGTTATACTTTCTAAGCTGAGAGATGTAAAATACATTATGCATGTGTTCTAGTTCTACCGGCAGATCCAAATGATAAGCTACAGGATTTAACTTCTCAATGATTTCATATGGTCCAATATATCCTGGACTCAATTTGCCTCGTACCCCGAACCTCTTGATACTCTTGGTTGGCGATACCTTCAGAAAAACTTTATCACCCACTTGAAACTCCAAAGGCCTCATTCTCTTGTCCACATAACTCTTTTGCTGACTTTGGGCAACTTTAATATGCTCTCGAATCCTTCTTATTGTTTCCACGGTTTCCTGGATCATTTCAGGGTCTATAATCAATGCCTCATCCAAATCACTCCAACACAATGGGGTTCTACATTTTCTCCCATATAGACCCTCAAACGGGGCCATTCTGATGGTGGACTGATAGCTATTGTTATAAAAAAAACTCCACCAAAGGTAAATCATCTTCCCATTTCCCTGGAAACTCCAATACACAAGCTCTTAACAAGTCTTGTAGAATTTGATTCACTCGTTCAGTTTACCCATCTGTCTCAGAGTGATAAGAGTTGCTAAAGTTTAATTTGGTTTGAAAGGCCTTTTGAAGTGCTTCCCAAAAATGGGCTTGGAATCTTTGATCCCTATCTGATATTATATCTAAGGGGATTTCGTATAGTCGGATTGTCTCTTTAACATACAACAGGGCTAGTTTTTCAACTCCTCAGGTGTCTTTGATTGGCAGAAAATGGGCCAACTTGGTAAGCTGGTTGACTATAACCCAGATAACATTCTTCTTCGAGGCAGAAAGGGGTAAATCCATAACAAAATCCATTGAGATCGAATCCCACTTCCAATTGAGAATTTCTAGGGGTCGTAATTCACCCACAGGATGCTGATGCTCTACTTTAACTTTCTGGCAGGTCAGACACTTGTCTACGTATTCTGCAACCTCCTTTTTCACGTTATTCCACCAGAAGTATTGCCTTAAATCTCTGTACATCTTGGTGCCTCCTGGATGCACTGAGTAGCGTGTATTGTGAGCATCCTCTAAGATCTGTTTCCTTAATTCCTCAATTCGGAGTACACATAGGCCATTTTGGAATCGCAGGGTCCCATCCTCATGTATTACAAACCCAGGGGACTTTCCTTTCTCTAAATTTTGCTTTATTCTTTGGAGTTCAAGATCACTTTCTTGGTTCACTCGAATTTCCTCCACTATGGAAGACTGTAAGGTAAATGCTGATAATTGAACATGCGCTTACCCATTGGACACTAGTTGAATTCGCAAGTCACCAAGTTCTTTCAAGAGACTCAATTGAGTAATCACCATAGTATTTGAGCTGTATTGCGCTTTCCTACTCAGGGCATCTCCCACAACATTTGCTTTTCGGATGATACTAAATTTGCAAATCATAATCCTTAAGCAACTCAAGCCAACGTCGTTGCCTCAAGTTGAGCTTCTTTTGGGTGAAGATATATTTCAAACTTTGACGGTCAGTATAAATCTTGCATGGTACTCCATATAAGTAATGTCTCCAAATTTTCAGCGCAAAGACCACGGCTGTTAACTCCAAGTCATGGGTAGGATAGTTTTTCTCATACGGCTTGAGTTATCGAGAGACATAAGCGACTACCTTGTCCTCCTGCATCAGAACACACCCCAAACCGTTCTTTGAGGCATCACTATAAATGGTATACTCCTTACCTTCCATGGGTAGCGTTAGGATTGGGGCGGCAGTTAGTCGCTGCCTTAGCTATTGAAAATCTTTTTCACACTTCTCTGTCCACTCAAATTTATTGACTTTCTTCAGTAGATTGGTCAGGGATGAAGCTAGTTTAGAAAAGTCCTTAACGAACCTTCGATAATAGTCTGCTAAACCCAAAAAGCTTCTAATCTCAGTGATGTTAGTAGGCCTTGTCCATTCCGTGATTGCCTTCACCTTTTGGGGGTCAACTTTGATTCCTTCTGTTGTAACTACATGTCCCAAGAACACCACTTCTTCCAACCAAAACTCGCACTTCTTTAATTTGCCATAAAGTTGATGCTCCCTCAGTGTTTGTAACCCCCATCCTCAAATGATCAGCATGGTCATCTCTGTCTTTAGAATAGATAAGAATTTCATCTATGAACACCACCACAAATCAGTCTAGGTAGGGTCTGAAGACTCTGTTCATAAGATCCGTGAAGGCTGTGGGAGCATTGGTGAGGTCGAATGGCATCACAGTAAACTCATAGTGACCATACCTAGTTCTAAACGCAGTCTTGGGGATGTCATCAGGTTTAATCATAAGTTGGTGGTACCCTGATCTCAAATCAATCTTACAGAAGACTCCTGCTCCTTGCAATTGATCAAACAAGTCATCTATTCGTGGCAAAGGATATTTGTTTTTGATGGTGATCTTATTCAACCCCCTATAGTCAATACACAACCTTAAAGTTCCATCCTTTTTCTTTACGAACAACACTGGGGCACCCCATGGTGACACACTTGGCCTAATAAAGCCCTTCTGTAACAGCTCATCTAATTCAAACTTCAATTCCTTAAGCTCAGTAGGGGCCATACGATATGGGGCTTTAGAAATAGGTTGGGCATCAGGGAGTAATTCAATTCCAATATTAATTTCCCTCTGTGGGGGTAATCCTGGTAACTCTTTAGGGAAAATATCATCAAATTCACATACTACAGGAGTATTTTCAGCTTTCTCTTCTTTTGCTTGGGTGCCAATAGCATAACACCAATATCCCATACACCCTTGATATAATAGCTCACTTGCTTTCATAGCATAAATCAAGGAATAGGATTTTTCCTCTCTCTGCCCATAGAAGAATATTTTTCTCCCTTTTTCATCTTTCAAAATAACCTTAAGATCCTCATAGTCAATCTTAGCTCCATAGGTGTGCAACCAATTCATTCTTAGTATGATATCGAAATCAGACAAATCAAATTGAATCAAATCAATAGGAAAGTTGGTTCCACCAGTGGTAATGGGAACAAGTTTATAGGAGATAGGGCATTCAATCACACAATCATTGGGTAGTTTGATCATATAATTGGTTTTCGTCCTGTTATCTTCCAAGTTCAATTGCATGGCAGATCGGGTGGATATAAATGAATGAGTAGTACCCGAATCAAATAATACACAAAATGACTTTGAATTTAAAAAAAGAGTTCCAGTGACTACCGTACCAAAGGTGACAGCTTCCTTCTTGCTCATTACATAGGCCCGTCCTAATAATACAGGCCTTAGTGGTGGGGCCCCGTGGCGGGGTGGGACGAAGGGTTTTGCCGCACCTTTGTCTACAACCTTCATCCTTCGGGGGCATGCAGCAATTAGGTGTTCAGGGCTTCCACACCACATGCATTTATTAGTTCCTACTCGACATTCAGGGGTGGTGTGATTTGTTCTGCTGCATTTCGCATACGGCGCTGTCGAGCCTGCAGGACGGCTCTTGGGGCGAGCAGGAGTAGGTTTCTTCTGGTTTGCACTCTCACTCGGAGTTTCTCGCTTAAACTCCTTTCTCTTTTGGTTGATTGGATTCAGTGCTCTCAACTCTGTCTTTACTCGTTCCACTTCAGCTGCTCACCCATATAGTTCTTGGGAAGTCAAAATTGGTTGCACAACTAACTGATTCCGAATATAGAAGGCCAAACCCTCATCAAACCTTCTCATCTTCAACCTTTCAGATGATACAAACTCAGGAATAAACCTAGATAATTATGTGAACTTACTGGCGTACTGCATCACAGTCATGGTGCCACTCATCTTCAACTCCATAAACTCTTTCTCCTTTTGCCTTTAGACCACAATTGGGTAGAATTTTGCCCTCAAATCACTCAGGAATTTATTCCATGTGAATTCAGGCCCTACAAACTTATCCTTGACAGTATTCCACCAAATGTCAGCTTCACTGGTCAAATAATACGTCCCAATGTTTACTTTATTTTCTTCTGGCAGTTCTACCACTGTCAAGATTTTCTCCATCCCCCTTATCCATTCTTTCAATACTATTGGATCATAAGTTCCATCATAAAATTTAGGGTTGTGTTGCGCTACCCTATCAGCTAATTTATCCTCTTTAGGAGGGGTTTCAGTAGGTACTTGGGGAATTTGCTTCATCAATTTAGCTACTAAGGTCGGCCAGTAGTTCGGGTCCCCAATATTGATAGCTAACTCAGAAGGAATTGGTGGCATTTGGCCAAAATTTGGGGGCACATGATGGGAGGGTTGATCACCCGATCCCTAGCCATTATCCGAGTTTTCCTCTATACAAACCTCTTCATTGTTATGCACTGATTCGGACATTCTGATCATACATTAAACGAGATAATTCAATTATTGGAATACTCAAACATATAAGATAAGCATACCCAACAAATACGTTTAATATAACTCAAAGATTATTGTAAACAAACCCAAAGTTTCATTATATCATTTCATAACTAATTATTTACACACATAATTACCTATTTATATACATGATCAGTAAAATATATTACATCTAACTGACTAGGCAAAGTCAATTTTGACTTTTAGCTCAATCCCAAATACTGACTAGCCCCAAGATACTAGGTCGGTCACAAGACCAAAAAGAGAAATGGATCATATCATCACGATCGGAGAGGATCTAACTGACGATATACAATGTCATATCCTACACAAAATACATCCATCCAAACCGACTATGCTATAAACAAACGGGGCTAACAAAGAAAACTACTAACACCAACCCTAGAACCACCTAACGATCCCTAGATGGATCGTAATCCGGGTCAGACTCATCATCAGGCTCTTCGCTTGAATAGAAGCTAGTAGTCGATGCCTTTGACTCGGCATCACCAACCTCCTGCTCAACCTATTGCTCTTGCTCAACCTATTGCTCCTGCTCGACCTGTTGCTCCACTATCATCTCGTCAATCTCCTGATCTCACTGTTTCTCTACCACCACCTCATCAATGTCTTGATCCTCCTCGGGATCATCCCCCTCCTCTGAATGGTTCTCGTCCTCAGAACTAACCACTACTGTCTCTGGTGAATCAGGGAGGTCTATCACCACATGAGCCTCCCCAGGACTGTTAGACATCAGTGGGGTACCTGGTGCGGGTGAGGAGGGTGGTCCCTGTGCTGGTGCTGGGGCTTCAGGCGGGGGATGTGTCTGATGTAATAGAAAGACATGCTGTAGAGTCTCCATGGTAATCCCCCTCTGTTCAAACTCCTCCCTCAACAACAACTTTGTAGCGATAGTAGTCCAAGCCCCCTGGGCCTAAAACCTAGGCCTGTCCCAACCTGGGTTCCTTGTTACCATATAGTGATGATAACGGACCCTAAACTCCACCCACGGATGAACTACGAGTAAGGACCAAAGTAGTCTATGTGCAAGGACCACAATACTGTGAAACTCAGAGAAAGGGTTCTGTGCATGAGCCTCTATACTAGTATGCAGCAATGCAATATGAGCAGCCATAGATGCACCCAGCATCATGTTAGCACCAAAAAGGTCCATCTATCAAAGAAAAGACATATATGAGAGGCATACACACTACTAAAAATTTCGATTATTTCGACAGAAAATGCCGACCGAGAAAGAGACTGTCGCACAGGCCGACGAACATGGCGTTGAGAAGATCGAAAAAGCAAACAGGGGCGGTGGATATCCCGATGGACTTTAAATCCGTCGGAATTTCCGACGGAATATCGGTCAAAATCCTTGGTCAATGTTGACCAGATCTAGGATGAATTTAATAAAGTTTTTTTAAAAAAAAATATAGGTCTGACGGAATATTCTGTCGGAGCATGACATCCGATGGAACTTCTGACGGAATATTCCATCGGACCCTTTTTTAAAACTCGGCAGCCCGACCTCTTTCTTCATTTCGGATGGGCGTTTGAAGTTCGAGTTATAGAGAGAGAGAGAGACGACCGCTAAGCCTTGAACCACCGCCACAACGCCGTCGTCTGCCAACTTCGGTCGTCGCCGCCGCCCTCAACCTGCCGCCGGTCATCCTCAATTCCACTGCCATTTGTGGCCCTTTTTATTTTGTAATTTCAAGTAAGTGATGTTAGTTTAGTTTATAGTAGATCTTTTAATAAATTTGAGAAATTTGAGTTAGAATTTAACACTTATCTGATAATTTGTGTTGGTTGCCGAAATTTTATTGAGTAATTTGTTGATTTTGGGTTTTGAATTTTGTTGTGTTGATGTGAATGTCAAAGTAAGTATTATCTATTATTAGTGATTGTTGGGTGTTGTTAAAATTTAATTGAATGTTATTTTTTGTAATTTATGATTTGTAATTTTGAATTGGCAAGTATGTAGAATTTATTATTGAAAATGGAAGTTTGAAGTAAATGTTATTGTAATTGGGTTGCTCAAGCTAGGGGTGTGCAAAACCGGTTAACTAGAGTTTCGGTTAACCGAAAATCGGTTAAATGGTTTTTCGGTTCAAAAAATTTTTGAACCGTAACCAAACCGAAAATTTTGGTTAACCGTTTTTCGGTTAACCGGAAATTTCGGTTCGTCCAAAACCCGAACCGTAACCGAACCGAAAATTTCGGTTAACTGGTTTTTTTGGTTCGATTAACTGATTTTTCGATTCGGTTATCGGTTAACCGTTTACAAATCATAAAAAACTTATACTTTCTTGCCTAAATTTGTCATTCTTTTATGTTTAAATTCTTTTTATAAAAATTAAACTTTGGTTACCATTTATAAATAATAAAAAAGTGCACTTTCTTATCGAAATTTTTTATTTTTTATGTATAATTTTTTTTAAAAATAAAATTATTTTCGGTTCGGTTAACCACCGGTTAACCGAATTTTCAAATAATCTGAACAACAACTGAACCGAAAACCGAAAAAAAAATTCAGTTCGGTTAACCGAACCAACTTTTTTGAAAAATTTGTTTAGTTAACCGGTTTTTCGGTTCAGTTTTTTCAATTTTTCGGTTCAGTTTTCGGTTTCGGTTTCGGTTTTTTTGCACACCCTTAGTTCAAGCTACCCAATTTTTTTCTCTAAAAATTAAGAAAATTCCGACGGATTTACCGATGGAGCGGCGGATTTACTGACGGTTTCTGATGGAATTTTGATTTTTTTAAATTTTCTTTCAGAAAATCTTCGTTCAAAAAAAGGGGGAGTGGGCATCTGACGTACCCTTTTCGTGGACGCAACCTGTTCCGTCGGTAGTTTGTTGGAATAGGCGTCCGTCGGAATAGTTTCGACGGATTAATAAATTTTGTCGGAACCGATTCCCAACCCTAGTTATTCTGACAACTGGAATCGGTCCGATTATCCGCCGGAAAATGAATTTTCTGACCAAAAAAATACTTTTCCGGTCGGAAATTCAGTCGGAATAAACATATTTTTTTGTAGTAACATAACCGTAATTAAGGAACATGCAAATGTAAGCAACCTGTATTTCTAATATCGTTACTACACTCCTAACATCACTCTAACAATATACAATGACCCTCACTACCAACCATTCTCACCTTCTTATTTCTAAACTTCACATTGTACAAAGAGAATCTCAACGCGGCTCTGACACCAAATCTATAACGCCCCAAATGTACATGAATTACTATCTGCTACTCTTTCTTTAGTTTTCCCAATTAGACATGATAACCCAATTGACTAGGCATTACCGCCGGCCAGCAAGGACAAGGCTTTGCTTGCACATGTTAAACTTAGCTATAATAATCAATGTTTACCACCAAAGGCAATCACACCATTACAACCCATCAGATCATTTAGATAAATATAGAAATTGTTCTAACATCAAACGCATTCAAATATCTCAAAGATCACACCAAAATATAGAATTCTAATAAAATATATAGTTTTCACACCAAAATATCACAATACGGTGTTATGAACATCTCAACGATAATACCCCAGCATTCCATATGGACTTCTTGGCTCACTTATCATCTTCAGCCGTCCTGCCCGCTTGAGGGCAATTCACTGAACACTTTCCTAAAACAAAACATGAAAATATTTCGAACTATGAGCCGAAGCTCAGTACATGCATTCCTGTATTGTTAAACGTTCATAGAGAAACTGGATGGGCATGTATTGTAATTCATTTTTAATTAAAAACAGGGAAAGAGATAATATGAAACTGCGTTGTCAGTTATTATCTAATAGTGAACCCCTAGTAATTGTTACGATATGAAGATAAGTGTACACCTACCAAGCCGATCGGGAGCTGGCCTGAAGCCGCGCGAGTAATTGAAGGGTTATACGCTGTAACTGATAATTGATGGGTTCATTAATTATGTGATAAATTACTGATTAAACTGATTCATTGATGTACTTACCAAAGCATTATAATTTTGATAAATACATGCTGATTTCTAAAGATACAGACAACGTACGTACTTGGAATTTTTAAATGTGAGCTCACTGAATAATATTATGCACAAAAGTGAAAGGAATGATACATTAGCCCTTGATTCTGTACAAAATTATTATTGTAGGAACATACGGTTAGCAAAAATATTTAATTCATAGCTAATAATTTAGTAAAAGAAAAGTAAAAGCATAACACGGGCTTAGAAAGAATGACACAAAACTTAGTCATCCGACCTCTGATCGAAACTCAAAACCCTAATATGGAAAGCTCAAGAAGTGCCAAGAATCTTTCATTTAGAACACCAAGCTTGATTCCCACAATAGAATTCTCAAAATGAGGCTAGAACATAAACATGTTAGTTTTGGTCCATTCTGCACAGTTTTGATAAAACGACCATAAATTTTTCCACAAACCTCAGATTAAGGCGATCCAAAAGGAATTTGAAAGCTAACACACTGAACTGTTTACTCACCTAAAATCATAATTTTTCAATGGGCCGATCATTACCAGTTTAATCATGAACTCTATCCTGTTTTCCTAAAATTTTCAGCCCTCACTGTTTTGGCTTTTCCCTCTTTCATAGGGATGTGTGTGGGGCTGGTACGGGGCGGGTGGAATTATACCCGAACCCATACTCATTTTTAAATGTCATCCCTATACCCACACCCATACCCCTCGAGTTTTTAAAATCTATCCCCACACCCATAATCATACCCATACCCATAGGATTTTTCAAGTATTTCGGATTTTATTCGTGTACATACAAATATTAAAATATAATACCATTCAGTATGATAATTTCTCTTATCTAAAAAAAATCATGAAACTAAATTCAACTAAATAGAATATCATAAAGAAATACAATACCCATTCGATCAAATGCAAGAGCTCATACTTAGCTCGTGAACAAAAATTGTATTATGGAAATGATTGAAATGAAGGAGTGACTAGTGGGGGACACGGCAAATGAGGGAGTGAGGGACACAGCAAATGAGCTAGAACTTTAGGCTTGTGAGTCGTGAGCCACGTGACTTCATGTATTGGTATAGTAAATGAGCGATACAAATTGATGCATTGTAGTTGGGGATGGGTTGGGATATGGGGCCTTTTTTTTTTAAAAAACGAATTATCAATGTTCAAAGTTCAAAATTCTACTCTATAATTTATTTTACCTCCAAAAAACATTCAGGTACGGGGCAAGGTAAGGGTATGAGATAGGTGATGCCTATACACGAACCCGAATCCATACCCATACCCATTCCCATTTTCAGTGTACCTTCCCATACCCATTTTTTTCCAATTTTTTGTACCGATGCCCGCCATAAATGGGGCGGGTTTAGGGTGGATTTTTTAGGTTCAGATACAACTCTCATCCCTAATTGTTCAGTTAAATTTCGTTTTTCCCCATCCAATAAAAATTTCATTACATTCAGCAATTTGTTCTTGCAACATTTTTTTTTTGAAGAGGTAAGTACAAACCTATGCTAGGTAGCCCTTCTCTCAAGGGTTCTACCTGCACAGTCATCTCGAAGAATACATGTGAACTCAGAAGAAGGAGAGGTGAAAAAGGTTACATCATTTTGAGCAGCACCCCTCGCTTTGCAATCCAATCTGTTGCCAAGTTGCCTTCCAGAAAAACATGGGAGATGGAGACAGATGTGAAAAATTGTAGCATAGCTTTAATATCAAGTACCAGCATTTGAATCCTCCAAGGCGTATGGATACCCCCCTTAACTGCTTGAATAACAATATGGTTGTCCCCCTCAATGTGGATATACTAGATGTCAGTGTCTTTAGCGGCTTCAATGCTATCTCGTAAAGCTGTAGCTTTTGACACTAAAATAGGTGCTTCAAACATAAATCGGGTCCCGCCTTGCAGTAGTTGGCCTTGGCTATTTCTCAGGACGTACCCCACTGCTGCACCCGCTGGAGACAAGCTTCCATCGAAGTTGAGTTTGATAACGCCATCTGAAGGAGTAGTCCACCCAATAAGCTGGGTAGAGCCATAAGGATAAGGTAGAGGATGAGTAGAAGATGGAGGGGAAAGGAAAGAATTTTGGTGACATTGTGTCCATTCGGCCCACATGCACTTGGCATGGATAAGTAGACCCATGGGGTTGAGCAGTACATTTTAGAATACAAGTCCATTGCAGCTTTCCAAATACACCATAGTAGTACAGCAATCCTAGCCGTCATCATCCTACACTGAATATATTGTTCATGGAGAACATCACGTACAGAATGGGGCAGCAGCACAAATGGAGAGTGGGGAATCCATCCATGCTTTGTGGACAAATCCCAAACACGAGCAGCAAATGGGTAGTTCGCAAATAGGTGTTCAGTATCCTCAATCTGAGATAAGCAAGCAGGGAAAATAGGATCAATGGGGAGTTCTCTTTGCAATAAGGTGCCTCTAGATGGAAGCGCATTATGGCATAGTTGCCACAGGAAAACTTGGATTTTGGGTAGGACAACCAACTTCCATATCCAGTTAAATTTCCATGGGGACAATTCTGGTTCAAAAATACCCGGGGCCATCCACATGGCTGACTTAATAGAAAACTCCCCACTGCCTGTAAGGCCCCAGCAAATGCTTCGACATTGGCGACCGGAATGGGAACAACAAGGACATGTTGGATGAGTGGTTGAGTAAAACTTGTGAGAGTTTCGCCACATTCCATGTTTTATCATAACATATGAATGCATTCACTCTAAGATTGATATCCAGTGCACCAGAGCTGTCCATATGTAACAAATCTACCAGAGGCGATTCATGGCACCAGGCATGTGTCTAGAAATTTATCTTATTATCATTATCTAATTGCGATCGCATTCCCTGGATAACAAATTTTCTTTGTCGAAGCAGACATTTCTAAACCTAGGAATGATACGATTTAGGTCCTGTTATGAAAAACTGCTCACGGTCACCATATTTGGCTCACATCTGTTTAACTCAAAAATTATCTGGTTGCGTAAGAAATCTCCAAGCGAGTTTAGCTAAAAAGGTAATATTTATTGCCCCAGTCTTCCTTAAACCTAGGCCGCCATACTTTTTGGGCTTACAAACTGTATCCCAAGCCACCATAGGAAGTCCCTTCGTAGAATTAGAAGATTTCCATAAAAAATTATGATTTACTTGATCCAATCCTTCGGTGATAGTGGTAGGTAACTTAAAACATTGCATAGTGTGAGCAGGTAATGCTTCAAGATTAGATTGAATAAGCACTGTAGGGCCTGCTTTTGACAACGCTTGCGCTTTCCAATTGTTAAGTTTTGTTTCCGCTTTGCGAACCAGAGTTTGGAAAGAGTCCTTCTTAGACCGTCCTTGAAGGACGGAACACCCAAGATATTTGCCAAGAGATGAACTATGTGGAATATTAAAAATACCCTAAACATGGCTCCTATGTGTATGCGACGAATTCAAGACAAGACTAGATTTATGAAAATTAATTAATTGTCCATATTGTTGGCAAAAGGTATCTAGTATACTCTTAAGCTTAAAAGCCGCTTTAGAGGAAGCTTTGCAAAAAAGTAGGCTGTCATCAACGAAAAACAGACAATGTATTTTCTCTGCACGCGGGGCAATTTTGAATCCAATCCCAAATTTTTGCAATATTGATTGGCAATAAAGTTGTTGGGCTAGGATATCCGTACGAAGAATAAATAAATATGGCAAAAGAGGGTCCCCTTACCGTAGTCCACGAGTAGGCTTAAAAAATCCACAGGCTTTATTATTACTAATAACAGAATAAGAAACTATAGAAACAGATTCTTGAATCCCATTAACCCATGTAGAGTGGAATCTCGTCCTATGACGACAATGTTACAAAAAATCCCATTTGATCCGATTGTAGGCTTTTTCCATATCGAGTTTTAGAGCGACATAACCTTTTTTTCCCTTAAGATGATGAACTTTATTCATAACTTCGTGGGCTAGGAGAATATTATCATGTATCGCCTGGTGAGGGAGAAAAGCGCTCTGTATAGGCTGAATTAGACGCTCCATTGTAGGGCGCATTCGATTAACCAAAATTTTGGCAAAGATTTTGTAAAAAGCATTACATAAACTGATAGGGCGAAACTGAGACGTTGTCTCTGAATTGGCAACTTTTGGAATAAGGGTAATTAAAGTATGATTAAATTCTTTGAGTAATTTACCTGGGTGAAAGAACTCTCTGATTGCTAAGCAAGTGTGGTCTTCTAAGATAGGCCAGTATTTTTGAAACAAGGAAGAACCAAACCCATCTGGCCCTGGAGCTTTATAAGGGTTCATTTGGAAGATGGCCTGGTGAATTTGCTCATCCGTGACGGAACGGATGAGTGCTAAATTTTCCTCAGCGGTAACTTTTCGCAGCGCATTAATAGGTAACAAAGACGTTTGTTGACAACATGCTGATTTGAATCATTGTGAAAAATCTTGAACACATTGATCTTTGATTAGTTCCTTCTCATCAATCCAAGTACCAATATCGATTTTGATACGAGTGATGAACATGATCCTTTTTCTAACGGATGCCAATTGGTGAAAAAATCATGAATTCCGATCTCCATCAGTAAGCCATTGTTTTTGGGCTAAACAACCCCAATACTTTTGGTTAAAAAGCATTAATTTTTCACGTTGTTTGATCAATCGCTTGTACCAGTGATTTAGTCTTAAGCTATTAGGATTACTTATGAGAAGAGTTTCCACATAGCTTAATTTTGTCATATTCTTTGCAACTTGGGTTTTAAAGTTGTTTCCATTACTTGTTTTCCATATATTAAGGTTTCGTTCAATGAATTTGAGTCTTTGCGCTACAGAAACATTGTGGAACTAGAGACGGGCCGTTTCCATTTCTATTTGACAAGAGTATGAACTTGCTCATATTGGGTCCAACCAGGTTGGAATCGAAAGGGGGGTTGTTTATGGGTCGGTGGTAAATTCTGGGTCGTAAGTAACAGAAAACAATGGTTAGAACAAGTAAAAGGACCATGTGTGATATGCGCATTGGCATAAAGATTATGCCAATCATACTTACCAATTGCCCGATCAAGTTTTTCGTATAGTAGCTGTCCATGGACTCGGGCTTTCCAGGTGAATGATCGTCCTAACACAGGGAGACTAGTTGCATTTATCTTATGTAAAAAAAGAGGAAGCTTAATGCATTGTGTGGGGGAAATAGAGGTGCCCCCTATTTTATCCGAGTGCTCTTCTAATTCGTTAAAATCTCCTAAGAGACACCATGGTGTATCTATTACTGCACTTAATTCCGAGAGATGGTACCGAAATACCGATTTTTCGTAAGCTTTTGTGGGACCATAAACACTGGACAAAGTGACCATTTGTTAGGTGTGAGTGTCAAATACCAGCATGTGAATCAAGTGTTGTTCTTTAAGCAAGACATTTGCAATAATTTCATTGTTATTCCAGAGGACCCATAAACCACCACAGTGATTTACAGGATTTATAAAATCATAATGATCAAACCCAGACTTAGAAATGAGACATTGGGTCGTGGCTTTGGACACCGTTGTTTCAGTGAGAAACAAAATGTTAGGTTGGTGAGCACGAATAATATAACGAATTTCTTCTCGAATTTTCATTTTTTTTACACCTTGAACGTTCTATGCGATGACTTTCATAGTAAATTATATGTTGTCTTAGTGCAAGATTGAAATAAACTTCTCAAAAATAACAGAACACAAACAGCCTGGGGAGAAGAATAAACCGGTGCATACATGAAAAAGTCAATAGGCATGTATCCATCTACTTGGCATGTCACCTCTTGAAAGCCCAACAACAATCTTTGCACTGCCCACTTGTTGAAACAAATCCAAATATAGGACGTACCTATCATGCAACCAAACCAACAACGTAGGCAGTCCACTATATAATAGCACTGCCACGAATATATCAATTCGAAACAATGAAAAGAAAGGCAATAAGGTCTCAGATCCACACTCATCATGGACCCGGGGCCACGGGGACTTGGACAGCGCCTTAGACCCAGATACGCACCAACATTATCACGTGAGGAATGCACTTGCCAATGGGCGCAGTGACTGGGTAGCTCGATACAATACCTAAATAAAGGTCTTGGAGCAAGGAGATGCGGGGGCCAATTCCACGTAGCCGTCATCGGTAAGAGGCAATTATTATTCCATATCAATTGCATTAATGAACTCAGACCCTTGCTCATGGTCGTCCTCATTTGATACAATCCATCAAATTGACATATTAACAAAGCTGGAGACCCATAGCACACAAGCATGGCCCGTCTCCAAGCTAAATTGCATGTGTCAGAAAGGGCCCTGTAACCATCGGAGTGTGGCACACCAAAGTGACATTCAACAAACTACACAGGTGTTAACGAGCCAAACCAACAAAATTGGTTGAATCTAAACTTTCTGAAAAGAAAGTGATTCCAGAGACAATTCCAAAGTGCATACAAATATACACTTGCATTCAGAAGCCTATGAAAGAAAAATAAACTATTAGCCCAAGTCTTGAACTAGATAGGCTGCCACCAAAAGAAAGGATAAATTAGCAAATAAATGACTTGCCAGCATGGCATTAACAGAGAATAAGTGCAATCCAACACCAACAGTGTAAGAGCTTGAAACTGGATGATCCACCAAACTCTTATAGACCGACCCAACCCAAAGAGTCCATTAGCCTAGACAATAAACCAACACAAAACCTAGTGTCTCCTAATAGCCGACACAGTAGGGGAACAATCACTTCCAACAAGCCACCAAGCAGAAATCCACCAAAGTGGTAAAGAAATAAAGGGAACCAAACTAGCATACCAGAGCAGAGATGTAGCAAAAAAATAAGCCTTTAAAGTATGTTTATAAGTAGAAGTGCATAACCAAAAGATTACAAACCTGCCAGACACAAACCTAAGCAGTCCCTGTGCACTATCCATTCCAGGTCTGGCGTACCCACAAAAAGAGATGCAACACATCCAAAAAACTTTAGCCAAGAAAAAATTACATAAACATCTCTAACAAACTGCAATAGCCCGACCCTAAATCATATTTATTTATTTAATTAAGTCTTGTTATTAATTTTTCATATTTATTCATCTCATTTAATAATCCCTGTTGGGAGAATTCAATTTTGGGCCCCACTTTACAATTCAAATTCACTTACCTTATCAATTTCAGAAAAATTGATAGTGAGTCTCGATAATTATGGTTTAAGAGATTAAATCATTTTTCATACCATCTCAAAATTTTGATTTTGTCCTTCGGAAATTTAAAACTACATTAATGGCACTAAGTTTAATCTTCTTTCCGAAGCCGAGCTCATTTAAGGCCAATTTCGGCCCAACAAGTCTTTACCTTATTTGTTTAGCTAATTTCCATTCATTAGGCCTAATTACCATTAGTAAAAGTAGATTTTGAGTTCAATTTGCAGCCAAGTATATTTGCTTCATTCTCAACCAAGTAAACAAACTTTGGCTCATTTCATCCAAGTAAGCAAAATAGATTATCAAAGCTCTCATTTCTCTCACTTCCCTCTCCTCCATGGCAGCCTTGGCCGCCATCCACCACCAGAGCCACCAGCTCCACCACCACATCCACCAGCAACCTCCCTAAACACCACCCTCACCCCTACAAACATATAACCTCACTTGTATTCTCCTTTTCAAGCATCAAAGTGAGGTAAATCCTAGTCTAATTATATTTAAATTTGGGTTTTTATGTTGGATTGATTTTGGATCATGTTATCTTGATATAAACAAGTATTATTTTGATGTTTTGGTTGTTGATTATGCTTGAAAGCAAGTAATGACTGAAGTTGTTCATGTTCATGCAAGTTTAGGATGTAATGATGGATTTTAATTGTTTTGAATGAGATTTTGTGATATTTGGCATTGGTAATGAATATCAAGATATTTATGTTGATTTATATAAGTTAAGGATTGATTTTAGTGGGTGGTTATGTGAAGAAAAGATTACAAATATGTGATTATTGAGCCGTAAACAGACCAAAAACATGGGTCACTAGTACTGATTGGCACATTGGAAAACCATTATTTTTTGTGCATTGATAACTCAAGGTGTTAGCTTTCTATATGATCTATAATTACTCAATTCCGAGTTTTGTGGACAAAGTTATGATTAATTTACGAAAACTGCACAAAATTCATCGAAACTGGGAACAAATTGAAGCAGGGAACTTCACGAAAAAAACTGGTATTGATTGGTTCAGTGAAAAATTGTGATTTTTGGTGTGTAGATAGATCAATAAGTTATCTTTCAAATTCTTTTTGAATCACCTTAATCCAAGTTTTGTGGAAAAAGTTATGGTCGTTTGCTGCGACTACGCAAATTGGACTGAAGTTGTGCACGGTTGTGTTCTAGCTAAATTTTAGGGACCTTACTATGTGAATCATCTTTTGTGTCCGGAATGAAAGTTTTAGAGGAATTTGTGAGCTTTTAATATTGGGGTTTTATATCTGAATTGGAGGTCAAGAGTGAAAGATATGGATTTTCTAAAGTAGACCATCAAACGGTAATATGGCGGAAGAAAGAAATCGTGATATTTGAAAATATTATCAGAAGTTTCTATATAATTATGATTATTGCAAGGAAATTACAAGGTTTAGTGAGTTCACCAATTTTGATTAGTGTAAGGGAGCTTATTTGGGTCGGAAAACCTAGTTAAATGAGCATGAAAATGAAATTTGATAAGTGGGTAGAATAATGACTCAAATTAGTGTCTATTGGACTCAGTTGGGGTTATTTGAGCTTTTATGAACCTCACAACACCTCTCCTGACATAATCCTTCTATTATACATTTCAGAAGTATTACACTTTCCATTATCCATTTTGGAAATATCAGAAACCCAGATTTCATTTATATCAATTAAAAGCTTTTCATTATCACCTCAATCATTCCAATTTGGTCTATTTTGCTTCAGTTTGTTGTATTTCAAGTTTAATAACCCTAATTGATTTAGTTTTCAAATCATTTTGTTGTAACTTATCTTATATTGAATTATTGAAATTGTGGAAGCTTTTTAATTAATCAATTTCCATTAAAGTTATAAATTCCGGGAGTAAATATTGTTTACTAACTACGTTTACCTATAATTACATTTCTTTAGCAGAATCGGGGCCTAGTCTATCGTTTTTATTGTGCATAAGTATTATCAAGTGAAATATCATTTTAAAGACTTCATGTACGTTCACTGCATGTATCTTTAGAAATCAGAGTGTATTTATCAAAGTTATCATGTTTAGATAAGTACATCAATGAATCAGTTTACATAGTGATTTATCATTTAATTAGTGACCCCGCCAGATATCATCTATTAGGCATTCGCCCTTTAGTTACCCGCGCGACATCAGGCCATGTCCCTGATCGGCTTGGCAGGTGTACACCTTTTCATTGATCGTAACAGTATCAAGGGCTTCACTATCAGATAATAATAAGTAATGCAGTTTTATATTCATCTCAATCCCTGTTTTGATCTTAAATTAATTGTAAGGTGCACCCAAATAAGTGTTTCAATGATCATTTAACAATACAGAAATGCATGTACTAAGCTTCGGATCACAGTTCGAAATATTTTTAATGTTTTGTTTTAGGCAAATGCTCAGAGAATTGCCTTCAGGTTAGTAAACCAGCGGAAGAGAATAAGTTAAGCAAGGAAATCTGGGTGGATCAACCATGGTATAGTACGTACATATTTTTGAAGCTGTATATTGAAATCTTCAGTGGATGGAGATACAGTTTATATGGTGAATTATTTTACTAGAGTGTATAAACCTTATGTTGATTAACAGTTGATTATATAGCGTTTGATCAGGTGTTTGTGTATCACTGAAGCTATGTTTAACTGTGTTATTTATAGCACTCATGTTTCAAGCCTTGTTCTCTTGGACGGCGGTAACGCCCCTATCATTGGGTTTATCAGATTCTCATTGAAGGATTTTTTAAGAAAAATACAAGCAGTGAAACATGTTTAATTTGGGGGCGTTACAGATTTGGTATCAGAGCCAAGTTGAGATTTTCTTGATGGGGTATGGAGTATCGAAGTGGTGTTAGGAGATCCAGAAAGTTGGTTAGTGAGAATTATTATGATATCATTGGAGATTTGTGACAATATTAATGTCAACTTATCTCTCACATATTCCACTCGTGTATTCTTCTTTGTCAAATGGATCCATATAATGTACATATAGTTTGATCTCAAGCATCATATTCGAGGGTGATTTTAAACAACTTAAAGGTGCCACTAATGCATTTAGGTATGTATGGTCATAATGTCCCTAAGTCGTTCTGTATGGCCATATGAGCCACCCATCTAAATGGTATGTTGTCCTTTTAGCTAGAATTGTTTATTTTCGGAATGTAAACCCTAATACTCCAGGCGTGTTGCCTGTAGAGTTGTGGTCTCCGGTGTGTAGTCATTGAGGTTGATTTGATATCCTTTTATACTTCTATTCAATGTAGGGGTTTGATGTAAGGCTTTAAGCCTGAAAAATGGTTAGTTTTTAGATGAAACTCTGTCCATTTTGCCCCAGAAATTTAAGAATCACTAACACTCCTAGCCCTAGGGTTGGAGCCTGTTACAAATGTGTCCTATGAAGGGCCCTTCACTCATTTTGAGGTTAAATGCATAGGGAAAACTAAGTATGGGCAGAATACGCAAGTTTAATCTTGGCAGTTTTGATCAATGCACAAGGTTCGACTTTGCGGCAACTTTTGTCCATGATCAGCATGATTTATCCAGGGGTTTTCTGTCTTGACTTTATTGTTAGAGAGATATCTTTCATGTGAAACAAGTTTCAAACGGGTTAGAGGTCATTTGGTCAGTCAAAATTGCTAGACAAGTCAAAGTTTGCAAACTGGGCAGAATTTCAATGCACAAGGTCTGAGTTTAGCCCACTTGTAGCCTATGCATTCCATCAAATATGGACATTTTGATTAGTCTATGTGAAAGTACAGAAAGTAAGCTTTCCAATGACCCAAGGTGCAGCACATTTGGAGACCATTTGGTCGATGAAATTTAGCTTAGAAGTCTGATGGTATAGATTGCCCAAGCCAGTGGATATTTGCAACTTTGGGCATATGTTTCCTCATCATACGGGTGTCATTTTGTGCATTTCTTGGATTCCAGTGGCAATGACTTCAATATGCTTCAATAATTGCAGATATATTTTCTTTAGTAACCCAAGAGTCTCATCTAGGCGAGCTATAGGGGGTTCTTGATGTAGTATCCCCAGAACTGTATGATTTTAGAGAGGCTTATTCTGTTATACATAAGTTTTGAAACCATTGACTACTGACTATTCCATAGAAGAGAAACTAAGGACACTTTAGAGAGACGTTTTGCTTCAATCCACTGTAATTCAAGACTTCCTTAAATTGCCTAAACTCCTACAAGCAGTCCATTGACTCCACCTCAATCTATGAAGTAGGCATTACTCTTGAAAATATTTCACTGCACTTTTTGTCAACATACCATTTACCATTGCCTTTGTTGGATTATCAACATCAACCGTCTGGATATTCCTCACTTTGACCAAGGGTTTTTTGTCTTCATGGCATCTTCTCATCCAGTTGCATCACTATTCACTCTCATGTTACATCTTCATCAGTTTTGGTCACCTTTTCCTGGTTTTACGACCCCAATTGTTGGTAGTAGCTGGATTATAATTGGATTGCACCCATGTCAATAGATGATAATTTTGTAGCACGCTTGAACAAAAGGTAGATCTTAACTATGCTTTGTATAGCAGTTGATTGTTGTCCAACTTGTGGAATCCATTGCTAAGGGGAACGAAATGTGTCTACCTTTTTGGCTAATTCAATCTAAGTTTCCTTCGGAAGATCACTTGCATAAAGCTTAAGTTTGACAACCAAAACTTTTGTCATGTATTTGGATTACATCAGTGAGAAATTTTGATGGGTTACTGCCCCTTGGAAAACGCCTTCAGCTGATTCAGACTAAAGAACTTGAAGAATGGATTCGAGGAATGGAGAAAATTGTCTTGTAGTAGAGGTTCCAAGGGATAAAAATGTGAACATTGAAACATTTTATCTAACTGGTGAAACTGATATTTGGTAGAACACTTTTAAGAATAGGCTCTTAGGGCATGACTTCACTTGGAGCAGATTTGTAGAAGAACTAACTACACCGCTTCGGATTGCCAAGTGGGAACTAACAAATGCACATGGTATGGTAGCCCAAAGCACTTCATTGCTGCCTGTTCCCGAAGGCCGAAGGCTGAAGGCTATAGGAAGGGCTCTAACCATCAAGGCCCGCAGTTGTAGGAAAGGCTTATTTGTTGAGTAAGAAAAAAGTCGTCAGCTTTGGTATATTAGTTACGGGAACTCTCTTTCAATTTCAAATCCATTTTGTGTATTGATTGATTCAGTTACCACTCATTCATTTATATTCACACGATCTGCCATGCAAGTGAACCTTGAGAAGAAGGAGGTAGAAACCAATTACGGAATCAAGTTACCCAATAACTCTAGAGTTTAGTGTCCTATCTCTTATAAATTTGTCCCAATTACTATTGGTGGGATAGTATTCCCTGGAGTTCTGATTCAATTTGACTCGTCAGACTTTGATATCATTCTGAAAATGAGCTGGTTGTGCACTTATTAGGTCAAGATAGATTGTTTGGACCCTAAAGTTATTTCAAGAGATGAATAAGGGAGAAAAACATGTTTCATGGGCAAATAGAGGAAAAATCTGTCCTTTAAATTTTTTCACAAAAACAAGTGAGCTCTTATGTCAAGGATACGTTGTGTGTTGGTATTATGCTACTAACATTCAACCAAAGGAAGAAAAAGCAGACGATATCCCTATAGTTTGTGAATTTAGAGATGTTTTTCGAAAAAGTTACCAGGACCGCCCTGTAAAGAAAAAGTGATTTTGAGATTGAATTAATCCCTAGTGCCTAACCTATCTCCAAAACCCCATATCGTATGGTCCCAATTGAGCTTAAAGAACTGAAGATTCAGTTAGATGAGTTATCATAAAAGGGATTTATCAGACCATCCAAGTGTGCCACCATGGGGTGCCCAGTTCTATTTGTACAGAACAAGAATGAAACCTTGTGGTTATGTATTAATTATAGAGAGCTTAATAAGATCGCCATCAAAAACAAATACCCATTACCCCAAGTAGATGACTTATTTGATCAACTGCAAGGAACAAGAGTCTTCTCCAAGAATGATTTGCTATCAAGGTATCGTCAACTTAGGTTTAAACCTCAAAACAACCCCAATACTGCATTAAGGATCATGTTTGGGTCATTACGAATTCACTGCAATGCCTTTTGGCCTAATCAATGGCCCTGCGACCTTTTATGGGATCGTATGCATAGAGTTTCAGACCATGTGTAAACAAGTTATAGTGGTATTTATAAAAGATATCTTAAAATACTCCAAGGACAGGGATGAGCATACTGTTCATTTGTGACAGTGTTGTAGACCTTGAAGGAATACCAGTTACATAGCAAATACAAGAGGCATGAGTACTGGTTAGAAGAAATGGTATTTTTGGAAAATATGGTTTCAAAGGAAGAGATGAAAGTTGATTTGCAAAAGGTAAAAGCAGTTACAAGGTGCCTAATACCCACCAATGCATTGAGACTAGAAACTTTTTAGGTTTAGCAGGGAATTATCGAGTTTCAGGAAGGGTTTGTCAAATATTGTCTTCCCTAGCCAATAGGTTGAAGGAAGCTACAAAGTTAGCAAGAAGATAAACTGGTGGCATATTCCTCCCAACACCTCAAGCCCTGTGAGAAGAATTACCCTAAACATGATCTAGAGTTAGCAGTCGCAGTTTTTGCACTGACAATTTGGAGACATTACTTATATGGGATACCATACCATGCGAAATCAATACCGATCATCAAATTTTGAAGTATGTCTTCACTCAGGAGAAGCTCAACCTTAGACAAAGGCATTGATTAGAACTGCTTAAAGATTTCAACTTGTAGACCCAATGTTAACCAAGGAAAGGAAATGTTGTGGTAGATGCCCTGAATAGGAACGCACAACATACCTTGAACACTGTAGTGATTACTCAACTGAGTCTCTTAAGAGAGTTTGAGGACTTAGATGCTCAATTAGTGTCGCATAGGAAGACAAATGTTCAATTACCGGCACTTACCTTACAGCCCTCCATAATGGAGGAAATTAGAGTGAATCAGGATAGTGATCATGAGTTCCAAAGAATAAAGCAAACTCTTGAGAATGGGATTCAATTTTAACGGACTTTATCATGGAATTCCTTCAGATATAGTGTCTGATAGATATCAAAGATTTCAAGCCCGTTTTTGTTAAGCACTTCAAAAAGCCTTTGAAACTAGATTGAACTTTAGCAGTTCTTATCATCCTGAAACGGATGGGCAAGCATCTAAAAATATCCATGGATCTAACTCTTCTAAGTTGGTAGTACTTTATGACCTACGACCAACATTTGCATTTGAAGAAAGTATGGAACTGCTAGCTGGCGACGTTGTGATAGCCCCAACAGAAAATCTTACAAGAAACATCAGGATAAATGACGGCAGACATTGATAACAAAACCATATTTTAGGTCATGAAGATCTTCTTTAGCATTCAATAAGATGACTCATGTTAGAAGACTTTTGAAAACGTACTATTGAAACCGACAGAAATGCTATATTGATAAAAGAAGGAGATTCGTGGAATTTTAGATATATGATAAGGTTTTTCAGAAAGTTTCATCAATTAAGGGTGTAAGGAGGTTGAACTGGAAACTAAATTGCGACCAAGATCTTTTAGACCATATCAATTCATTGAAAGGTCGAATTCCATAGCTTGTCTACCAAGTCTACCTATATAGCTCAAACACGTGCATAATGTGTTCCTTACCTCACAATGCAGGCAGTACATTACATATCCTAATCACGCTGTCATAATCAAACCCATTGCGGTCATTGAGGGTCTTGTGTTTCACAAGTACCCAGTTCAGATGTCAGATCAGGATTCAGTAACTAAGCATCAAGCAGATATCTTTAACCAAATCACTTTGAGCAAATCACACCTCCTCAGAGGCTACCTAGAAAAATGAGGTAGAAAAGAAAGTCAAGTACCCATATTTATTTCAAATAACCTTGCACGTTTTGACAAATTTCATAAGTTTGACGGACGAAACTCTTTAAGGGGGGAATGCTATAATAGCCCGATCCTAAATCATATTTACTTATTTAATTAAGTCATGTTATTAATTTTTCACATTTATTCATCTCATTTAATCATCCCCATTGGGAGAATTCAATTTTGGGCCCCACTTTGCAATTCAAGTTTCATTTACCGTATCAATTTCGAAAAAATTGATAGTGGACCTCGATAATTATGGTTTAAGAGATTAAATCATTTTTCATAACATTTCAAAAATTTGATTTCGAGCTTTGGAAATTTAAAGTTAATTTAATCACACTCGGTTTAATCTTCTTTCCGAACCCGAGCTCATTTAAGGCCAATTTCGGCCCAACAAGTCTTTACCTTATTTGTTTAGCTAATTACCATTAATTAGGCCTAATTACCATTAGTAAAAGTAGATTTTGAGTTCAATTTGCAGCCAAGTATATTTGCTTCATTCTCAACCAAGTAAACAAACTTTGGCTCATTTCATCCAAGTAAGCAGACCAAATTATCAAAGCTCTCATTTCTCTCTCATCCCTCTCCTCCATGGCATCCTTGGCCGCCAGCCACCACCACAGCCACCAGCTCCAACACCACAGCCACCAGCAACCTCCCTAAACACCACCCTCACTCCTACAAACATCTAACCTCACTTGTATTCCCTTTTTCAAGCATCAAAGTGAGGTAAATCCTAGTCTAATCATGTTTAAATTTGGGTTTTTATGTTGGATTGATTTTGGATCATGTTATCTTGATATAAACAAGTATTATTTTGATGTTTTGGTTGTTGATTATGCTTGAAAGCAAGTAATGATTGAAGAAGTTCATGTTCATGCAAGTTTAGGATGTAATGATGGATTTTAATTGTTTTAAATGTGATTTTGTGATATTTGGCATTGGTAATGAATATCAAGATATTTATTCTGATTTATATAAGTTAAGGATTGATTTTAGTGGGTGCTTATGTGAAGAAAATATTGCAAATATGTAATTATTGAGCCGTAAACAGACCAGAAACTAGGGTCACTTCCGGAATTAACTGGTATTGATTGACACATTGAAAAATCATGATTTTTGGTGGATTGATAATTCAAGGAGTCAGATTTCAATAGGCTATAGAATTACTCAATTCCGAGTTGAGTGGACAAAGTTATGATTAATTTACGGAAACTGCACAAAATTCATCCAAACTAGGAACAAACTGAAGCAGGGAACTTTGTGAAAAAACTGGTATTGATTGGCTCATTGAAAAATTGTGATTTTTGGTGTGTAGATAGATCAATAAGTTATCTTTCAAATTCTTTTTGATTCACTTTAATCCAAATTCCGTGGAAAAAGTTATGGTCATTTTGCTACGACTGTGCAAATTGGACTGAAGTTGTGCACAGTTGTATTCTAGCCCAATTTTAGGGACCTTACTATGTGAATCATCTTTTTTGTACGCAATGAAAGTTTTAGAGGACTTTGTGACATTTTCATATTGGGGTTGATATCTCAATTGGAGGTCGGGAGTGAAAGATATGGATTTTCTAAAGTAGAACATCAAACGGTAATATGGCGGAAGAAAGAAATCGTGACATTTGGAAATATTATCAGAAGTTTCTATATAATTATGAGTATTGCAAGGAAATTACAAGGTTTAGTGAGTTCAACAAGTTTCATTATTGTGTGGAAGCTTATTTGGGTTGGAAAATCGAGTTAAATGCGCATGAAAATGAAATTTGAGAAGTGGGCAGAGTAGTAACTCAAATCAGTGTCTATTGGACTCAGTTGGGGTTATTTGAGCTTTTATGAACCTCACACACCTTTCCCGATATTAAGCCTTCTATTATCCATTTCAGAAGCATTACACTTTCCATTATCCATTTCAAAAAATCAGAAACCTATATTTCATTTATATCAATTAAAACTTTTCATTATCACCTCAATCATTCCAATTTGGTCTATTTTGTTTCAGTTTGTTGTATTTCAAGTTCAATAACCCTAATTGATTTATTTTTCAAATCTTTTTATTGTAACTTATCTTATATTGAATTATAGGAATTGTGGAAGCTTTTTAATTAATCAATTTTCATTAAAGTTACAAATTTCGGGAGTAAATATTGCTTACTAACTGCATTTACCTATAATTGCCTTTGTTTAGCAGAATCGGGGCCTAGTCTATTGTTGCCTTTGTGCATAAGTATTATCAAGTGAAATATCATTTTAAAGATTTCAAGTGCGTTCATTGCCTGTACCTTTAGAAATCAGAGTGTATTTATCAAAGTTATCATGTTTCGGTAAGTACATCAATGAATCAGTTTACACAATGATTTATCATTTAATTAGTGACCCCGCTAGTTATCATCTATAAGGCATTCTCCCTTCAGTTACCCGCGTGGCATCAGGCCGTGTCCCCCGATCGGCTTGGCAAGTGTACACCTATTCATAGATCGTAACAATATCAAGGGGTTCACTATCAGATAATAATTAGTAATGCAGTTTTATATTCATCTCATTCCCTATTTTGATCTTAAATGAATTGCAAGGTAGACCCAAATTAGTGTTTTAATGATCATTTAACAATATAGAAATGTATGTACTGAGCTTCGACTCACAGTTAGAAATGTATGTACTGAGCTTCGGCTCACAATTCAAAATGTTTTTCATGTTTTGTTTTAGGCAAATGTTCAGAGAATCGCATTCATGCTAGTAAACCAGCGGAAGAGAATAAGTTGAGTAAGGAAATCTGGGTGGATCAACCATGATATAGTACATACATATTTTTGAAGCTGTATATTGAAATCTTTAGTGGATGGAGATACATATTATATGGTGAATTATTTTACTAGGGTGTATAAACTTTATGTTGATTAACAGTTGATTATGTAAGCATTTGATCAGGTGTTTGTGTATCATTGAAGCTATGCCTAAGTGTGTTATTTATACCACTCATGTTTTAAGCCTTGTCCTCCTAGAAGGCGGTAACGCCCCTATCATTGGGTTTATCAGATTCTTATTGAAGGATTTTTTTTTTAAAAGATACAAACAGTGAAACATGTTTAATTTGGAGGAGTTACACAAACATAGTCCTGGCCCCCCCAAAAAACCAAATATATCCCGGTGATAATGTTTTGTCTAACATAAGCTACCGAAACTGTAACAACGAACCCATGACACCAAAAATGTAACCCCAAAACCTAGATTCCTGACATGATCACAAGTAGTTAAAGGAAGAGGAAAGTTCTTCACCCTCCTCCAAACGACGTTTCTTTGAGGAATCAGACGAGTGTTGGGGCTCGTTGTCTCCTTCTAGGTTAAGAAAAATGTCCATCTCATCATCTTCATCGATAGGTAAATCTGAATCTTGATCAGGAAGAAAAGTAGGCAATGGACTTAGACCTTCTTCCAGGCCCGAGGAATGCTTGGTATGCTCCGAATTCGGACCTTTAGACAGACCTAAAGTTCCCCCCAGAAGAACTATCGGAAATAACAATAGTAGGGGTAACTTCAGTCCTAACAGCTGTAACTTTGGGTGCTAAAAAACAAGACGAGGTAGGCAGTATCCCGCGCTTCCTATGAGTACTTGGCAATCTACTTCGTTGTTTAGGCGAAACAGTAACCCAATGCTGAGCAGGAGTATTGCCCTGCCCTGCACTTGGAAGAAGGGCACTCACAGTTTCACTCTGAAGGGAAGTTGCGCCAAACTTCTCCACCATAACCTCAATGACATTCTTAGGTAAATCTGGAGAAGCTTCGTGAGCATGGGCCGTGCTACCACAGATAGCACAGACTTCATGCAATCCTTCATATGAAATGGGCAAATGAAGAACAGAATTCGAGGTCAGGACAGTCAAAATACCTCGGAGTGGCTTGGTAACATCCACATTAAGGCAAACACATGCAAACTTGCCCTTCCCTCTAGTAAGAGTGTACTCATCTGCTTTCAGAAAGACTTCCACCCCAGATAACAGAGAAGCGAGAAGGGTATCCTCCCAGTATTCCTGTGGCAACCTAGTAATGGTCGTCCATTGATCTACGTTAGTGATCTTGATAGCATAAGGGTCAAGCAGTGGAACCCACGACTTTAACACCAGATTAAGACCACTTACGAACCAAGGCCTATTAATCCAGACATTCTCCCGTTCATGCACATTAGAGAATTTAAACAAGATCCACCCATTACCCATATCCACATAGTCAACTTGCCCCTTAACATGAATCCAATCCCGTTTAGTTTTGATACGGATAAGATGAAATGGAATGGAATCCCCCCATATTTTCCCAAATAGACTCATTATAGGTAAATCAAAGTCAAGGGAAGGTGGACGAGTAGGTTCTACCTTATTCGTTGATTCCGTGTTACCCAAGGTAGAATGAACACGACATTTTGGCCAAGTTCTAGGAAGATCACCACCACGGAGACCTCCCACTCTGAGCTTAACAGCTCGGGAGAAGGTTGGAATGGCCTCCTTATTCTTACAGCCTGGACTATGAGTAGTGCCTCCATCCAAGTTAGTTGGAAGCTGAGATTCAGAAGGATAACCATCATGGGAAAGTTGAGCAGAATTAAGCAAATTGGCAATTTTAGATTGGACGGCGGAGTTGGAAACTGGGGGGTATGTCAGACATTCGCAAGGAGGGAAGATAGGGAAAAAAAAAAGACAGGGCCTGGGTAGAAGGAGGATCGTCTATGTCTATTTATAAAAAGCCAGGATTGAGGCATTGGAGAGATAAAAGACCAAAACACCCCCAATTTGCTGCAATTGTAAAACCAATTAGATCTCATACAGACTCCACCCTTAAACCAGAGTAAGCAAACTAAGTAGGCCAACAACAAATAATAATCAATACTTAGGGACCCCAAAGCAGGCAAAGAAAGCATTATCCAACCCCAAGACATCATGAGAAAGCAAATCAAGATTGATCTTACCCATAAAGCTTGCAAATCATAATACCTATACCCATAGTCTCCTAGTGCATAGATCTTAAAAGTGACCATGATAGGCGTAGGTGCAGACCCCATCAAGGACCTCCAGACTGCAAAAAGGATAACCCAATCTCTTGATAACTGCAAAGGGGATAGTGAACTGGGCGGCTCTAGATATGAATCATGAGGTACCTGCAAACCAAAGAAGAATATTTCAGTTTTTGACCCCAATCTAGTATTAGAAAACTGTAAAATGGGCCAATCAAGTGGGTGGCAAGGAGAGAGTAGAGTCGTCGTGGCAGTTGGGGAAGTGACTGAGAGGCAAGGAGCCCTAAATTGGAAATCAGGAACACCCAACAGATCTGGTTCATGATGATGAATCCCCTGCAAAAAGGGGGCACTATACCCAGGCTCCACCCCCAAACTTGATCTAGAAGTCTGAAAAGTGCCTCGATAGGTTGGGCAGCTACGGGGGTAGAAATGATGCCACTTTTAGGTCCATTGCCGGAAGAGAGCAACGACCCAACATGCAGTACTAGAAAGCTTGCAAAAGGCTGGATCTCAGATACAGAAGATAAGGCAGAAATCAGCCAAAAAGGCAAGGTTTGAAAAGACTGAGGTTGGGCGGGGGAGCGGACGGTGTGGGCAATGAAGACACCGAGAGCTAGATCTAGAGGTTTCTTGATACGGCTCATAATGACTAGGGGAAAGGGGGGGAGTGGGCTTTAGAGCATAGGGAGTGCTCTCTCTCCTCTCTAGGAAAACTTTTTTATGGAGGGACTAACATATAATTGATAGATCTTTTGTTCTTGCAACATGTACAAGCATATTCATGAATTGATATAGTATTAAGGATAAATTAGGGCAAAAGTGTGAACCATCGTTTTTTATACGATATTGCCTTTTGTCATTTGATGAAAAATAGTGAATTGCTTTAAATTTTTGCATATAAAAGGTACGAATTGTACATATCTACCCTATCTATACTGTATAATAAAACTAATATTCTAATGACGCGAAATTTTCCATCATTCTCATAATTTATAATTTTTGTACCCTTGAATTCATTCTCTCTTCTCATCACAACCATTATATTATAGAAAAAATAACTTCTAATTTTCTAACTAATCATTAATTAGCAAGTAAGGGAATAATTCTATAACTAAGGGTTGTGGCTTAGTGGTAGCTCACTTTGTTCCTTAACCAATTGATTAGGGGTTCGATCCTTGATTTTTGGGAATGAAGAGCAATTCTTGGCCAGCCCTTTACCCTTAAGTGGAGCTCGCAGTGTGAGGGAATTAGTTACTGTAATCGGCGACAGATACCTTTGGTTAAACAAAAAAAACAGGGGAATAATTCTGTAGTTATGAAAATAAGAATTATGGAATAAAAAGTAACTAAGAAAATTATTTTTTTTAAAAAGATATACTTCTTAAAGTTTTTGAATATTAATGGTAAGATTGGATACCTTCAATTTTAGTTTAAATTGCGAAGTAGTCTTAGGAAAGTAGAAGATCAGATAACTTCAATTTTAGCTTAAACTAGTTTGGACCCGTGCTTTGCACGGTGCAGCGGTGCTTATTACGGTAGATAGTTGGTGTTCGTGTAAGTGTCTGTGTGTGTGTGTGTGTGTGTGTGTGTGTGTAGAGCGAGAGAGAGAATCAAAATAATATAGGAATGTTTAACAGAAACTCAAATTTATTGAAAGATATAAGTAGATAGCAATTTCATGCACAACCGTTAAAACTCAATAATTAAAACAACAAATGATTGTAAAAGATATGATGTAAAGTATGATAGAGATTACAGGTAGTCCAAATATAACTAAAATAATGCTAAACGACATGTTGATATGTTAATTTGTGACGCCAATGATGGAGAATCCACATTCTCTTCTTGTACCTAGAGAAAAAAATATGTTCTTAGTAATTATTTGATTAACAATGGTATAATTGAAGCCTATAATTGCATCATGTGTACCTGGTGTACCTAGCATCAGCATTTCCTAAGTAAAACACCTCCTCCTCCCAACTAATGGGCGCAATAAGAGTGATAGGCAATTCTACCTCATGGTGTCGTGGAGGCTCCACAACAAATACCCATGGTTTTCCTATATAATCAACTATAATCGCATATAAAGATAGATGACCGTATGGCTGCAGAAAATGATCTCATGAGATAGTTAGTAATTGAAAAATAAACTGTGCAAAACGTTGTGAATAGTACAATAACTGAGCTGCATATGAATCCAATTCTGTTGTACTTGTATGCAGCAGAACTCGAGCATCCTCATGACAAACAATAAATGTTCTATAACCTGTATGATCTCACAATAAAACCCTGAAGATATACCCATAATTCATATAGAAGAATATTGTACGTAATAATGTACATAGACAACCGGAAACGTATGATGAAGACTACTTAATAATAAAAACCCATTGTCCATACCTTCTTTGAGTTAAACTTGGAGTTGCACATGTACAATAAGGTACATTTAGAGCAAATACATAAGAGTTGACGCTTTTTCTGCAAATAGTGCAAGCGTCATAAAGCAGTGCGTAGATCTCATCCACATATGCAAAAATGCGAAAATATCTAACCTGTACATAGTAAAATAGCATTACATTTTATCTAACCTATAAACATAAAGTTATTTGTTATATGAGTATGTGTCTTACACTTTGCATAGCTGTGTATTCATTCAATCTTATTCTTTTTGCAGCAAACAACTTCTCCAGATTTACAATCCTTAATGTTCTATTGCGCATGAAATCAAAGTGACGCATCACACCTCTGGTCCCAAAGTATCTAATGCATAGAATGAGAGTATTATATTCGATAGCAATTTTATATAACTTGGATGGTGAATGAAACACATAGGTAATGTTTACCATCCTTCAAAGTCCTCTGTTGTATGAATATCTGGATTAATTAGCAATCGACTTATCGGCAAAGTAGAAACTGATATACCTATAAGTGTACACATGTTAAAAAATATATATTACAAAATTATACCATTGTAGTGTTGAGAAATAAACACTTTTGCATACAAAAGATATGGTAATTGGATTTGGAGGGTACATTCGCAAACTCTAATGTGCACTCTATAAGCAAGGAGTATATTTTCTTCATATAAATGTTGTTGAAGATAGGTGCCCTCCACCTCCGCAAAATCTCCCCACAACGTTAATCGCAAAGTCTGCATTCTGTATTTGTAGATTATATGTGCTATTATTGGGTAATAAAAATGCATTAATAAGAAAGCAGAAATGATTAGTGATGAAAATACAAACCGCATATTAGAAAATAGCAATTCTCGTTTTGCAGTGCCCCTAGTTCTTGTCTTTTCCAAAGGGGATAGAGCAACTACCATGCCAATGATGTCTGCACCAGAACAAAATTAAAGAATCTTATAAATATCTACAAAACCATATAAGTAGAATCGCCATATGTAAATTGTAACCTGTAAACTATATTTACCTATTATGTTATCATGTAACTTAAGACATCGCGGGAGATCGATGAACGATACAAAGGATGGTAAGTGCTGGTAGGGAATGTCAGAGCAATCATTAATGACACCTTCAAGTCTCGTTCGTGGAGTAAAAACCAACTTCAAATTATTGGTAACCAACTTCAAATTTTGTTACTTTTGAAAATTTTAATTTCTAATTTTTAATTTTTAAAGTTTTTATTTTTTAATTGTATTTTTTAAGTTTTTAAGTTTTTAATTTTTAATTTTTTAATTTAATTTTTTAATTTTTGTATTTATCAGTTTTTTATATAATTTGATCTTAATTTCATATTGCTTTTCGGATTCTTTTTTATTTCTTATATAATTTGGTGTTGGTAATTTTTCGGATTTTAGCCTCGTTACTCTTATTCTTCGCCTCCCTCCTTTGCCTGCCTCATTAGTCTTCTTTGCCGTGCCTTATTCCCTTTCTCCTCTCCTGATTGTCTTCACTCTCTCTCTCTCCTAATTGTCCCTCTCTCTCCTCTTTGCCTGCTCTCTCCTCTCTGCCTGCCTCTCGAAAGCTCTCTGTTACTTTGGTCTGGCCATGTCCGCCATGCCCAGAAACACCGCTGGTTTGTTAACTTCAAAACCACCCAAGTGATGCCAAAACACCGCCAACACCCCCCCAAAAACCCACGAGCCTCGATCTACCAAATTCAGATGAGAGCCACCACCGCCATTTTGTAGATCTGACGAAACCGAGCATGAGAAAGGACGCACACGCACAACGCGCTGCTATGGTGGTGGCGCGTGGGCGCACGCGCTTGCAATGACGGCGTTTCTCCGGTTTTCTTTCTATGGTTGCGTAGATCGGCGGTGATGTGGGGTTTTCGGAGGAAGAAGATCGTGAAACGACCTTGTTGGCGGCGCGTGGCGGTCACGCGCTACCTCCCCGGTACGTTTCTCCGTTTTTCTTTTTATGGTTGTGTAGATCGGCGATGATGCGGGGTTTTGGGAGGAAGAAGATCATGAAACGACCTTCGTCGACGGTGCGTGGCGGTCACGCGCCACCCCTCCCCGGTGTCTTCTGATGGGTATGGTCCTAGTTTTCTTTGTTTCCGTTTCGAAGTTTCCTTTGTTTATTGGCATGTTGGGCATGTTGGGCATGAATTTAACACACAAACACATACATACACGAACATGTTTATTGGCATTAAACGTGCAGATTAGAAGCCTTCTAGGCAAGAAAAATTAGCTATTAACATGTTTCTGGGCATTAATACCAAAAAATCAACTACAAAAACGAAATAACATGTTTCTGCGCATTAAACGTGAGGATTGGAAGCCTTCTAGGCAAGAAAAATTAGCTATTAACATGTTTTTGGACATTAATACCAAAAAATCAATTACAAAAAAAGAAAGAAGAGACTGACCGGAGATTTGGAAGGCTTACAAATCAGATCGAAGGGCTTCAGAACAGAAGGGTTTTGTGAAATTTTTTTTCGTTGAAATAAGTTTGATTGCAGGGTAATGAATTCCTGTTGGAAGGAGATTGATTGTGAATGTTATTGTTATTTCCTTTTTATGTATCTGTAATAAAATAATGTTATTTGTATTTCCTTTTTATGTGTCTGTAATAAACGATTATATTTTTCTTGTTAAGTTTTATTTGGTTCTGAATTAATTACTGAATATGGACAGATGAGATTGAAGTGAGGATTAATCCGATGGTCCAGAAGTTCTAATTTTTGACAGTACAGGAAAAAGCCACGTCAGAAATACATTGCTTTTATATATAGTATAGATTGTGAAATAATTTTAGGAAAGTATAATCCTATAATTATGAAAATAAGAATTATAAAATTATGAATAGCTTTGATCTTAGTTTAAATAGTCAAGTAATTCCTGCTATGATCCTATGGAATCATTGTAATAATTCCCACTATCTCCAAAAGTTTCCTTCCTCTTGGCCATTTCTTATTGCTTATTGCTCACGCGATGAAAGTGACTTTTTCCACTTCCCTTCCCCGCATATGATATTTATGGTTCTCTTCCTCACACATTTATTTCATAGTGTCAAAATCCTTTTTCTTTTTTAAGGCTACGCAAAATACAAACAAAGCAATCATGGGAAACAAAAGACAAAAGACTCAGAATATTTATTTGTACTTGATTGAAATTTCTGTACACTTTTGTTGTAAATCCCTTCCTTGTTTGGCTTACTTTTCTTTTCATTCGCAACATCACCGGTTTCTTTCTCCAACTGATAATCCCACTTTTTTATATTTAGTGTTTTTTGAGCTTGATTAATAGTGATTGTATTTGGTCTGATTTGTATGTAATCTTAATTCTTTGCATTCATTTTATGGGTTAGGTTAAGCTTTTTTTAATTATATTATATTATATCAATTAGCAATTTAATTATGCCTGGATGTTTTAATTATGTTGCTCATTTATGGGTTTTCGCATCTCTTATTCATGTAGTAATTTCATCGTCTTCCTTGATCTTTTTTTCATGTTTTTGGCATCATTAAATCCTTGGGGTGATGTGACGTACTTCTCATCAATTAAACAATTTTGAATAACTATACTACAAATTATAGTGTAATTTTCATTATTTGTAAAATTTACTGTTAATATATATAAAAGAAACCACACAATCGTCATAACTATAGAATGATTTCCATGATTACAGTATGATTTCCATAATTTGTAAATTTGATACCCCATTCTTGGATAACTAATTTTGGTTAGATTAACCACACATGCAGATAACTTGAATTGAAATGAGAACCAAACTAGATATGTCATCAAAGATGTGAAATTAAATTCGCTAAAAGAAAAGATAAAAGTTATACAATATAGAGAACTTCTAATTACATTGACCAGGCTTAATATAATTTTTATATAAGAATTTATTTTTATTTATGAAGACATTACCTGATAAGACAATTATTTTTTGCGTAAGTATAAGAAGAGGAGGAGTCGTCTTCGACATCTTCATCAATTAGCTTATCTTTATGTCATTTATCGTGATCTTTTACTTCATATATTCTACCATTGTGGGTTTTTTTACATTATTAATTTCATGTGCTAGCTATGTATAAAGTTGTTATTTATTTATCTTTTTAAAAAAACAACGTATCATCTCATCTTTTCTAAATTATAATATTAATTATACAGTGGTCATTGCTTATTTTCTAATATAAATATTATAGACGTCTGTTTTAACATGCATCATAAAAAGTACGAATATATACTAGTAATCGACAAATTGGATGATGCAATTATTTTACAACTTAGGCTAGTTTAGCTAACTTCAATTCTTTAATCATCGCAATTGGATTTCAATCTAGGCCAGCTAAGGTCAGGAGAGATTTGACATTAGTTGTGCAAATTAAATGCCACTTTTTCTTGTCTGGTGAGGTTCAGACATGGATGATAGAGAACTAAATTGGGAGAGTAACGTGGGTGGGCGAGAAGAACGAGAAGCAAACAATGAAAAGCATGATTTA
>JACYFF010031954.1:13246186-13278736 GCA_017589665.1 Selenicereus undatus | reverse complement strand
TTGTAATTCTGCTATTGGATCGAATCACTTGTTGTGATTGTGATCGTTTTGTCCTCTCCCTGCTCATATAGTGGACTGATTGTGCTCGTCACCGTCCGTGGTTTTTTCCCGCATTGGGTTTCTATGTAAATCTTGTGTGTCATTACTTTGTTCTTGTTATCGTTCTTTAAATTTCTGAATATCTGTTTCTTCCTATTGCTTCCGATATTAGTTTGCTCTAATTCCTAACAAAAATTTTAGATGATAGATACTTCACAAACAAGTCCTAATTCCAACTATGGCCCATGACCCACATTTCCTCAACTTTAGAGTCTTGGAGATAGAGAGGGATTTCCTTGATGGCCAAAGATGCAAATTGGACTTCAGTTGCCCAATAATGATCCCAAAACACAGTTCGTCCACCATTCCTCAAGCAAATCGTCACATCCTTACAAATATTAGCTGTATATGCCTTGCCAAATATTGAAAGCACCTGGTTTGAGCAAGAAGATGTTAATATCACAACGTCCACTATAGTATTTATTGCTTACCACCCTAGCACACAAAAACTCACTATCAGATAGAAGCCTCCATCCCAATTAGATAAGAAACGCTGCGTTAGCTTGTCTCATAGAACGAACACCCAAACCACCACAAGGTTTTGGCTGCTTTACCAACTGACCAGACGAATATTCTTCCTCTCTTCAACGCCTTCCCAAATAAACTTCCTCGTTTTCCCTTCGAACTCATCACAAACAGACCTAGGAGCCTTAGCTGTTTCCATAGAATAACATAGGTTAGATAAGAGTGGAAAGGACAGAGCTGGTGAGAGTCACGCAGCTAGCAAGGGACAGACATTTGGTTTTCCATCCTATGGGTTTCCTATCGAACTTGTCAACAATATGTTGAAAGGTGGCTCATGCAACTCATCCATTAATGGTTGGCATACCCAGATAGAAACCTAAACCCTCAGTTTTTTGAATTTGGAGCCCTTCACACACGGATGCCAAACTTCTTGAAACATATTGCGAGAGAAGGTAATCTTGGACTTCAAGGAGATATCTTTTGTCCTGACATTAAGAAAAATTTATGGAAACACTCCCTGACAATAGGAGCCTGGTGGGGGGTAGCTTCTGCCACCTTATGTCAACAGGCATACTAGGGATAAATGATCATTCGAGTCGATCACGTGCTTTTCCCAAATCTATTTTGATAGCCATATGGCGCACACTACATTGCTTTTTTCTCATGTAAAGGACCTCTTGGAGAATAACAATATTATCCGAGATTTGACTGCCAGGAACAAAAACTCCTCTAGTGGGGGAGATGAGCTTAGGTAAGATTGGCTTAAGCCGATGGATAATACAGTTTGTTATGGTTTTGTAAAAAACATTACACAAACCAATGGACCGGTATTAGGACACCAAATTAGGGCAATCAATTTTAGGGATTAGGATAATATAGGTATCATTGAGGTGAACAGACATACCTTTAGCCACAAAGGCGTCCAAAATTACTTCACAAAAACTAGGAGATATTTTATCTCAATTCCGATTTAAACCTCGTACTTTCATTGCTTTGCCAATTTATGACGATTAACTTTGGTTCCATTGGTGGATGAACTCAATTGTACATTTCTTACCTTTTTACTCTGCACCACATACAACAACAATGCACTATGCTGTTATGAGTTTTGATTATTCCACTCCTCATTGAAGTCTTGTGCTGAATACATTAATTTGCTTTATGCTTGTTGTCTTGTTGCTATGAGTTTTCTGGTCCTGCGTTTACTTTGGATGAGGCCTCTTCTTTTTGAATTTATTTTCAAAATAAATATAGTTCAACAAAAAATAAGTTCAGTTTAGTTCAAAAAAAAAATTCATGTCAATTTAACAAAATAAGTTCAATTTAACTCATTTTAGCAAAATTCAGTTGAAAAGAATAGAACCTAATAACAATAAAGATTTGACCAACATTTAGGAGAAGCTGGATATACTGGCTTCAGGTGTATCCTAAAACTCAGGTAACATATCTTCCATGCATGTTTTCTGTTATAACCCACTTTTGGGTTTTTTTAAATCCAGATTGTTCACACCATCCTCATCTATTTAGAGGTTTAGGACATGTTCATTTTTAGCATGTTAAGCCTACCTATGCTTCAACATGTTTCAATCTGCTTCAATATGCTCCAATTTATCCATACCCGCTCCAACCGCTCCAACCTGCTCCAACCCCCTCATACAAAACTGCTCCAAATCTGGCCATACATGCTCCAACCTGCTTGGACTCACTCCAACCTACTCAGACATATTTCAACCCACTAATCACTATCCCAAAATGTTGAAAACAAATAGAGCTTTAGTTGGTCAAACTAGACATCCTGATTTTAATTATTTTCCCAGTTCTTTTTAGCACTTCTATAGGAACTCAACAGTCAACATTCTGGACTTCACCCTACATGCCACTAGTTGGCATAGAAATGTGTTTGGAAATGTAGGATCTTTATGGTAAATTATGTGAAACTGGAAAAGTATGCCCTAAAGGATCCGGATTTTGAAATTTCTCTATAAGAATCTCGATCAGATCTATATATATACTAGTGTTAAACCTATGCTTCGCATGAATTGGTATAGTTTTCTATTTGAACAAATTTCTATATAGTAAATCAATATATCTATAATAAATATATTATTGTGCAAACCCTTAGTATGTATATATAGTTAAAATTATAATTCATGAAAGAGGTAATTCTAATTGTGCTGATTTGTAATTGATTATTGAAAATATTTTACAAATGCAAGTTTAATCTAATTTAAAAGTGTGTTTCCTATCACTGTTAATTAACTCTTCAAATACTGCTTGTGTCCATTCTATTCTATTCTTGAATCACTACATATTTACTAAATGGATAATGTTATTATTGCTTATTAGTAGTTAATGATAAAAATAAATCAATAACAACTTAAACTAATGAGATTTTACTGTGTCAACTCCTATGCTGTGTAGGATGACCAATTGTCAAACCAAAATATTTAGTATTCAAGGTGAAAAAAGTAGTTTTTGAATCATAGCAATAATTACAATTTTTTTTGGGTTGTAAAATTAGATACAACAAATTCGAAGCTTAAAGACTAATTTCATAGCAAGCAATCATGCCAAAAAAAGTAACAAAGCACCCATTGACATTTTGATAAGATGTAAACCGAGTAACATATATATCTCGGAATTTGATAATATGTTAGTCCACTCACATGCAACAATTAGAATCAACATTATGACCAAAGCAGGTGTGTAAAAAGAAGAAGTCTGAATCACAAATATTCATCAGTCACAAAAGTCTGATTAAAAAAATTCAAATCTAGTTAATTAGCATATTTCTTCACGGAAATATAAAAAGCATCAAAGAGTTCAAAAGAATTAGAGAGTTGATAGCCATTTTTACACATTTTCAATTAATCTAAAGCTAAAACTATGGGGGGAGGGGGAATAAAAAATATATATTAATGAAACTATTAAATAAAATATTTTCAATTCTAATTTTTCAAAATGATATTTGTAATATTCTTTGCCCAGAGTTTAGCATTATACTTATAATATTAGAATTACAAATGTAGAATTTGCATTGGTTTGAAGAAGATATTAACTCTTCAGGAGAAGAAGAAGAAGAAGAAGAAGATGATGAAGAAGAAGAAGAAGAAGAAGAATTAAGAAGAAGAAGAAGAATGGATGAAATGCAAAACTGAATTTGTAATTTCAGTAACATTCCCAATACAAAATTAAACCTATAAGTTGAATGCTTACATTAATTTGATCTAACTACTTTTACTAATGCATTTCAAATTAATATCTTAATCCAATAATTTTGAAAAGAGAAATGAAAACCATATTTAAATCTACGTACCAAGTGTCTAGCTAAGATGTGATTGCTCAATTTTAAGTATAGTTATATAGAAGATGGTTTTGGAGTTGCATCTTAAGTTGGAGTTAAATGTTGCATTGACAAGTTGATTTTTTTTTTAAAGAAAAACCTTTTATGAAGGAACATTCATGTACTAGGCTTAATTTATTATTATATTTGCATAATAATTGTAGAGTTGTTCTATTATTGATCTAATTTTTAAGTTATAATTTTTCATCATTATTTGAAGAAAGAAACTAAATTATGTAACATTTTGCAAAATTTTAAATAAATATTTAAAAAATAAAAATTCTATCTGGGTACGTAGATTTAAGAATTAAAATTTTAAGTACATACCATGGGTCTTAAACTAGTATTAAATATTTTCATTTATTGGCTAAAGTCAGTCATAGTAATGATATGCTACATGATCAAGGATAATAACCGTGGTTGGATTTCTAACCTAGAGGATATCAAGATTTATATTTGAAATTGTTTTCAAATTTTGTTTACCACTAAAAATATTTGTTCTATTTTTTTGGTTCTAGTTTTATTAATGGGGAATACACTAGTTGCGGATTCTTTACTGATAAATTAGAATCAGATCTTTATTTAAATTTGGATAAGGTCAAGCAAAAGCCCTATATGAAATGAATTCCGTGCCCAGAATCCTTGATGGATTCAGGCCTGTTCTCGTGGAATAGAATGGGTAATAACTAGGACTAGTCTTTTGAATTTGGCTATGAACGCTTTGGACTGGGCCCATGAAATTGTAAGGGTTGTTAAAACCTCTCTTAGCTTCTTTGTCTTATCACTAAGGTTCTGTTCTTTTCGTAATTTAATAGAGGCATCTCACACTTTTCTACTTTCATCCACTTCTTCATTCCTTTCTCATATCTTCTCATGCTTTAAAAAATTACCACTCTCACTCACTCTTCCCCACTCTCATCCACTTTCACCCACTCCTTCACACTCCTGCATATAACTATTATTTTTTATATTTTGAAAACTGTTATAATTTATGTAATTGTGTGTACGAATAGTCTTATAACAATTATGAAAATTTTTATTTAATTTTTGGATGTAATAGAAATCTTTTTTAGTCGTGCTGAAAATTATAGATGACGTAATTTCTGTTGCATATATTGAAGAAATACATATATTTTTTTTGCGTTGTTAAGCAAATGTTAGTAATTTGTGACTGATAGATATTTTGGGTTTGATTTTGTATGTGGAACAGATGCTTAAATTTTTTTTTGATGTTGATAAATGGGTGAAGTTGGGAAATATGAGTTGGTAAATTGATGAAATTGGTTGAGATTAGTAGAAGTGGGTTAAAGTAAGTTAAAGTGAGCATTTTTTTATTGAAAATGCGTTGAAGTCGATTGAAATCGATTGAAGTAGGTTGAAGTAGATTGAAGTGGGTTGAAGTTGATTGAAGTTAGTATTTTTTTTTTTTTTTTGGGTTAAAGTGGGTTGAAGTTGTTTGAAGTTAGTTGATGTAGGTTGAAGTGGGTTGAATATTTTTTTGTATGATAGCTGCAAGCTGGTTAAAATAGTAGAAAGTGGGTTGAAATTTGTTGAAGTAGGTTGGAGTGGGTTGCAGTTTGTATTTTTTATTAAAGTTCGGGGAGTGAGTTGGAGTTGGTTAAAATTGGTTGAAGTATGTTGAAGTAGGTTGAAGTTGGTTGAAGAGAGTTGAATTTTTATTTTATTTTTTTTGGTATGATGGGTAGGAGTTGGTTAAAATAGTGAGAAGTGGATTAAAGTTGGTTGAAATGGGTTGAAGTAGATTGAAGTTGGTTGAAGTGGGTTGAAGTGGATTGGAGTTGGTTGAAGTGGGTTGAAGTTGATTGAAGTTAATACCTTTTACTGAAATTTGTGGAGTGGGTTGATGTGGGTTGAAGTTGGTTGGGATTAGTAAATTTAGATTTACCAACCAAAAGAACAAGCCCTAAACATATGTGTATGTTTTTCGTTGTTCGTATTTGGTTAATATATGAAAAAAATACATCCGTAATTGTTTTATGAATAATGAAAATTATGATTTTTTGTAGGTAACAATAGCCACGAAACAATATTTCGTACCCGAGTCAACATAGAAAAATATTTTTTTCACTCTAAAATTTTTTTTATCACCGGTAATTACTTACATATAAAAGATTACATTAAAAAACAAAGTACGCAACTAACATCAGCTCTCCTACTTTATTCAACTCATTCCCACTTTTTCCAACTCTTTTCCACTCCCACATATAACAAACTGCTCATACCCATTTCCACCCACTCCTTTTCCCCTTCCCACTTGCACTCATTCCATACCTGCAACTTCCCAGCGAAAAGAACAGGGCCTAAGGAAAAAAAAATGTTGAGCATGCTAAGAATTTAGACCAATGGGTTTGCATCGCGGATCTAGACATTTAAAATATGGGTGTCAATCTATTAACATCATTACTAATATATATGCAAAAAAAATTATATGATATATAATATGGTAGTCTATTTTACAGATGTTCCATCTCTTTTTTCTTTTAAAATATGATAGTCTACTGCTACTTTTGTTCTTTGTAAGTTTTCGTATTTTGTAGTTGATATCTAATTGTGTCGAAATTATAGAATGTTACAATTAGTTCCCATGTACTCAAACTGTTAGCTGTAGAGCACAAATCACTAGTACCAAGTAATGAAACCCAAATAAAAAAAAAGCCATAAAGTGAACATGCCAAACTTGAAATGAAACTACAAATAAGTAATTTCTACCATCTTATTGCACCAAAAGGGGGAAAAATAAATTTTACACCAAGTTAAAAAAATTCTACACCAAGAAAACATTGAAACTAAAGAGCAAAAAAAAATTCAATAATCACAATAAAAGAAAATTAAAGATATCAGTATTAGATTAAATTAAAAGTTTAAAATCCACATAAGAGAGATAAAGAGAGAGACATAAATAGATTGGGAAAAGCAGAATGCAGCTTTACATGAGAAGAGAACAGAAAGAGAGAGATTTTGGCTTAATTGCATTTTGTTTTATTTTATTTTTCTATCAAATTCAACTTTATAGTGTAGTCTTTATATTCAAAGAAATTAAGAATATTAGTATGTGAGTTAGGTATATTTAAAGGATGTCCCCATAATTTTTTGGATATATTTTAGGGGTGTCCATATATAACAATCTAAACCCCTTCAAAATAGTTTAGAATTTTCTTTAGACCGGCAAGGGGTGTACATGGGCACCTCTAAGCCTAACATAGATTTGTCATATGTAATTGTGATAAAACTTATCACCAAGGTTATTGTTAATTGACTTAAAATAGTTTTTTTTACCCGAGGTCATTGGCCTTACTCTCAATAGAGCTTCCTTAGGGGTAGGAATATTACAAACAACAAAAATTTATAGTGGCTTGTCATCATATGACAACCATCATAAATTCAATAAATCTCTATCATAAACGTGTCTTGACGCTATCTTCACTTTTAATTCATTTTATTTTTCATTGGCTCAAAAAAAAGTTTTAAAAATCAAACAAATATTTATAAAATTTGACAGCCATTTACATCAAGACAATTGGCATTAAGCTTGTAGGAAGTCGCCATTGTGAAACATGGTATTGATTTTTTTACAGACAGGTTTTTAATGTCATATTAATGCATGATCTCGAACGTTGAGGAATTTATCTTTGATGGAAAAGTTACATTATTTCCATGTATTTTTACTTTCAAAATTCACATTGTAAGTTGGATATTTGATAATTTTTAACAATTATTCACATGATTTGGTTCATAAAATGTAATTTATGAATCGGTAATTGAAGTAAATGTAAGAATTAATAAATAGGTTATCCTTGGTAGAAGTAAATGTGATTTATTTCTATGTAATTCTAATTTGCTAAAATATATAAGCCCCTTTATTTTCAGTTGGACTTCTTAACATATATTTTAGTATGGTTCCTAAATAGCCATGTATTTAATTTATACATTCAGATATTATCTGTTTCAAGTCTAGTACATATTCACATTGGCCCTGTTTGGCAAACAACTATTAGCTGTTTGTATTAGCCGTTAGCTTTTTGTATTAGTCATTTCATTTAGCTATTTATATTAGCTGCTTGAATTAGCTATTTTTAGAAAAAGTATTTGGTAAAAACTAACTGCTGTTAAAAAATATATTGGTAAATTTTCATTTATGCCCTTATTTATAAATTAGTTTTCAATGAAATGTGTGTAATTTTTTCAAACTTATGAACAATTATGTCATTTTCATAAAGCTCTTCTCAAAAGGCTAATGAGAATAGTTTTTTCAAAAAGAGCATTTGGAGCCAAACAATTATTGCAAACAGTTTTTTACCAAACATCCTTTAGCTATTTGACTTGGTTAAAACAATTAAAATCCTCCAAAATAGCTATGTTTTTCTCAAACAATTGTTGTTACCAAACACCCCCATTAATTTTTCATAGTATTTTTATGAATTTGGCAATTAAGAAGTTGTGAAGGATGAGTTTATCTTTGATGAGAATAAATGAGATGCTTTAATGCTTTATTTATTTTCATGGCTTGATATTCTAAAATATGAAAGTCCGTGTGAACATTTATCATTTGAACTCATTAAAATATTTTAGTATGGCTAATTTTAGATCCATGTACATAAATTTTGGTTTTTTAACTTGTTTATCAGCATACGACTTTTAGTATGGTCCCTAAAGTATTAAAAATGGATTTCAACATTATGTAATTGTTCTAATTTACAATTGTCCATTGAAGATAATTAGTTTGGACGTGAAAAATCCATATAATAGTCATTCGAATTTACTCAGATGGGTGAATGATAGTGGTGACTAATATGGTGGCAAGAATACTTAATTAAGTCCATGACTATTATTCGAAATTACCTATAATGGGTAGAGTTCTTGGTAAAGGTAAAGTTACTTACATTTGAATCTTTCCATACTCCGCGAAACCGGTATTCACACTGGGCGGAGTTGTTCTTGTTGACTATCATTCGAAATTATTATTATAATTTTGAGTTGGTCTTAATATGAAAAATATAAATATCTTCATGAACCTTGTTTTAAGAGGTTAAGAGGTGCATGTTCACAACAGCCGCTTTTAATTTTTTTGACGGAAAATTTTGACGGGTATGTACCCCGTCAAAGCGAGCAACGTCATTTTTGACGGAAAGTAGCTTATTTTGACGAGTGGGCAAAACAACGCAGATCTCGAGGTTTTTTTTGACGAGTTTATGTGAATTTTGACCGGCACCATCAAAAATTCTGGATTTTTTTTACGGTACTTTAATTTTTTGACGGGGACTGTCAAAAAATTTCAAAAACAAAAAGAAATCTGGCACCGAAAGCCTGAAAAGTTTACTGAAGCCATGCCCCTAGCTCCTCTCGTCTTCTTCCTGAAGCCAGGCCCCCCCATCTTCTAGCTCAGAAAAAGCACCCAGGCTTTGCCATTACTGTGCGCGTCGTCTTCCTCCAAAAAGCTCACCGTCCCAATTTGTGAATAGTGCACCCACCCCTCCATAAATCTGACCTTCCACTTCGCCATTTCATTCCAAATTGCGTCCTTACTGAAGTCGACATTCTCAAACCCGATCTGTGCAATTCGGAAATTCGAATCTCTGAAAGGCAAGGCGTGAGTTCCTCTTCGAATCCGTTGGTAAGTTTCTGCAATTTCATCTTGGAGTAGGTCGATTGGGTTTGCTTTTGGTGTGGATTGTAGTTCAATTCGAATGGATGTAGTTAAATCTTGGTGTGTCGCGTTTGCAGTTGTCGGCGGAGCTGGGGATTCGGGCGGCGTGGCCGGAGGCTGAGTAGTGGCTGTGGGCAGCGAGGGTGCGGTCTGGTGACGGTGGGTGAGTGCACGGTGAAGGGTGAAGGGTTACCTGCTCCGGTGGACGGTGAAGGGTCGACTGTTGCCGGTAAATAAGTTCTTCTGCCCATGTTTGTTTTTGTGAGAATTGATTGGATAATGTTTGTGAGCAATTGTGTTGTGAATTACTGTTGCCAGTAAACCATGTTTCGTTGTACATCTAGCTAGCGCAGAAACGAAAATTCATCCATCCTTGATTGTAATTATATTAATTAAGGAAGGGTTGTTTTTGAATCGAAATTGTACTTTGTTAATATTTGCAAGATTTGCTTATATATATGTTCATTTCACAACTATGTGTTGGTAACTTCAATAGGTGTCATGATAGTTTTCCATTGTACATAATAATGTCTCCTGATAATGTACAACACAAGTTAATTATCATAGTCAAGTACCAATCATATATATGTGATTACTGATTAGGGAAGCAACTTAGTGGTGAGGTGCCTGTTTTCGAGTAATTGATCGCTACCGTAATATGCTGACAACTAGCAAATTTGGCCACTATCATGGGTGTGCAGAACTGTGAATGGTATAATGTAATTAACCCTAAATGAACCCTAATTAAACCCTAAACCCTAAAGACAGAAACCGTAAACCCTAATCCCTAAACCCTAAACCCTAAACCCTAAACCCTTGAAACCCTAAACCCTAGATACCCTAACCCTTACAACCCTAAACCGTAACCCTTACCCTAACCGTAAACCGTAAACCCTAAAAAACCTAAACCCTAAACCCTAAACCCTAAATCGTAAAAACCGTATACCCTAAACCGTAAACCCTAAACCCATTGAAACCCTAAACCCTACATACCCTAACCCTTACAACCCTAAACCCTAAACCCTAAACCGTAAACCCCTAACACTAAACCCTAAACCCTTGAAACCGTAAACCCTAAACCCTCAACCGTTGACACCCTAAACCCTAGATAACCTAACCCTTTGAACCCTAAACCCTAACCCTAACCCTAAACCCTAAACCCTATAAATCCTAAACCCTCAACCCTTAAACCCTAAACCCTAGATACCTGTTAAGTCGAAAATCATGCACCATTTTTGTAATTGTTTTTAGTATATTATATATTTTATTTCATTTAATTTGATTTATTTTATATATTTTTCAGGATCAGTGTTAAATTAATAAAGAGAAGGAGAAAGGATATAGAAGCTCGATTTTATACACTTGGCCACAAGACGGTCCAAGAATAATTATGAAGATAATATTATTTTCATAGTTATTCTTTTGGGCTAGGATGCAAGAATTATGGAAAAGCTAAAAGACTTGAAGAGGAAGAAAACTAAGGAAAAAGAGGAGGAAACCCTAAACCCTAACCCATATTGTTTTAAACCCACAACCCTTTTCTTTCTTCTAGATATACCCCACGCATAACCCTAATCTTTACCCCCCCTTCCTCCTCTCCACGCACAATATATATCTCAGCCATCTCCCCATCAGAAAAACGCCAAGCATCAGCACAGCACCATCTCCTCTCCTCTCCTTCACGCAAAGCAGCAGCACAGCAAAATCTCATCTCCACCTCTCCTCCTCCTATTCACGTACAACAGCCTATCTTCTTCTTCTTCTATCATCAGCCCACGCAGCTTCACAACCCCTCCCATCTTCTCCATCTCCTTCTCCCCACGCACAGCCATCAACCTACAGCCCCCATCAGCTCTCCCTCTTCTGCCTGCTATCATCAGCAGCCCAACACGTCTTCTTTTCCTCACAGCTTCTCCACACACGCATCACCATAAACCCCACGCACCTCCAACATCTTCACCCTTCACAGCCACAGCCTCCTCATCTCCATCTCCCTAATCCTCCTCCATCACACTCCACGCATCATCGTCCATCATAATTGACATCACCATCGTCATCTATCATCTCCATCAGCATCATCGTCGCAATTCACAAAAGTAGAGAGTTGTGCGTTTCTGTTTGGTATTTTAAGATTATTATAATAGTAATAATTATTATTATTATTATTATTGTTATTATTAGTGTTGATGTTATTTTATGTGGTAGGTTTACTATTAAACATGAAATATTTGAGTTATTGTTGTAATTTTAATTTTTATATGAGTGAGTAATTTTTATGCTTAGTATAATCTTCTTGAAGCCATGCTAAATTAATAATTTTGAAACAAGTTTTGTGCTTTAATGCCTAGTTGATTTCTATTCGTGATTCTTTAGCGATTTGTGTTTATCGTTTATGAAATTTGTGTTAAATCGATTAGAATGCATGCTAGTTGACTAAATACAATTTCGATTGATAGTTTAGAAGATTGTAATACGTAAAAGTTATAATCTTTTAGGCCTAGGTATCACCCTAATTAATCATGGATGGCTCAAACCCATCTCTTTTAATTAGGTAATCGCTTTAGATCTTTGTTAAATCGATTTGCTGGTAAATTGATTACAAAGTGTTAAATGATGTTTTTCTAATTCTTCATGCTCTAGTTCGGTTAAATTTTTGCGCTGGTGTAAAGATTATCAAACTAGTAGGGTTTATATTAGGGCTGGACCTAAGTAAACTAAAATCTAAGGAAAAATGGGGAAGAACCGCTGGTGGATCTCTTCTACAGTTTAACTCATGAATAAAATTAACGTGTGTGTTAATGATAAATATTAATTTGCATGGTGGATTGAGATTATACTAAGTATTCTTCATAAATTTGATAACTTTCGATTATTATTTGTTACTTAGAGTTAATTTGGTTAGTTGTTAATTTTTGTTCTATTTTTATTAGCTTCAAAATAATTTCAATCAACACCCCCCCCAAAGTATAGTCTTTTAGGAGTGTCTAGGTATTTTTAGATAGCTTAGAGTTTGATTTTTTGGAGTGGCTATAATTTTAGATTGAGTCTTAGTAATTAATTACCGGTTTGTTTGAACTTAGACTAAAAATAGTTATTTTTGTTATTTTTCGATTTTTATTAATTCCTAGGGTTTATAAAGTGTCCTAGTCTGCTCATATTCAATTTCGTGATTTTTGGAATTTATTTGATAATATTTGAGAATTATTGTGTGAAATTGATATGTGCAGATTTTTAGGTAATTAACTCTGAAGATTTCGATTTTTAATTTTAATTTACGATTATTAAGTATTTTTAGGTTCAGAAATTTGTGTCCTAGAATTAGGGTGATTTTCTTAATTATTTTCGTATTTTTATTTACGCAGAATATTTTATTTACAATTTCAGATTTAATATTCTGTTTGATTACTCTGCAGTAATTGGCTGATTTAATTTTCCTGAATTAAATCTGAAATTATTCTGAAGATATATGCTTATAAGGTTTCAGAATATTAGTTTAGGTTACTGTTTGTTATTTTCAATATTTATTTTTCTGATTATTATTTGCTGTTTTGATTTTTATCAATATTTCAGTTAATATTCTGATTTTACTTTTTTCTGGATTATTTAGGAAATATTTTTACTGTTTTATTTCCAGAATATGATTCATAATATTTAGGAGAGTTATTAGATCTTTTTCGAGATTTTTATTCATTAGATTTCAATTGTTTTAGAATTATTAAAATTAGATTTAACAAGTTGATTAATAAAATTATTTAGAAGCAAACTAGCCATTTAAAGCAATCTTTCCTCGTGGATCGATCCCTACTTCCCTACGCTATAAAAATTATATAATAACCGAAGTAGTGGTTAAATTTGTAGCCATCGACAAGCTTTACAATACCCTAACCCTGAGAACCCTAAACCCTAACACTAACCCTAAACCGTAAAAACCCTAAACCGTAAACCCTAAACCCTACAAACCCTAAACCCTTCAAACCCTAAACCCTAGATACCCTAACCCTTACAACCCTAAACCCTAACCCTAAACCCTAAACCCTACAAACCCTGAACCCTAAACCCTAAACCCTTCAAACCCTAAGCCCTAGATACCCTAACCCTTAGAACCCTAAACCCTAACACTAACCTTAAACCCTAAACCCTAAAAACCCTAAACCCTAAAAACCCTAAACCCTAAACCCTAAACCCTACAAACCCTAAATCGTAAACCCTAAACCCTTGAAACCCTAAACCGGAGATACCCTAACCCTTACATCCCTAAACCTTAACCATAAACCCTAAACCCTTTAAACCCTAAACCCTAGATACCCTAACCCTTAGAACCCTAAACCCTAATCCCTAAACCCTATAAACCCTAAACCCTAAACCCTACAAACCCTAAACCCTAAACCCTAAACCCTAAACCCTTGAAACCCTAAACCGTAGATACCCTAACCCTTACAACCCTAAACCCTAAACCCTACAAACCCTAAACCCTAAACACTAAACCCTTGAAACCCTAAACCCTAGATACCCTAACCCTTAGAACCCTAAACCCTAACCCTAACCCTAATCCCTAAACCCTATAAACCCTAAACCCTAAACCCTAAACCCTACAAACCCGAAACCCTAAACCCTAAATCGTAAACCGTAAACCCTACAAACCCGAAACCCTAAACCTTAAACCCTTTAAACCCTAAACCCTAAACCCTAAACCCTAAACCCTACAAACCCGAAACCCTAAACCCTAAACCCTATACCCTAAACCCTAACCTTAACCCTAGCCCTAATCCCTAAACCCTATAAACCCTAAACCCTAAACCCTACAAACCCTAAACCCTAAACCCTAAACCCTAAACCCTAAACCCTACAAACCCGAAACCCTAAACCCTAAACTGTAAACCCTAAACCCTACAAACCCAAAACCCTAAACCCTAAACCCTTTAAACCCTAAACCCTAAACCCTAAACCCTAAGCCCTAAACCCTGAACCCTAAACCCTAAACCCTATACCCTATACCCTAATCTGTACACCCTAAACCGTACAAACCCTAAACCCTAGATACCCTAACACTTACAACCCTCAATCGTAAACCTTACAAACCATACACCATAAACCCTAAACCCTAATCTATAAACCCTAAACCCTAACCCTAACCGTAAACCCTAAACCGTAAAAACCCTAAACCCTTAAACCCCAAACCCTACAAACCCTAAACCCTAAATCCTAAACCCTTGATACCCTAACCCTTACAACCTTAAATCGTAAACCCTAAACGTCCCCCCTAAACTGTAAACCCTAAACCGAAACCCTAAACCCTTAACCGTAATTTGTAAACCGTAAACCATAACGCCTAACCCTAATCACGGAACTGATAATGTTGAAATTCATGTGTACATCTTTATAAATTGCATGTTATCTCGTAACATAATAGGAAGCATTGTCGTGAATTATTTTGTCTATGATGTAATGTAGTGTATTACCATGTCTCCTCTAATTTGTACTAATCCTTTGTGCGGGTTGACTTTAGATTTTAGGATGGGGAAAAAACGAAAATTCAATATCGATGCAACTAAATCTCGCAAATGTTGCTGTAAGTGTCACGAGGTAGGTGTTAATGATGTACCACTTTCTTCCTTGTGCGGAGTTGCTATTATGTGAAATGACTATGTGAATTGCATAATTTTGATGATTACATGCTTAGTATTTATGTAGTTTTGTTGATGTTGTACGCGAGCTGTCCCAACTTTGCTTTTAACCAACAACATGTTAACGTACTGTAATGTTTTCATATTGGGCCATGACACATATGATATGACCTTCAGAAAATTTACTAGTCACCACATTTGAAATGGACGTACCACATCATCGGTTGTGGATGTATCACCGTAGAGACAAACGCAGTGGTCAAGTGCGGGACGAATTTATTAATGGGGTGGAGGATTTTGATAAGTATGCTCGAACCCAACATGATTTCATCACGAATGGAGTGTACCGTTGCCCCTGTGCTAAATGCAGGAACACTAAATACCTTCACCCAGATGAAGTTAAAATGCATTTGTACCATAAAGGGTTTGTACCGTATTACTAGTTCTGGACAAGCCATGGTGAGGAAGAGTCTCCAACTCATGAAGAGGTCACTAACTCAACATGGGTGAACCAGTCAAGTCCAGTGTACAATGAGCATGACCACCATAGTGGAGGTTACGATCAACATTAGATGGAGTCCATGGTCAATGATGCGTTCAGGACGGACGAGATAAATGTCGATGCCGGAATGAACGCTAACGCTGAAGCTTTTTTTAGTATGCTTCATTCGGCACAACAACCACTGTACGAGGGTTCCCACACTCATACTGAGCTCTCCGCAGCAATGAGGTTGCTCAGTATTAAATCAGAACACAATATGTCACATTGCTGCTTTGATGATGTATTATGTCTCATGCAAGAGACGACTCCAACTCCGAACCGCATTCCAAAGAACTTCAGCGCTGTTAAAAGGAGAGTGAGGGAGTTAGGGTTGGATTATGAGACTATTGACTGTTGCCCAAAAGGTTGCATGATATACTATAAGGCTGATGCAACCCTTGAAGCGTGTAAATGGTGTGGGACTGCAAGGTACAAACCAATGAGGAACCTAACCGACAGAAGTAAGCCTGTCCCCTGTGCTAAGATGCATTACATGCCACTCATCCCAAGGTTGCAGCGACTGTACGCCTCCAAGAAGACAGCAGAGCATATGAAATGGCATAGCAATTATGCAACGCAAGATGGTGTACTCAACCATCCTTCTGACGCCGTAGCATGGAAACACTTTGACCAAATGCATACTTCATTTGCTACCGACCCACGGAATGTACGGCTTGGTCTATGCGCTGATGGGTTTTCACCTTACTCAAATTCAGCACGACCATACTCTGTGTGGCCCGTTGTTATGTGTGTGTACAACTTGCCACCGCATCTTTGTATGAAACTCCCGTACATGTTCCTGACATGCCTCATACCGGGTCCGCACAACCCTAAGAATAAGATCGATGTGTACTTGCAACCACTTATCGATGAGTTGCAGACGTTGTGGAATGAAGGGGTTGATACGTATGATGTTCACGGAAACCAGACATTTAACATGAAGGCTGCTTTGATGTGGACAATCAATGACTTCCCAACATATGGAATGTTGTCAGGGTGGAGTACCCACGGCGCATTGTCTTACCCGATGTGCGAAGATCAGGTACGTGGGAGTTAGCTGCAACACGGTCGTAAAATCTCGTGGTTTGATTGTCATTGTTGCTTTCTACCCTGACATCATGCATTCAGGCGAAACAAGAGTTCGTTCACTAAGAACCGAACAGTGCATGCCCAACCTCCGAGGAGGGTTCCTGCAGATGTCGAGTTCGAACGTGTACGTGAGTTCCCCAAAGTGACGGACCAATCAGATTATGAAATTCCTGGGTTCACTGAGAACGTACACAACTGGACAAAACGTACTATCTTCTGGGACCTTCCATACTGGAGACACCAGTTATTGCGTCACAACTTGGACGTCATGCATATAGAAAAGAACTTCTGTGAAAATATTATCAACACAGTTATGGATGTGTCAGGTAAAACAAAGGACAACGTCAAAGCTCGATTGGATTTAGCTGAGCTATGTGCACGTGACGAATTGCATCTTCGAACAAGGGAAAATGGCAACTCATACAAGCCGAAAGCCAAGTACACGTTGTCGTTGGAGCAGAGGAGGGTACTGTGTGAATGGATGCGTGTGTTAAGTTTACCGGACGGGTACAACTCTAATTTTGCCAACATTGTTGACCCGACCAACACAAAATTACAGCATCTAAAAAGTCATGACCACCATGTATTTATGGAGGCGCTGCTACCTATTGCATTCAGTGCATTACCGGCAGATGTGTTAGAGCCTTTAGCAAGTCTAAGTGAATACTTCAGGAATATATGTGCAAGTGTCCTTCGGCAGGACCAACTTATGGAGATGCACCAACAAATTGCCATAATATTATGTAAATTGGAGACAATCTTTCCTCCTGGTTTCTGGAATGTTATGGAACATCTTCCGGTGCACTTAGCACAAGAAGCCTATCTAGGTGGACCAGTTCATTATTGTTAGATGTACCCCTTCGAAAGGTTCTTCTAGTGGCTCAAACAAAAGGCCAAGAATAAATCCCATCCTGAGAGTTCTATGGTGATAGCGTATCTCATATACGAAATCCAAACATTTGGTTCTGACTACTTTGAAGCAAATCTTCCTTCAATGAATTCCACAATATCGAGAAACGAAGTGTCGTGCCAACAGGGTTCATCTCCAACATTTACGGTATTCCAAATGAAGGGCACTCCATTTGGTAAATGTCGTAAACGTTATCTAACACAAGTTAAGTACAACGCTGCCCACTTGCACATACTGCTTAATTGTACTGAGGTGCAACCTTATCTACAGTAAGTACACATCTCACCCTTCTTAATCATTATGGTAATTACGTTGTGAATAACAAGCACAATGTATCTGTAGGTACTTCCGTCATTGGATTATGACGGGACATGCTAATATATCGCCTGAAGACATGGATAAAATCATTGAAGCGAAATTTGCAGAATGGTTGAAGTAAAATGTGTGTGCCGCTACATACACCATCTGTGTACATTGCCTTGTTCCATTACTTAATTCATTGTCAAAATTATCATGACATTCTAATTACTGAGGAGTTTGCACCTGGTACAGGTTCATCGTTCCCATCCATTCAATGATGAAAGGCAATTGTGGTTACAACAAATGGCTGAAGGACCTATAAATATTGTACAGCCATTCACAGGATACAAAGTGCATGGGATAAGGTTTCATACTAGAACAAGAAGTATGAATAAGAAGACCTCCTCATGTGGTGTTCTAGTGAAAGGAACTTCGGAAGGGGATGGGAGTGGGGTGGATTACTACGGTGTGCTGGAGGAAGTACTCCAATTGGAGTACTTGGGCGAGCCCATAAAACGATGCTTACTATTTCGATGTGAATGGTATGATCCATCTAATCCTCGGGGCACATGGTTTGCCAAGCTGAATTGCACATATGAAGTTAATATCCAACGTAAATATGCCAAGTATGACCCTTTCATCATTGGGGATGTTGCGTATCAAGTGTTCTACATGCCATACCCACGGGATATTCCTCATAAAGCAAACTGGTGGGCTGCGTTGATGAATAAGCCCAGACGGTGTCCAACCACGCAAGGGGATGCGATCAACCCTCTTCTTGTATTCCGGGAAGATGTAATGGCGTCAACGTCTCAGCTTTCAGAAACATTGCCAGAGCATCTGGTTGACGTATCAGCGACTATGGAGGAAGTGCAAGTGGTTGAGGCCACCGCATCTGAAGAGGAACGGTCCGAGGATGAGGACAAGTTTGAGCAACGGGAGTGGGATGATGCTAAAATAGATACGGAAGACGACGATGACAACATACAGTACAAATCAAATGACGATGACGAGGATGATGGCAGCGGAGAGGATCGGGACGAAGATGATAACTGATAAATTTTATGTGCATGTGCTTATGTTTTGTACGTATGTAGATGTAATAATGTAGTCATACATTTTATGCAATGCTTTATGAACTTGAACTTGTACAGTGCGATGTTACGTGTTATGTCCGAATGTTCTCGTCATTCATTTGCGTTGCTAAAATTGATTTGCAAGAACTACTTTTCCATGTTGTAGATGACAGACAGGGATTCGCGACGTCAGAGGCGTCGGAGAGGAGGTGCGCGGCTGTCGGATGCAGACAGTCACTCACCAGAGGCTGTGGGAGTGGGGGAGCGCACGAATGGCTCCCCTGTCAGAGTTCCTTCAACTGTGCCAGATAGTACGCCAGTCACGCCTACCCCACGGATAGATGCACGCGTCGGGAGCCCTTTTTTGGACCCCAACCACGTCCCCGGACTCAACCAAGAGGCTGGTTTGCAATCAGCCAATGTTGGAAACGCCTCAGGGACAGGAGGAGTGAATGCGGCGTTCTGGAACACTTTTGGGTCTTTCATGCCGTACAACGCAAACTTGATCATGAGCACGTTGTCTAGCATGCAACAGGGTCAACCACTGCTTCAGCCTCCACAACAGTCTACTCCACACCCTGTTCCACATCCTGCTGTAGTACCTACTCCGCAACGTACTCCCGAACCTCGTGCGCAGGCTACATCGCAGTTCTATATATGAAATGTTATGTGTATATAGTTCTATGGTAGTGATACGTTGTTGTTCAATATAACATGTTTTAATGTTTTTTCGTTTCAGGTTCAAGCCCTAGGGGTGTTCATTATTCGGTCCAAACCTGGACCAGACCGAAGACCGGCCTAGACAGGACCGGACCGGACCGAATGAATTCGGTCCGGTCCGCGGTCCACAAAATTTTTTTATTCGGTCTTCGGTCCGGTCCGGTCCGGTCCACCGGTCCGGACCGAGGACCGAATAAAAATTTTTGAAAATTGACTTTTTACTTATTCAATTTTAATTTTCTTTTGCAACTTATAATTTCTCAAACGTTCAAGAATATTGATTTGTTTTTCATGATGAAAATATGTTGAATTTATTCATATGAAAATAAATATAAGATGTTCATATCGTAAAAAATTGCTAGGTTGACAATTCGGTCCGGTCCAATTTTTTTCGGTCCGGTCCCGGTCCAGTCCTTGACTTATTCGGTCCGGTCCACGGTCCATAATTTTTCTCTTATTCGGTCCTCGGTCCAACCCGGTCCGGTCCGGTCCGGTCCTGGTTTGGACCGATGAACACCCCTATCAAGCCCTACCAAGGAGTCACCAAATGTATTGGTGAGATCATGAAGGGAAAGTACCCAGGAGCGTGGCCCACTTGGGGGGAAGTCCCTAAACCACAACGAGATATGTGGTTCGCTGAATTCAAGGTACGCACTTTGTGTTACAAACTTTCGTGCCATTTACTTGCTTGATGTGTTAATGTTGGAGGCATCTGAACAGTTCATAGTGTACATGTCTCATTCGAAATGTTTGCGTTATGAATTTAAGTTTGGAACTTTCGTACCTACTTTCATGTGCCGACTATGTTTGTTGATGTTTTTGTAGAAATATTATTATTGGCTACCTCAGCATGACAGACAAGTGCGCAGGAATTTTAAAGTGAGTGGGGCCAAGCAGTTGAAGAACTTGTTTGCTTACGCACGCAAGTTGGGCAAGGTGCCAGATTGGGTGTCCCCGGACAACTGGGCACAGTTGCAAAAGTATTGGGAGGGCCCTGATTTTCAGAAGATAAGCGCCCAGAACAAGAATAACCGCAGTAGTGACCCTGAGGGCGTGGGTCCATCCTTGCACACGTGTGGGTCAATCCCAATAACTGAGCGGCGTAGACGACTGGTAATTTCTACTCTCAATATTCATGAACACACTCTTACTTAACGATTTATTACATGCAGCATGACATAATGACAATCTGTGCAGGCGGCCTCACTTCAAAGGGAACCAACAGTCGATGAGCTGTACAAAGACACTCACTGGAGCAGGAAGAAGGACAATCAGGGCAACTGGGTGTACAAAAAATCGGAGTGGAGATTGGTAAGATTGGATTCAATTCACATGAGGATGAGTTGTCCAACTCAATATGGGTTCAAGGTAATAAATATTCTAATACACATTGTTCTCTTTGTGAATACGCAGGAGGAACACACAAAGAGATGGCAGGAGTACAGATCCTCCAACTCCTCCACCGATGACAGCTCCCAAAGCCTTCCACTGTCTAAGCGTGACATTTGGGTTCAAGGAAATCCAAATAGCAAGGGTCGCGTGTATGGCTTTGGCGCTGAGGGAGTTGTGATGAGGGAACAGTCTCGCATGTCAGTTTCCAGTCGTTCGTCCTCTGTGAACAACTACGATGCGCGTGAGATGGCAATGAGATTGAATGAGACCGCGGTCAAAGCAGCGGAGGAAGCTCGCCTCAGAGAGATTCAAGAGCTTCGCAAACGGGTTCAGGAGAAGGAAGCTCAATTCCAACATGAGTTGGCTCAAGAGAAGGCGACGAGGCACCGAGATAAGAAGAAGGTCAAGAGCAAGATAAGCAAGCTCTGGAGGTTCTTCAAGAGTCAGCAAGCTGGGTCCTCAGCAGCACCGCCAGAAGATGATGACGAAGATGAGCCCGATTCATCCCACTTAGGTGACTCCTCCGACGATTAGTTACGTTCTGTTGTAGTTCTTGGTAAATGTTTGTTATGTTGATTGATTATGCAAGTAGACTCAATGTAGGGACATGTATGTTAATTTCTGAGTTTTACTATGTAAATAATTTCGTTTCATTTGTTTCCTGACGTTTGATAACATTAATTAGAGTTGTAAATGCTAATTTCGGATAAACCTGTGACTTTTTAGTATTATTTAACTTTACCGTAATTTTGACGGACTGAAATACCGTCAGTGTTATTTTGACAGGAGTTTTGACGGACTCATCCCTGTCAAATTAGACTTTTGACGGTTTTTTTGACGGACTCATTTGACCGTCAAAATGCTAATTTGACTGGAATGAGTCCGCCAAAAAACCCATCAAAAGTCTAATTTGACGGGGATGAGTCCGTCAAAACTCCCGTCAAACTAACACTGACGGTATTTCAAGCCGTCAAAAACTGCCGTCAGTTAAACTTTGACGGATTGGAAGTCTGTCAAAGTTCTCCGTCAGAAATTTTGACGGACCCGTCAAACACTTCATTTCGACGAAGCTTTTTTTGACGGACATCCTTTCCGTCAAAATTGCTGTCAAAACCAGGTTTTCCCGTAAAAAACTACACTTTTTTCCGTCAAACAATATGTCAAAAATTAATCCTCCAACCTATAGTGGTTGTAACATCTTAAGTGTCGCTTAAAAGGCATGTAGTGACTATTTATATCATCAAAAGTGCATCTTTCTTTTCGAGAAGCCCCCTCTTAGGAGCTATACAATTAATCATGCTTGCTGTGGAGAAATTTTAGGATGACTGATCTCATGGGAAGTCTCCTAGACAGCATGTGAGCAGGAACGACAACACCGGAAAGGCTCATAGTGATTTATAGGGCCAGTCGACAATCCTTCAAGCTATTCCTGGTAACTGTCCGTTGTTCGAGAAGGGATCAGGGAATTACAGATGATATCAGATCTGATCCGCGACCATGAGTTGCGGAAGTGGACAAGAGAGCCTTGGCAGTCATCTAGCGGGACAAAGTTACTGGGATGGATCGTCGGTCATGAAGACGCACAACTCGGTCAGTTTGTGACGCACAATGAAGACGTTGTGCTCTTCAAGTGAGAGTGATTGTAACACCCTGAGTGTTGCTTATGTGATCTAAAGTGACTGCTCATATTACCAAAGGTACACATTCCTTTTCAACGGGCCCATTCTTAAAAACTCCGCAATTAACCGTTCATGTGGTCGAGAAATCTTAAGATGCATGGCCTCCTGGAAAGCCTCCCAAACAACTTGTGAGTAAGGATGAAATATGCAAGAAAGGCTTGTCCTGATTTATGGGCCTACTCGATGATCCTTGGTGTCATTCCCTTTAACTGTCTGCGGCCCAAGAAGTTGTCGAGGTGTTACATTGGCTGACCATTTGTCCACGGATGAAAAGCAATCTGAGTTTAGCAGTTCGACGAGTGCTGAAAGTAAGTTTTGGAGGGCTATTTGGGCGCTTGAAGTGCCACCAAGATTTAAACCTTTTGTATGGAGGCCCGAGGGTACAAGAGTTTGCTTCCCAGGGGATGTAATTTAACTAGGAGAATCTCCTCTATTATGGTGTCTTGTGCGACCTGCGGGCTATGTAAGGAGTCTGATCTACACATTTTTCTTAGCTGCCTTTTTGCTGAGAAGATGCGGGAATCTAGTGGGATCGAAGATCATTTTGGGTGGCTTGGTTTATGAGGGATTGTGTGTAAAATGCTATGGCATCACTGGATGGTGTTGATCTGGGTCACTTTCTTTCAATCTTGTGAGAGTGTTGCCCGACCTGAAATGCTTTCATCTTTGGAGCCAAAGAGACGAACCCATCTAATTCTAACGCGCGTTAACGGGCAATTGCTCTAGTGCGAAGCTTTTGAGAGGTGAATGATAGAACTTCTATAAATTCGGTGGTTTACCTGCAGTAATGGTCTTTGCCAACGTCGGGGCTCCTAAAACTCATTTCACAGGGGCAAGGTAAGGAAGTCTGGTTGGGGCTGGAGTTTTATGTTACGAAATCAGGGGCAAAGCCAGAATTCAAAGTAAGGGGGCGAGAATTTTTGGGAGTTATCTCAAATTGGGATTTGGGACTTAAAGTCAGGAGGAGAAATGAGGATGAGTGGAGGCGGCTACCGACACAAGTAGCGGGCCTAGCGGTCGATGGCATCGGCCGGTCAGCGACTGGGCTGGGCAGACTGCAGAGAGTGAGAGAGAGAGTGCACGGGCAGTAGGCTGGATAGAGAGAGAGAGTGCGTCTGAGGAGGAAAGTACAGCAAGACTAGAAAGTCGAGAGGCAGAAATTAGGGAAAATGAATGAGCAAACCTAAAAAAAAAAACATACAAGGCACCGTAGAAGGAGAGTGATGAGAGTCAAATCTATGACCTTTTGAAACAAGTAAAGAGCAGCCAACCATCCTACTAAACATGCATTTGCAAAATATATGTGAACTAATTGATATATATCTATTTTTTTATCTACAAAAATATCCCATATTTAATTTTTTTTTCCCCACAAGCTGGGGGGTCAATCGACCCCCCTTGCCCCAATGTAGCTCCGCCTATGTACGAAACTGTAACAGTGATATTCTGTTAGTTGGAGTCAAACAGGGCACTGGGTTCATCAATACAAGTTGAGGAGGAAAGATCATGCCTTTTTGCATTCCAGTGAGTTTGAACACTGCGGTCGTGGCACGCGTCTTGTTAAGCATTTGTTAAGGTTTGATTCAAAAATAAAAATTTAAACAATGTGTAATTTAAAATCATCATAATGAATATTATTTTTTCAACTATTTCAATTAAGAAAAAAAGGAAAGAAATTACAGATACGTTAATATTATTATTTCTAAAAATTTAAATTATAACAATAACGATAATATTGCTAAAAATATTTTAGATACAATTTGCGCACCAGTTTAAAGGTTAGTTAGTTTGAATTTAATATAATTTCCCCTCTGCTTAAGATGTTATGTTAGAAAACTAAAATAGGAGACGTCTTAGATAAATTTGGTAAAACCAAACATCCAATCCTCAAGTTAGGAAGCTAGAGTAGGAAGCAAATGGAATAAGACAATCTTAGAAAGTCTTAAATGTATTACCCTAGATGATGATCACAACTTGTTCATAGATTTACATCCTCTGTAGTGCAATAAGTAACTGCACATCTGCAGTCCATTTGTGCATATGTTGACACAAGCAAATTTATATCCAGAGGTCACAAATCACTTTTTTTGTCTTTTAAAAAATTAAGGAACTTTGCACAGGCTATGTAGAAAATATAAATAAAATTAATTGGAGCCCACCACTTCATATATTCAAGTATTTTCTCTCTCCTTTGTTGGCTAACAGAATTTTATGGTCCTCTGCTTCTATATATGCCTACGGTTAAATTCTACCTAATTTTCAGGAAGTTAACTGTTTTTCTGCCCCACCAAATTTCATCGTTAGTCAACATTCTTTTCCCAACTACTAATTTTTATTGATTTGAGGTAATCACAATAATAGTGTATGGATATTATTGTACTTTTACAAGCTATATATTACCATAAATACAAGTCCAGGCTCTCAGGTTAAAACGAGTTATTCCAATTATTTACATGGTATCAGAGTCACCCGCTCTCAAAAACCTAGCCGACTACCCTTCTCTCTCCACCTTTCTTCCTCTCTAAGTCTCATCTCTAAAACCCTAAACCTAACCCTATCCGCCTCTAAGCCGCCTAAATGGCCGACCAACGCCCTCCGGCTGCTTCCACCGTTGTGACAGTCGCTGCCACAGAGGTTTCGCAGCCCTCCTCCCTCCCTCCTTTGGTACGCACGGTGTCCTCAATCACCGAGCTTCATGATGTTCCAATAATGGAGCATAGTGAAGCACTGGTGCTTCTATCCCGTTTGCCGTTGCACCGATCAACCCCCTCTCCATCGCCACCGCTCCACTGTCATCACCGATGTCTGTCGCCGCTGCCCAGACACGTGGCTCTTCTCTTTTCGCTCAGCCGCTTCCCTCTGTGGCCGCCTCCCTCTACAATGAAGCCTTCGACTTTTCTCTACTGACGACCACTTGCTCTTTTCTTCGTCACCACTAGGGATTTCCTCTATTAGCCTCGCCCTGCCACATGCCCAACCCAGTGTTCCTCATTTGCTAGCTGCCACCTCCCCGTGGTTGTCACATGCTTCCACCGTGCCTCATTCGGGTCTCATCGAGCCTTATAGCCTCGGTCTCTCAGGCGTCATCGGCGGGCAGTAGTCGCCGATGACCATTCAGCTACACCTTGACAGCGGGCTTCCTCGCCTTCCTTTGTCATTGTGGACTGTTAATATTGCGACCTATGTTACCACTATCCTCACCTTGGTTGATGCAGTTTACTCCCTTTGTTATCAAGCATCAGCTTCATGGTATGATCGATGGTACCGTTGTCCCACCTTCGACCACTATTATGGTTGCTCCTAGCATCAATCACCCCAATCCTGCGTACTCTTATTGGCATTGGGTTGATCAGTTAATTCGAGCATGGATTTTTTCTATAATCTCTAAGGAGACATTATGTGAGGTACGTAATATTCTATATGCTCTAACAATCTGGCAGCATCTTGCTTCCCATTTTAATAGTGCTAGTTTGGCTAGAACGTTAGACCTTAAATGTGTGCTCACAAATATCTCGAAAGGAACTTATCAAACCGTGGAAGATTACTTACGTCATATTAAAACTCTTGTTGATTCTCTTGCTACAATTTAGAGTCCTGTTTCTGATCTCGAGCTAATGTACTTTACTACCTCTAGATTACCACCTGATTATCATACCTTCGTTACTACCTATTCTGTGCCTCCTGATAGTCACACTTTCGATGATCTGCGGTCTAAATTGATTTTCTATGAGTAACGATTGAAATTTTAGTCGACTTGAGATGTTCCTCTGTATTAGGCTCTTGTTAGCACGGTTAGTTCTGATAGTTTGTCTTCAGGGGGCAGTTCTCGCAGTCAGCACAACAATAATGGAGGTAAGAACAATGGTGGTAATTGAAACTTGAACAATAAAGGATGTAACAACAAGGGTGGAAACAGAAACAACGACAACAGTTCTCGGTAGAATGATTCATCTCCTAGGAGTGTGCCTACTGGTATCTTATCTAGTAGTTATGATGTTTTATTATCATCTACTTATTGCACTTCTACTTTGGATACTTATAAGTTGTCTGCAGGCACTAACCAATCAGAAGGGATACTAGACACCCACCCCAATGTTATTTGCCAGATCTGTCATGGTCCAGGTCACTCTGCTGATACCTGCCCGAGCAGCTATCAACCTCATCAGCAACCAGTGCTTCCTGCATATGCCACCTTCAATTCTGGCGATGCTAGTGAACAACTTTAGTATCCTAACTCCACTGCTACCTCCCACATAACTCTTGACGATGGTAAGTTACTCTTCAAGTATGTTTACTTTGGCTCAAGTCTTGTTAATGTTGGGAATGGAACATTGTTGCCCATCAAACATATTGGTCGAAGTTCTGTATGTACTCCTGCTAAGCCATTGTGTCTCACTCACGTCCTTTATGTCCCTCAATTAAGTCATAACCTTTTATCCATCAGGCAGCTTTGTCATGACAACAAATGTAGTGTGGTTTTTGATTCAGATTTCATTCGTTTTAAGGACAACACCACAGGTAAAGTCTTTTTGCAGGCCCCTAGCGTTGGCAATGCCTATCCCGTTTGTCTTTCTGCTGAAAGTCCTCTGGTTTTGGAAACCTTGCGTTTAGCTCTTCGGGAGAACATTGACAGAGTTGCTTGCGGTACTGTGGGGTCCACACTATTGATGTTTTAAAGAAAAATCGTATTTTGGATGTTTCTACTGCTTTTCATGATAATTGTACGATTTGCCGTTTGGCTAACTCCTATAGGCTTCCCTTCAATTTGGTTGAACATCGTACTTGTTTCCCTCTTGAATTGATACATTCTAATGTACGGAAGTCTCCTATTTTATGTTATCAGGTTTTAAGTATTACATTTCCTTTATTGATGACTTTCGCCGTTTCACTTGGATTTATCCTATGAAATGAAATCAGAAGTCTGCACTACATTTGGGACATTCAAAACATTTGTTGAAAATCTTTTCAATTGCAAGGTAAGGACGTTTCAAAGTGATGGGGCTAACGAATTTGATTAAACTCTATGCATGACCTCTTTCTTAAACACGATATTTACTTTCGAAAATCTTGACTTGACACACAACAACAGAATGGGGTTGCTGAACGGAAGCATAGACATCTATTACAAATGACTCATTCCTTTCTAATTGATGCTTCTCTCCCTTCCTCTTTTTGGTCAAATGCACTCTACGCTACTGCCTTTACCATTAACAGGTTTCCTACTTTTATTCTTCGCGAAAAATCGCCCTATGTGGTTTTGTTCAAAATGATCCCTGATTAACTTTTTGAAACCTTTTAGACGTGAGTGTTTTCCTCACTTGTTTTTCGCAAATAAATTATCTTGTCGATCTATTGTCTGTGTGTTCTTGGGCTGCGCCCCTCACTGTAAGGAGTATTACTATTTTGATCCTATTACTAACTGTGTTTATACTAGTCATCATGTGATTTTTCATTAAAATGACATCCTATTTGCAACTCTAGTATCGCGGGCCCCCTAATTCTTCCTCACCATCTTTTAATAAAAAGGTAGCACGATGCACAAGCATTCCTCCTTCACATAGGGTCTGGGGAAGGGCCCCACCGTAAAGGGTGTATTCTTGGCAATCTATCCTGACTTTATCAGCAGCTGATTCCAAGTCTCGAACCCATAACCTGTTGATCACACGGAGACAGCCATACCGTCACTCCAAGGCAACCTATCATCACCATCTTTTAATCTTAACGAAATTTTGAGTCTTATTCATACTGCTAACGTTGGCACACAACCTACTTCCTCACGTTGTCTGCCTGCTGCCCCTTCCCCTACTTCCACCCCCACCTCCTGAACCCGGCACAGGAAATCGGCAACCCTTCTCGGTTTGCTACTATCCAAGCCTGTCACCCAGCTCCTCAAACCGCCCTACTACCTACTTTGCCTCCCTTCCCACCGCCTTTACCGACCACGGATCCCACTCCCTATTCCTCGCATGATGAGCTAACCACTTCTACCAGCCCATTGTCCTCTAACTGCACCACCAATGCCCACCAGATGTAGATTTGTCTAAATCTAGCATTTCTGAGCCCAAATGCATAATCTCCTTATCCACATACTTAGCTGAACCTGAGCCCACTTCTTTCACTCGAGCATCTAAACACTCCCCCTTGAAAGAAGCAATAGATGAGGAGTATAATGCATAACTGGCTAATGGTACATGGGTCTTAGCTCCCCCCCAACACCCTTCTCAAAACTTGGTCGGAAGTAAATAGGTTTGTAGAGTGAAATATAGCTCTAATGGGTCTGTGGAGAGGTATAAAGCGCGTCTGGTTGCCTAAGGGTTCCATCCAGCCTCGCTAGAATTGACTACCATGAGACATTCTGTCTTATAGTTAAACCTGCAACCATTTTGCTCATTCTTTCCTTAGTTGTTTTGTTTTAGTGGACTATTCGGTACTTAGATGTCAAGAATACTTTTTTGCATGACCATCTCACTGAGGAAATCTATATGAAATAACCCCGTGGGTTTACTCATCCTAATTATCCTCATTATGTCTGTAAACTTAAGAAAGCCCCATGCGATTTGAAGCAAGCTCCTTGGGCTTGGTTCCACCGCTTTAGTAGCTTTCTTCTATCTCATAGTTTTGTGTGTAACAATGTTGATCCCTCTATGTTTGTCCTCCACACGGGTTCCCACATCTTGGTTCTTCTTCTTAAGTGGATGACATTATTTTGACTAGCACCTCCTCTACACTTCTTCACTCCTTTATCCCTACTTTATCTTACCAATTTACTATGAATGATCTGGGGGACCTTCATTACTTTCTTGGCATATAGGTGAAACGTGATTCCACGGTATTTTTCTTTCCCAACATAAATACGTTGATGATCACCTTCACAAATTTCACCTTCGTATTGTTGAGCCTGTTACTACTCCTTCTGCTGCCCTCACCCTTTTATCCCTGACTGGTGGTGCCCTGCTTGCAGATCCTACTGAGTACAGAAGTATGGTAGGTGCGTTATAGTATTTGACCATGACTCATCATAATATTGCCTATGCAGTCCATGTAATTTTCCAATTTGTGCACACTCCCTACACTACTCATCTCCATTTTGTCAAGCGCATTTTTAGATATTTGCTGGGTACTTAGGCTCATGGGCTGTTGTTGCGCCCTTCTGCTTCACCATCTCTTGATGTTGCCTATTCGGATGTTTAGGCTGACTGTAAGGATTCCTATCACTCGACTACATGTTATACAGTTTACTTTATTATGCTTTAATTTTGAATTATAATTTCCAGCAATCCTCCACATGATTTAAAATTAAAACATAATTATTAATTTTTATAAGAGTTATTTAATTGAGCATGTAATACCATGTAATAGGTGTATGGTACCTTTCGGGTTTTAACCAATACTTTGGTAGTGTTTGGTTGGAGGGAAAATGATTTTCCTAGAAAATGGTTTTTTAAATTTCCGTTGCTTGGCACAATAAATGATAGGAAACTATTTTTCAAGGAAAAATGATGTTCCCCCCAATGGAGGAAAATGATTGCCTTTTTGAGGAGATAGGAAGTTGATTTTCTTCTCTCAACTCTTTGATGATATGGTTGGTTGAAATTTAGGTGCAAAATTTGATTTCAATAGTTTGTATCGAAACTTGAATTTTCAATGGGAAAGATTAAAATAAACTCACATCTAAATTTTCAGCTCAAATTTCTTTCATTTGATCGACATTTATCTCCACAACGACAACTTAATCGACATTGTTTGCCACTAAAACAATTCAGTTGACTTGCTACTAAAATAATTTTAATTGTTTGGATCGAAACTTGATCATCAAATAAAAAATATTAAAATAGGCTCAAATTCAGATTTTGAGCTTGATATTCTTTCATTTGGTCAATATTTTTTTTCCACAATGACAATTCCATTGATATTTTTCACCTCTTAAATAGTGCAGCCAATATTTTTCACCATTAGAACAATTTCAATAATTTAGATTCAAACTTGATCATAGGAAAGGAAAGATTAAAATAGGCTCAAATCCAAATTTTGAGCACGACATTCATTCATTTGGTCAACATTTCTTCATTTGGTCAACATTTTTCTCCGCCACGACAATTCAATCGATATTTTTCTTCATTTAAACAATTCAGTTAATGTTTTTCGTCATTAAACTAATTTCAATGGTTTAGATCGAAACTTGGTTGTCCGAGAGAAAGTATTGAAAAAAACTTAAATATGAATTTTAAGTTTAAAATTCATTTATTTGGTCAACATTTATCTCAACTACGATCATTCTGTCAATATTTTTAGCCATTTAAGCAATGCATTTAATGTTTTCCTCTTTTTTATGGAAAATTATTTATCTTGTATCAAACAACGAAAAACGTAATATGAAAATCAATTTTCACAGGAAAAACATTATCCAGAGAAAATGATTTTTCAAGAAAACTATTTTTCCTCCAACTAAACACTACCATAGCGAAAATGATTTTCCATCAAAAAGAGTAATAGTGGTATAGTACCTTGAACTAAGCCTCTTTGATTAGATTTCCAATCAAACCACAAATGGTATGAGTAATCACCATGGCTCTATCAATGGTGCGCGTTCTAGTCATGTGTAGGAATCTCGCATTGTGAGTGTTATTAGGGAGTAGGCAAGTACCACAACGATGACCCCACCGCCACACTCACTTAGGTGATTCCTCCACGGGTAACCTGTGACAAAGCCACCCTACAAAAAACATGCCTTTGGACTCATTAAGAGGAATATATATGTAATAACCCAACCCTAACTCATATTTTTTTTTAAATCATCTTTATTTATTTCATTAATCATGTTTATTCATTGACTTTACCATGTTTATTGACTTAATCACTCATGGTTATTTGTTTAACCAAATCATATTCATTAAATTCAATTACGCTCCATTTATTTATATAACGAGTTCCATCATGTTATTTCAATTTTTCACCTTCATTCATCGTATTTAATCTTCCCGGTTGGGAGATATTTCATTTTGGGTACCACTTTGCAACTCAAGATTCATTGATTGATTAAATATCGGGTGAATCGATATTAGGCCTCGATGAGTATAAATTAGTGATTAATTATTTTCTTATCTTCGCTAAAATTTATTTCCGAGCAATACCAATTTTTATTTTTGTTCAACACTCCAAATAATTTTTCAAGCCCCAATTTAGCTTTTTGGGCCCAAAACAAAAGCCCAAAACCTTACTAACTTTTATTATTTCACTAATTACTCATTTTAACACCTAATTTTAATTAGCAAAAACCTACTTTTAGAGTGAAAATTTACAGCCATATGTGGCTATAAATTGACTATTCTTACACACAAAATTCAGTAAAAAAATACACAAACCCACTCCCCATTTTTTTCTCTCTTCTCACAGCAGAAACAGGGGCAGCAGCTGCTGCCCCTTGTGCCGCCACTTTGTGCGGTTTCCGACCACTTTTCTGGCCACCTCCCAACTGCCCCAAGTTGCGAGATTAAATGGTTTCAGTGAGCCTTGTCCTTATCAGGACGGCGGTAGCGCCTTCGGTTACTGAGTCTTTCGCTGCAATTATCAGTAATCATGTCATTAGTATTTTGGGGTGTTACAATATATATATATATATATATATATATATATATATATATATATAT
>JACYFF010031954.1:13229028-13246086 GCA_017589665.1 Selenicereus undatus | reverse complement strand
ATATATATATATATATATATATATATATATATATATATATATATATCCTCAACCTCAAACATCATATGAAGAGCACCATCATCATAGGAATGGGACCCGTGAAAACTGCTACTTGAAACAATGTAGCTCATGCTCTTCGAAGGCAATCATATAAACAACTTCGTTTCTGCCCATTGAACTTCGTTCATGGGATTGCTATTCCTTCGAAGACGGGTTTCCTCTTGGTTGACGTATTTTATAGGGTTTAGTCGTATTCCCCTCGATGATTCAATAACTTTCTGATGCGTCAGTCCCTTGGTGTGCGGATCTGCAATATTATTTCCTAACCTGACAAAGTCAACAGAAATTATACCATGAGAAAGTCCATGTCTTATAGATTTATGTCTTCGAGTTAAATGTCTCATTTTTTCATTATAAATTTTACTTTTTTCTCTAGTAATGGCCACTTGACTATCGTAATGTAAAGAAATAGGAGGAATAGGTTTAGGTAATAAAGGAATATTATTAATCAAACTCTTAAGTCATTCAGCTTATGTGCATGTAGCATCCAAGGCAATTAACTTTACCTCAATGGTGGATCGTGATATTATCGTCTGTTTGGTAGATTTTCAAGAAACTGCACCACCTGTTAATGTGAAAATATAACCAATAGTTGATTTAGTTTCCTGTGAATCAGTGATTCGATTGGCATGACTACAACCTTCTAAAACCAGTATAATGAATAGCACAGTCCATATTCCCTTTCAAATATTTTAGAACCCTTTCTAGTGCTGTCTAATGAGGCGCATTAGGACTATGTAAATATCTACCCAATCTCCCAACTACACAAGCAATGTCTGGTCTCGTATGGTTCATTAGGTGCAACAATGATCCAATTATTTGGAAGTGTTTATATTGAGAAACATTAGCACCTTTATTCTTTTTCAAACTAATAGTTGGATCAAGAGGGGTAGATAAAGGGCTCACATCATAATAATTAAAATTTTTCAATAACTTCTCAATATAATGAGATTGAGTTGAGACAATTGAATCACCATCTCTTATAATTTTAATTTCCAAAATGACATCGACTGGACCAAGGTCCTTCATATCAAAATTATTCTTCAAGAATTTCTTTGTGTCATTTATCACATGCATGTCACTGCCAAAAATCAAGATATCATCAATATAAAGACAAAGCATGACACAAGAATTCTCCACAAGTTTCACATATACACCCTTATTGCCTTGTTAATCAGAAAACCATTAGACAACATAAGTTTATCAAATTTTTCATGGCATTGCATTGGAGCCTGTTTTAGTTCATAAAGAGACTTTACAACCTTACAACCTTACACACTTTATTCCCTTGGCCAGACACAACAAAACCTTCTGGTTGTTTCATATAAATTTCTTCTTCTAATTCACCATTCAAAAACGTAGTTTTCATATTCATTTAGTGAATTTGCAATTTATAAATAGAAGTAATAGCAATCAAGACTCTAATAGTAGCAATTTTAGATACAGGCGAATAAGTACCAAAAAAGTCGACTCCCTTTTCTTGGTTATAGCCTTGAGCTACTAATCTTGCATTGAGTTTTTCTATTGAACCATCAGTTCTAAGTTTCTTTCTAAAAATTCATTTATACCCAAGTGGAAGATCAATTAGCACCCGTGTTTTATTAGCTATAATGGAATCTATTTCATCATTCACAGCTTGTTCCCAAAAAAGGAGCATCAATAGACACACAGTCTCCTTATAAGTTTTGGGATCATCTTCAAGCAAAAACATATAATAATCATCACCAAAACTTTTATTCTTTCTCCTCCTTTTACTCCTCCTAGGTTCATCACATGCTTGTTTGTTAGTACTGCCCTCTTTATTTAAAGCAAAATCAGAGTAAGACTCTACACAAATTAGTCTAGAGAATTTATTCTTCATAGGGAAAATAGTCTCAAAGAAAACGACATCTCTAGACTCAATAATAGTATTATTGGAAATTTCAGAAACTTTTGAATCAAACACAAAAAACCAATAGGTATTACTATTTAGTGAACAACTAACAAACACACAGTCAATAGTCTTAGGGCCAATTTTCCTTTTCTTCACAATAGAAAAATACTCACATTAGCCAAGCACCCCCGCACTTTCAAATATTTAAGAGAAGCTTTTTATTTTTCCACAATTCATAAGGTGCCTTGTTAGAATTTTAAAAGCCACTCTATTAAGAATTAAAACAAGCAAATATAAAGCTTCTCCCCAACAATTATTAGGCAAACCAGAACAAATAAGTATAGCATTTACCATATAAAGCAAAGTTCTATTTTTTTCTTTCAGCCACTCTATTTGACTGTGGTACATAAGTTGGAGTTACCCCATGGATTATACCAGGTTGTTTAAAAAAATCTCCCATCTCCGTAGGAGCATAATCACCACCTCTATTGTACCATAGAATTTTTATTCTCTTTTCTAGCGAATTTTCAACTCCAACTTTATAAATTTTAAACTTATCAAATAAATCGCTCATGGAGCTAGTAGAAAAACCATAGCAATACTTAGAAAAATCATCAATAAAAATTATGAAATACTGACTACCACCACGAGTCAAAACACGTTGACTATCACAAACATCACTATGAATTAATTCTGGCAAGATATTTCTCCATTGATTTAAGAGGTTTTCTTGGTTGTTTAGCCCCCACACAAACTTGGCATATATCATTCAAATTAGTAGGAGATTTAGGGATTAAGTCTAGATGCATCATCTTTTTAATGGTATTTTTGTTCATGTGACCAAGTCTACCATGCCAAGTATCACAACATTGAATGCTTGCAATAGAAAATTGTGAATAAAAAATTGCATTGCTAGAAGAAGGCGTTACACTCAATCTATATAAACAATCTAGCAAGAAACCTTTACCAACAAATTGACCATGTCTACTAATTACAACTTTATTGGAGCCGAAATTAATGTTATAACCATGACGATATAAGAAAGACATACTAATCAATTTTTTTCTAATATTGGGAATATGATGAACACCATCTAATTCAAGAAATTTTTCATATGACAATTCTAACTTAACTTGACCTTCTCCTAGGACTCGAGCCACACTTCCATTCCCCATGCTCATAGAGTCACAGTTCTTGCCCCTGATATTTGATAGGATAAAATAAGTTTTTATCAGCGCACACATGAACATTAGCCCCAGAGTCTATCCACCAATCATTTGAGCTAAAAATTGAATTTAACTTTGGAGTACCAGCAAAGTACCTATTAGTTGGGGAATTGGAGGTGGCCCGCACAGTCACGACACTGGCCTGTGGTTTAGGGGGTAATTAACCTTTAGGTGGTTTCTTATTCTGACCAGGGCGAAAGTAGCAATCCTTAGCAATATGGTTCATCCCTCCACTTAGCCAACATTGCCTTCTACCTTGATTATTACCTTTAGTCTTATTGTCATTCGATTTATTGTCCCCATTCCCAAAAAATCTTTTTGGACCATGCGTCTTAAATTTACTAGGCCTAGGTTTGTGAGAACCTTCAACTGTGAGAGCCTTAGCTTGAAAATTAGTTTTTGGGTTTTTAGAATAGTGATGTTTATCCTCAATTCTCAAAACAAAAAACAACTCATCTAAAGACAACTGATCGGACTTGTGCTAAAGACCTTTAGCAAATTTGGACCAGATGGTGACAATGTTTTAATAACAAAAGCAACATAGATAGACTCATCTGTTCAACTCCCTTCATTTTCAACTTATAGACCAAGTTTTCAAAATTGTGAAGCTGATCAGACATATTTTTATTATCAACAAACTAAAAATCAAACTGGTCATTAATACTGACTCTCACAAGACCTTTTTCAGCATTAGCATATCTTTGGTCCAAAACACTCCATAAATCACAAGCAGGTTTGGTATGACAAAAAATGTGATACACTATAAGACAAAGCACTTAAGATACAACCATGACAAATCAAATCTTCCTCAACAAGTAATATCATCTTTTTCAGGATCATCAACCTTCTTAGAAATATCTCCATTAGTCGGAGTTTTGTCAGACTTTTCAGCTTCTTCTTTAAGACTGTCATGAATAACATAGAAAAGGGCCAAAGGGCCTAGCTTAGTTAGCCCAAACTTCATCTGTGTTTGCCAACGTGAGAAATTTTTTCCAACAAATTTTTCAGATTTGCTAGTCAAAACTTTTAGTGCATCCATTTTTTCAACGTAGCAGAAAATAAGAATTTCCTATCTAAACTTGTTGGAAAATAAAATTTAAATTATAAATCAATAAAAACTTGCAAGGAAAATTCTACTTATCAGGAAAGTGGCAACAAATACAAATAACAATGTAAAAAAGGTAATAATAGTACAAGGTTAGAATGACCTAGGTCGAAACATCTTGTAACGCTCTCTTTAGAGAGGAAATGCCGCAGTGCACTGGTTGAACATTGAAAATGCAATCCTCTTTCAAGATTTGACAACCCGTCGATTCTTCTTGAATGCAACAATTAGAACCTCAAACCAGGTTTCTACTCAATGCTTAATCAAATAAAAATAAATTTGTATGTGAAATTTAAGGAAAGTAATAAGAGTTTTTTTCCCCATAACAAAATAGTAAGTCAACCAATAAAACCTGAACAATAGTGAGTAATGTGGAGGGAAAGTAGTAAAGAACTTTTGCATAATAAAGTATTGACATAAAGCTATGAAAATGCTCTTGGTTTTGTATCTTCAAATGTCATGAGGGACTAGCTATTTATAATAAATGATTCTAGCTAGCCATTGCCCTCTTGTTGGATAACTGGAGAAATAGTAGGAATTTCGACTTTATAGTCCCACAAAGGGTTTGTTCTTTTCATTGGGAAACATGAGTTGATAAATGGGCGAAGTTGGTTGAGATTGGTAGAAGTGGATTAAAGTAGATTGAAGTGAGTATTTTTTTTATTGAAATGGATTGAACTTAGTTGAAGTGGGTAGAAGGTGGCTGAAGTGGGTTGAATTTTTTTTTTGGTATGATATGTAGAAGTTAGTTAAAATAGTGGGATCCACTACAAGAAAAAGACCAAATAAAGACGGAATCGGCGACAGAACACGGTTAATCAGCGACGGAATTTTCATATCAACGACGGAATACGACTGTCGAATTTCGCTCGTCGTTGAATACCTGGCGACGGAATTTTGAAATTCAGTCGCCATTGGTGACGGATTCAACGACATAAATTCCGACATACTTTTTTTGGCGGGGGTCGGGGTGGCGATGGAATGAAAAATCCGTCGTCACTGATGGCGACATATTTTTCAGTTCGTCGCCACCCCTGCCAAAAAAAAATCCGTCACCATTCCGTCACTAGGTTTCTCAATTTTTTAAAATAAAATCGCTTGTTTTTGATCGTATCTATTCATGCATTTCAATCCTTGCAAGAAATTTACAAGATCTTTGCACTCAATCAACATCCAATGGCATCAAATACAATTTCATTCGAAGCATTCTCAATAATTTCAAGTCATACAAATATGGAATATCACATCCAACACAACGCTTCCAACCAAGGGTTTTCAATTCACAAACTACAAGTTCCAAACAAAGTCTCTACATATCACAAACCACAAATCCAAACAAACCAGAAGTTGTCAGTAATTTATAATGAAGTTATATATATGTTTGCAGAAGAGGGAGAAACAAGCACCAAATGGGAGGAAAATTAAATAAGCACCAGGGGGAGGGGAGTGAAATAAGCACAAAGGGGAGTAGAAGCAAGCAGCAAGAGATGTACTTCGTAAAGAACTAAGCAGAAGAGCCACCAGCTGAAGGAAAACTGCAACCAACTCAATCACCAAGGTGAAGATCATCTTCTTCCTCTTCCTCTGCATCACCCTCTTCCTCATTATGTTGCGAGTGATTAGTAAATGGTGGCTGAGATCCCGAGCCAGACGCCTGTTGCATTTGAAAGAAAGCTTGGAGGCGCTCATTGATGTTCATCACTTGTTGGCTCAGTTGTTAGTTGCTTTGGTGAGCAATTTGTTCGGTTCCTCCAGTTGCTTACATTTCTCCATAACCAACCGGTAGCTTTCAGCTTGTAAAGTTAGCTCACCCCCCAAGTTGGTCACTATAGCTCTTAAGTCATTGAGCTCTTGTTGCAATGATGTAGAACCGGTACCTGCTAACAGGTATTTCAGTGAAGTACACATTAGTATTACAATTAAGTAAATTCAATGTATTACCATGGTCGTTGAAACTTAAATATGAAAACTGCTGGGACTGAAGTAACCGGCCTTATGTTGATAGCCTCGTCACCAATGCCACAAATACGACCTTTCTTGTTCTTGAACGTCATCACCCACAACTCATTTGGGTTTAGAAATGGTTGGTTTGGATCTTGAGAAGTGCCATCCCCGGTCCCTTGAGAATTGGTAACATTTTAAAAATCACGTTCAAAATATTCCTACAATACCACAAAATACGCACGAAATCATGCATACTACAATTACTTAAAATAAAGTATACAGGTTCATGTTGAACTACAAATGAAGATTGAGAATAGCTAATTACTTATATATATTTGTTGTGATTTCTTGTCAACCCAAGAGGCATCTTCTTGGCGACGGAATTTGTGAGTGCGACTGAATAATTCAACAATGGTGAGCTCCATCCCAAGTTGTTCCCTCTATGTACATGCCAGAAAAAATGATGTCAAGCACAATACAAAATATAGCATTAAAATTAAACAAATACATGGCAAACATTAATTCATTTACTAGACGCTGCCTATGCTCATGCATAGGGATCGAGCCACAGGTGTGGAGAGATGGGCCACCACTTTCTGGAGTTCCCAGCCGGTTCTCCTGGGCAGTTTCACGCAATTTCTTGTAACGTTCATTCTCCAAGTGCTGTTGGAGTCCCTCGCATTGAGCATCGCCGAGCCAAATAGGCTTCTTGTTATGCTTCCTTGCTTTGCCAAAGAAGTCTCTCAAGCGTGCATTGCCTCGGTTTTTAAAATTCCTTCTTATACGGTCGTCAAGGACAGGATCCCAAGTAAACCACTTCTGCAATTATGAAAACAAAAAACACATCAAATAATACAATAGTAATTTGTCATGTTCACAGAAACTGTTAATACGTAGTCGCTGTAGTTATCTTGAACTCTCCAAACCACAAATCTCGTACAGGTTTGGGCACTTTACTCTAACTAGGCCAAGCTCCGTCAAATTTGCTTTGAAATATGAGCGAAATCCTACTAACAGCACCATCATTGGGGAGAAACCTAATTGAACATAACACATCAAATTGATTACTTGTTATGCAAAATTCATGTAGTACTCCATAAGATACAACAAATGAAGACTTACCCATTATCATCTGGCTCAATCCAAGTCTTAGCTCGAGTGCTCCCATAACTGGATTGTGCTTCACTTTCACCACATGTAATGTTGTCTTTGGATTGGGTTGTGTTAGGGTGAGCGGGTTGGGGAGTAGGCTGCACAGTGTAAACAAGATGGGGGTTTAGAGGAATGTTGTAGGCAAATTGGCCGTACATAGTGCTTTGGTTGGGAATGTATGAGGTCTGATGATGGAAAGCCCCAAATGGGGGAGACATTGGTCCTGAAATACCTGGTATGTAAGCAGCCATTGTGGCTCCTAGTTGAACTGGTGTATGAGGAGCCTGGGAGGAAGATGGATCAATGTCCATTGCGGTCGGATCTACGGCAGAGTTCCTATGCCCTTGTCCTCTACCTCGAGGGGAGGACTTACCTTGACGAGAACTGGAATCCATACCTAAAATAGGTGACAACAAAGCCAAGTACAAATATATAATGATTGCACATATAAACCGTTTACTCATACATCATAATAGGTACGTAGGTAACACATGTTTTGCAAACCCCATTCATACAATATAAGTAAAGTCACAACCAATTGTTTGACATGTAAAGTACTCAAACACATAAGAATTCATAAGCACTCAATCATCTGCATCCTCATCCTCATCAATGTCATTGTCATCGTCATTATCATCATACAAATGCAAATTTTCTAGTGCTTCATCTGTTTCCTTACCGTCATCCCACTGCCCCTCTTGATCACCCTCATCATTCTCTACCTCATCTATCTCATCATTAACCTGAATGAATGAAAATCCTATTTTATCATTAACCTCTTCCAGTGGTGCACTTTCATCGACTAATGATGCAGGGATGGCATCATTCACAGGTTCGACGATAGTCATCATATCCATTTGTTGGTACGCAGTAGGTAGAGTGTACTGCTAATCCACTCTCGCCCTTGGTTTGGTTGGTATGACAACAAGCCAATTGGCCATATCCCTTGAGCGATCTGCATGTGGCATGAAGTATACTTGTGATGCGGTGTTTGGAAAGATAAATGGGTCGTACTTTCGGTACCTCCTTGTACGGTGGATCTCAATAAGATTGCTGAGTTTATGAGATCGTGTCCTACGATTCAATATGGGATCGAACCACTCACAACTGAAGAGCGCACATCGTTTAAGTTGTTCGCCTACGTAATCAATTTGGAAAATATCCTTTAGTACACCATAATAATCATTCTCAATATCGTCTTCCCGAGTGCCACAAACACCAACACCACAATTACATGTTCTCTTCCCACTGCTTCAAGCTTCTGTGTGGAATTTGAATCCATTTACTCTATATACCGTCCACATCGACACATACTGATTTGGCTTCACAACCCATTGGCTCAAGTAGCAATGTTTGTCGGTTTCGAATAGTTGAATATAATGCACCTAATGTGACATAACATGCAGTTTTAATTAATACAATGCACCTAATTAACTGTTATGTTAAAATTATGAATAAATGAGTCATAATACTTACATTCTGACTAAACCAATCTGCGACATGAGTTTCGATGATGGTGTCGACATCTGCGCCGCTGACATTGGGACGTGCAGTTCTAACTTGTTCTGTGAAAATTCTATCACATTTTATGAAACCTATTAATATACTTACGCTCTGAATGATAAACTCGATTGGAAGTGAAAATACCATTCACCCTATATAAGGTTTAACATCATCACAATTTAACAGCACGTGAAGATGGGCAACAACATATTCGGCATCTGTGAGATACCTTGATCTTTCCCTACCAATAGCGGTCCCTCGCGGTGCAAACACAGACAGAGCTGGAAAATAATTAATATGTTCATCATCATCCTCATTTCTCCTGCACCTAGTGCGCGTGGAGGGCACATTAGAGTCGAAGTAATAGGAGGCGAAGAATGTCCTCTCTGCCTCTAGGTATGCTTCTATGATTGAACCTTCAGGACACGCTTGTTACTTTATCTTTTTCTTCAATTGGCCAAAGAACCTGCCAAATTCACAATTGCACTCATTTCTAAGTGATTCCACATGTAGGAATTGAGATAAGGTTTCATCGATTATAGTATAATTTACCTCTCAAATGGATACATCCATCGGTATTGTGCTGGGCCACCTAGTTGAGCATCTTCTATCAAATGCACTGTCAGGTGCTCCATTACATTGAAAAAGGCAGGAGCGAAAATGGTCTCTGTAATGCCCCCAACCCTAGGTTAGGAGTGTTAACATTGTACTTTGTTTTTCTTAAAATTCTGGGACGAAACGGACAGAGTTTCCCCTGAAAACTGACCGTTTCCTAGGATTAAAGCCTTACATTAAATTCCCTACAAGTAAACACAATAATAAAACCAACTCAATGGCTACCCACCGGAGTTCACGGCTCTATAGACCACCCGCTTGGAGCATATCAACCAGCGCAGTTCAATACTAAATCCATGAAACAATAAAAGTACAACTCCATGGACCACACGTCTGGAGTACAGGGGTTACATCCCAACTATAAATAATCTTGGTTAAAAGATGATTGGCTCGCATGGCCGCACATGGCAACTCTAGATGATATGCAATACATGCACATAGGGACTTTAGATCACATAACAATACAATTGCAGCTTACACATACAGAACATGAACTTTTCTTCTAGAACAGCAATGACTCCATTTCGGCTTACTTGTTACTTCAGAAACCTGAGAAGGGAACAATAATAGATGGGAATGAGCAATTATCGCTCAACGGATAACCCCCTCTCCCAAACAATACTTAAAGTGCAACAATACCTTCAAAAGTCATTTGTAGTTCCTTCCCTTTGAAGAAACTCACTTACCTTGCAAAGTATTCAACCACAATGCAAGAGCAATAGTATTTGGACTAATTGTTAAACTTTACTCATATGGGTATTATGTCCTTGAGGCTTGTTTCATTTCATATAATCTATAACGAAAAGAGTCATTAAGAAGCATTGAATGTTAATATTGCATTTTGAACAATAAACAATGAACACTGAATATTAAACTTGGCACATTTAACAATAAACAATGAACACTGAATATTAAACTTTGCACATTGAACAATAAACAATGAACATTGAACATTAAACTTTGCACATTGAACAATCAACAATGAACAGCGAACAAAAGCACTTTGCACATTGAACAATAAACAATGAACATTGAACATTAAACTTTGCAAATTGAACAATCAACAATGAACAGTGAACATAAAACTTTGCACATTGAACAATAAACAATGAACAGTGAACATAAAACTTTGCACATTGAACAATAAACAATGAACACTGAATATTAAACTTTGCACATTGAACAATAAACCATGAATACTGAATATTAAACTTTGTACGTTGAACAATCAACAATGAACAGTAAACATAAAACTTTATACATTGGACAATAAACAATGAACATTGAACATTAAGCTTTAAACAATGAAGATTAAGCTTTAAACAATGAACATTGAACAATAGAATTTAACTCTACTGCCTGTTGGCAGAACTATAGGACATAGGAACGTTGAATTTTCTTTCTATTGACTGGACTATGAGACATTAAACTTTGAAACTTATGCCTGCTGGCTGAACTATAAAACTTTGAACTTTTAATCACTAAATCACCGAACTTTGCATTCCCTGCCGTCTGGGGAACATTGAATTACTGAACTTTGAATTTCTACCTTTTAGCAGACAATGAATCATTGAACTTGAATTTCTGCCTTTTGGCATAACAATAAACATTGAACTTGAATTTCTGCCTTTTGGCAGACAATGAATCATTGAACTTGAATTTCTGCCTTTTGGCAGAACAATAAACATTGAATTTGAATTTCTGTTTTTTGGCAGAACAATAAACATTGAACTTGAATTTCTCATGTAAACTTAGATAAAAGGGTATTGGGTTGCTTACGTTGACCATAGCAACGGATATGACATAATCGGACACTCAATACTTAAGTCCTTTCTGTAAAGGATTTCTAGACCTATTGACTGGTCTCCTGTCTCATTCAATTGAGCAGTCCGATGATTTAGGATTATTTCATCACCAAGGACTCGTCAATTAAACAGGCAACCGATGAACATTTAGAGATACTTTGAAATCAATGTCATCCCATGCATTCATTAATTCAGGGGAAAAGGATTTCACATAGCACGTATAGTTACGTCATGAAATCATATCATCGACCAATTCCCCAACTATAACACAACTCACACGATTGTAATCGATGAAATCATTCGATTTACTTTTCAATTCCCTCTATTCAAACTTCCTGAATTATGAACATTTCTATGTAATCATACAAATAATATCGTTAAGCATATAACCACTATAAACAGAGAAGGTATCGTTAATTCAAGCTTTATACATATAAACAATACCCATTACTGTAAACATCTAATCGATAAACTTTTGTTCAGTACAAACAACCCATATATTAGGCATCTTTCAGTTTACTTGACAATTCCTAAATCATTGATAATCAATGGGCTTTTAATAAACTTTCAATAATCAGTAAACTTTCCATAACCTTGCAATAATCGATGTATTTTCAATAAACTTTCAATAATCGATAAACTTTCTATAAACTTGCAATAATCGATATATTTTCAATAAACTTTCAATAATCGATAAACTTTACATAAACTTGCAATAATCGATATATTTTCAATTAACTTTCAATAATCAATAAACTTTCCATAAACTTGCAACAATCGATATATTTTCAATTAACTTTCAATAATCGATAAACTTTCCATAAACTTGCAATAATCGATATATTTTCAATAAACTTTCAATAATCGATAAACTTTATATAATCACTAAACTCCATATCATCGAGATATATATATGTTCGATATACTGCAAATATCGATAAACTATATAATCGATGCACTGTATATAAGCAATAAATCTTATATAATTGATAAACTATATATAATCGGTAAACTCTATATAAGCAAAGGATTTCATATAAACAATAAACCATATAATCGATAAACTTTATACAATCCATAAATTTCATGTAATCGATAAACTATATAATCGATGAGCTTTATAGCATATAATCGAGAAACTATATAATCGATAAACTTTATTCCTCAAATCACTGATAATCCGGTCGAATTCAACCTGAACAAACTATAATCAATAATCAATAAATTTCATTGAAATTAACAATAAATAGGAGGAAGAGGAGACCCACATCGAATACAAGCTAAAGGACCCGTTTTAGGGCTTGATTTGGGTTGGTTCGATGCAGGCTCAATTCCTCCCTTGCTTCCCATCCACTAATTACCGGCCTCCTGCTGAACCGCCACCGCCGGCGACCTCCCTTGCCCCCCTCTCTCCTCGCGTGTGTGTGGATCACAGGGCAGGGGGTCGAGGAGCCCTCTCCTCGTGATTTTTGGCCGAGGAAAAAGAACAGGGGCTTCGGGCCCTTTTTTGCCTTATATATATATATATATATATATATATATATATATATATATATATTTATTTTTTTCTTTTTCTTTTGTTTTGGATAATTACCTCATCACATTATAATTAATGCGAGCTTATCCACTTGTCACATCATCATTAATACAAGCTTATCCAATTGTCACATCATCATTAATGCAAGCTTATCCGCTTGTCACATCGTCATTAATGCGAGCTTATCCACTTGTCACATCATCATTAATGCAAGCTTATCCGCTTGTCACATCGTCATTACTGCAAGCTTATCCACTTGTCACATCATCATTATCCCTAAGGTTCGATTCAATAAATTGCAGGACTAGTCCCAAGGCTCGCCAGTCCAGTCGTATTCGGGAATCTACTCAATGCAGTACCCAATAAACAGTACTTCAACTGGCACATCGATATTATTTCAATCTATCGAAAATACTATTTCATAACGCTAGAAAATAGTGTCAACGCCTTAATGAAGGAGATTAAAATCCCGGGCGTTATAGTCTCCAACTTACACAAAGTGATGACAATGTTCCAATTCAGTTCCTCAAGCATATCCTCCCGCAATGTTGTTGAGCATAAGTTCTTGAAGAACCGGCTTATCTCAATAAGAGGTTTCAACACATCTTCTGGGAGCGCACCAAATGCAATTGGTAAAAGAGTCTCCATAAGCACATGACAATCATGACTTTTTATGTTGTTGAACTTAGCCTCATTAGGGTCCATAATATTCCTCAAATTAGAGCAATATCCATCAGGCATTTGAAGCTCCTTCACCCATTCACACAACTCTCTTCATTTATCCACAAGAAGTAAGAACTTCGCTTTTGGTTTAACCAGCTTACCACTTGGGCATGAATGTAAATGTAATTCTGGTCTATCACATATTTCGGTGGCATCCATTCTTGATTTGGCATTGTCCCTTGCTTTCCCATGAACATCCATAATAGTGCTGATAATGTTCTCGAAGAAGTTATTTCCAATGTGCATCACATCTAAATTATGGCGGAGCAGTTGGTGTTGCCAATAAGGCAACTCCCAGAATATGTTCTTCTTCGTTTAGTTGTGCTCATTTTCCTTAAATTATGGTATGACAAAGTCACCATTTGTAATTACCATTGGGTAATCTTCCACCTCAGTATAAAGTTCTTCCCCAAATAGTCGACGAGGAGGACCTGCTGTAACAGTTTTGCCTTTCCTAAATGTTGTTTTATTTCTTTTGAACGGATGATTCCTTCACAAAAAACACCAATGACGGTCAAACCATAAGAATTTACCTCCATTTCTCAATCTCAAAACCTTTTGTTGTTTCATACATACATGACATGCCAATTGGCCATTACTACTCCACCCAGATAACATTCCGTATGCGGAAAAATCATTGATGGTCCACATAAATGCAGCCTTCATTTGCCCGTTAGAAATGTCATAAGTTTCAACTCCAACATCCAACAACTCTTTCAACTCATCAACAAAAGGTTGTAAATATACATCTATCTTGTTCTTGGGATTTTTGGGCCCGGGGATTACACAAGTCAAGAACATAAACGGTGTAGTCATACACATTTCAGGGGGGATGTTATAAGGTGTAACGACCACCGGCCAAATGGAATATGATCTTGAAGACAATGTATAAGGATTAAATCCATCAGCACATAAGCCATGCCTCACATTCCGAGGCTCTGCAGCAAATTCAGGGTACTTGGTATCGAAATGTTTCCATGCTGCCCCATATGATGGATGACATTAAACACTGTCCTCACGTCGATGTTCACAATGCCATCTCATGTGCTCTGTACAACTTCTTGATGCATACAACCTCTGCAGTCGAGGTTTTAACGGCAAGTAATGCATCCTCGAGTATGGCAATGGATTTTGATTCATTTGTTGTGACCTTTGCCTCTTCCATCTTGAATGCCCACAAAACTTGTACGCATCCAGGTTTGCGTCCTCCTTATAAAATAGCATGCAACCTTTCCAGCAACAATCAATTTGGACTACATCGTTGCCGAGATCTTTAACAACCTTCTTTGTTTGCCCATAGTTGTTTGACACACGGTTGTTAAGGGGACACATCTCTTTCATTAATTGAGCAATTTCATTGAAACGATTTTGAGGCACATTATAGTCAGATTTAATACTCAACACTCTCACCGCCACAGATAGCTCACTATGGGTGGAGCAACTATCATAAAAGGGTTGTTGAGCAGCTTGAACCATATTATAAAATGGTTCTCGGCAAGTGCTTGACCCCTCTTCCCTTACATTTTGATTTGCTATTATAGCATTATCAACCATATCCTCTATTCGATCTACGTAAGATTCAGAGTAGTCATTATTAATATGACTTGAACCTCCACCTTTGGGAATTTCACTATTTAAATACCTAGAATCATATTGTTGAGGTTCTATTTTCCCATGACTTATCCAAAACCAATACCCTTGCACAAAACCCTTATACATAAGGTGCATCTTTACCTCATCAGGTGTCAAGTACACCCTATTTCTGTATTTCGCACAAAGACATTTATATTTTCCCCATTCAGAAACTCTGTCTGTCTACGTGCAAATTGATCGAATTGGTTTACTCAATCTATAAATTCTTGCGTATAACCACTATGATCAGACAGTAATCTATTATACATCCGCCTACGATGTGGATGACCATTCATATTCTGCTCAAATAATAATAACCACATAAGGTATTCGATAAGAATTAATTTTAATCAAAATTATAATAATTACATAAATTACGCAATTGTATATTATATATGTTTACTTTAAAATTTCCACATGTACAAAAAAAAACTTATAAATTTCGACAAATATACTTATATTCTCACGAATATCACAAAACTAATAATTCATACATAGTTGACCACTTTATTCCACCAACATATCAAATTTCAACTTAAAATTACCAAATTTAAGTGTACATTGTATTGGGCGAAATCTTTAAACAAATATGAGCTACAACTTGATACGAACATCACATTTGAACAAAATTATAAACTAAAGCATCTCAATCCACCAACATATCATCTTTCAAGTTCGCATCGCCAAACCTAAACCCTAAATTGCATTGGGCAAAATCTCCAACCAAATTAGAATAATAACCGCACACAAATATCACATTTTAACATCAATTAAAACATTTCATTCCACCAACATATGAAATTTCAATTTCAAACTATCAGACCTCAACCCTAATCGCATTTACAAAATTCTTGTAACGAATTAGAGTAATAACCTCACACAACTAGCACATTTCAACAACATTATCAATTAAAGCATTTCATTCCACCAACATATCAAACTTTAATTTCAAACTACCAAATCTAAACCCCAAATCGCATTTACCAGAATCTTGAACCAAATTAAAGCAATAACTTCACACAAACACCACATTTCAACATAAATATGAACTAACTATGAAATTCTAACAATGTAATACAAGAATTTATAGAAATTACAAGTAGTTTAGTTGAGAAAAATACCTCAAATTACTGCAAAAAACCGGCGGTGGGGGGCGGCCGGCGGTGGGGGCACAGTGACAGAGGGCGGCGATGGCGAAGGGGACGGCCGGCGGGGGCTAGTGGGCCGGTGGTCAGATGAGGAGCTGCGTTCGCCAGTCGCCACTCTTCTTTCTCTCTCTTCGAATCGCAGCAGCAATGAACTAGAAAAATTTTGGTTCAATTAAAGGGGGCTGGCGACGGAAATTCCATCGCCAACCCACTTTTTTAAAAAAAATTTAGAAATTTTTTTTTGGCGACGAAATATTTTCAAAATCAAAAAGTAATTTGTGGCAACGGAATTTTCGTCACCAACTGTCATTCATGGCGACGGATTGGGTATTCCGTCGCCATATCTGTCGCACAATCTGACTTTTTTGTAATGCTGTTTATCAGTCGCCATATCCGTCACCAAATCTATCGTTAATTTTTTCCGTCGCTGAATTCTGATCTGTCGTTAATTTGAACTTTTTTAGTAGTGGGAAGTGGGTTGAAGTTGCTTAAAGTTGATATTTTTTTATTGAAGTTCACGAAGTGGATTGCAGTGAGTTGATGTGAGTTAAAGTTGGTTAAGATTGGTAAATTTGAATTTACCTATAAAAAGAACAGGGCCTAATGTAACCATGGTTTGGCAAAACCAATTTAGGGGGTGTTTGGTGAGCAAAAAAGGGTTGGGGACTTGAATTCTCAGGGTTCAAGTTCCACTCCTTAATGTTTGGTAATAAATTTGGGAAAAGGAACTTGATA
>JACYFF010031954.1:13210148-13224028 GCA_017589665.1 Selenicereus undatus | reverse complement strand
TTTGATAAGATAACTTCTCACATACCTTTCTATTATTTAATAATAAAATTTAATCATAAAATATATATGATTTAATAATGCAAATACAAAAAAAAAGTGAGTTAGATATTAATTAAGAATAAAAAAAGTAGTTATTAGTAGGGAAAAAACAAAAGAAAAATCATTTTGCTTTTGCATCACTAAAATAATATAATACATCAATTTATTGTTTGCTTTTTTAATAGAAAAATATATTCTCTTAATAGTATATTAAAAAATTATTTAACTCACACTCTTACGTCGTAAGGGTATAACCCTAGTGTGTATGTGTGTGTGTGAGTATATATATATAGTTTGAACGCTGTGGTTGTGACATGTATCATGTCAATCATTTATTAAGATTTCATTTAAAAATAAAATTTAAACAATATGTGATTTAAAGCCATCATAATAACTAGTATCTTTTCAACTACTTCAATTAGGAAAAAAAGAAAATAAATTACAGATATGTTAATATTATTATTTTTAAAAATTTAGATTATGAAATTAATTATTATATTTCTAAAAATATTTTAACTAAAATTTTAAAATAATCTGTGCATAACACAAGTTGTAAGGCTAGTTTATTTATATTATTGGAGACAAAATGTGGTGAATTATGATAAATATTGCTAAATTGTGATAGACATAGCTGAATTGTGATGAATAATACTGAATTATGCTGAAATATATTACATGTTGATCATAAGTACTTATCGTAAATTAAAAAAAACATACCTAAAATATTCATTTTTTTTTCAGCCCAAAATATTATTTTTGAAACATCTAACTTGATGTATATTTCATGTTAATTTTGCCACATAAGTAGTATTTTCCCACCGTAACCTTGGAGTAATTATTCTTTTTTCAAATGAAGTTTTGCTAGTCCACCAAAGATTTTAAGATTATATGAGTTCTTTCGACATAAAAGACTATTTTAAAGCTTCGAAAAGTATCAGAGAGACACATTCAATTTGAAAAGTTATGATGATTCATGTATGAACAAGTAGGGAAGCTACAGACCAAGATAAAGACAACATAAAAATACCATTAACAGACGTGAACATGAGTTAAAGCCTGATATTGATGATGTGCATAGCTTTTCAATAATAGTTACCAAAAATAAAGTACAAACCATTCTTACCACAATTGTAGGTAAATAGATATTTAAATATAACAGGATCAACATTTAGCAACTCTATAATTATTGAGACAAAACTAACATAATATTAAAAATGAAAAGAAAATTTGGAATGATAAAACAAATATGCTTTCAAGTACGTGGACCTAAAATTGACGGTACATTTAAAATTTTTGCACCATAATGTTTCACTATTGAGTTTCATGAGATTTGACAACAAAAAGTAATTTTATTTGTGTCTAATTTAAAATATTTTTGAGAGTTTTACCAAATATTTAAATTAACTTTTCAACCAATGGACACCGGACACATCGCTGGTGTTTCGAGCACTCTCCAAGGCAAATTAGAATTAACTCATGAAACCAATAAATCAAGCAAAATGATAAGTGTCTTGCTGCAAGACACTTCATAAGTGTCTTATTTTGATTAAAAAATCATACAACCATGTTTTTAAATTGAAAAAAAGGTACGATTGAGTCGTGAAAGCATATTGCAACTTATAAATTATACAAAATCATCTTTTCATCTATAATTTGTCACATTTCTAAAATACACGTATCATATGTGCTCGCAGATGGGGTCAATGTGATTAGGGTATCATTTAATACTTTATCGGCATAACCAATGAATATTTAAGGTTTGCAATTCATAATTAAATATAATTATTAAAAAATTTGTGGCTTTAAATCATAAAACATGTTAATTTATAATAAGGTAAGACATTAAGAGTGTCTTATAACAAGACACATATCACTACCCATCAATCAATACATTCGGATTTATCCCCATGTAATAAAAAAGAGACCAACTTGGTGTAATAAACAAAAGAAAAAGGAGGGTCGGAAATGATCCAAGTAATGATTGTTACATTTTTTTATATGAAAAAGATATCATGTTAAATTTTTTTTATATCAATTGGGTTATAAACAAACGAGTCATGTATATAAACTTGGATGAGATTCAAACCCAAAACTAATTATAATGGTTGGAATAACTCACAAACTTATATACATACTTAAGCTTTTTAATTTTATCAATATGAAACAATACTCACTTTCATATGACAACAGTTAGAGGCCTATATTGTAAGCGAAAAGATCAAATTGACACTGAGAAAAACAGTGGGAAATTTTTGTAACTCACACTTTTGTATACAATTCATCAACACATATACATATGACAATGAATATGTGTATTTAAATATTTATTATATGTGGTGTAACAACAACTATGTGTGAAAGTGCAAAAGCTACTAAATCAGCCTAGAGGGGGGTGAATAGGGTGATGATCAAAATCGCAGTTTAATCGAAATAAAGTGCGGAAAAGAAACGTGGACAAACACAAGCGAATTTTTAACGAGGTTGGGCCTCAACAGGCTTAATCTCCGCATAGAGTTCCCTAACTCTAAGATTAACCCGAATCTTTATTAGGAGTGATGATTACAACTCTAGAGTACACCTACTCTAAGTTCCAAGACCCAAGTTGACACCCTTAACAAGGCTTGGTAGAGTTGACCCTTCAACTCTATAATCCCACCTAAACACTACTTGAATAACTCAAAGAACAATAGTAAATTAAAGCTCAATCAATACAATAAGAGAGTGTGTTTGAGTATGCCAATGAATGCTTGTCTTGCTTCCTCTCATCAGCTCTCAACCATCTTGCACATTTATAACAAAAGCTCGGAGAATAGATGGAAAGTAGTCGTTAGACACATCCTGATTTCTTGCTTCAGTTCAAGGCCTTGAAGATCCAGTTCAGTGTCACTGAAGATGGCACAAATTCAACATGCAACAGCTAGTTGATTTGCTTACAACGGTTGTCCTGATTTTTTGGCAGATTTGGATTCTCTTTGAGCAATTTCTTCCATAATCAAGTTATATGCTGATTTGGATTCTCCTTAAGCTAATTTTACTATTCTTTCCATGACCAATCATATCTTAAATCACAAGATCAAGGAAGTCCCATAGTATATCCAAATATGGTTAGTAATTCCATAATATCATTATAGAATATGATTAAAGAATAAATATCTAAGCTTCCTTTTTTTGTCTTTCATCAAAACAAACATAACATATAATATTAATAGATAAATAAAAAGCCAACAATCTTCCCCTTTTTGATGAAAGACAAAACTTCATAAATATAATGGATTCATCAAATAACCAAATTAGCTTACCATAATCTTTCTCCCCCTTTTTGTATTTCATCAAAAAGGTTGCATAAGAAGGGGAATTCCAAAATGCATGTTTCATATGCAATACTTATGACCTTACACTTAGTACCTTCAAACTTACCCAATAAGAACATTAGTACTAAGAAAGAGGATTCAATATTAAGTAAAACACATAGCCATAGTAGCATTTCAAGATCATATCCCAAACTAAACTAACTCCACCTTTAGAAAATAAATAATCAAGATTATGACAAAACAATATCAAGATTCCCTTATGGAGATACACAATAACATTGATGCAAATGCTAAGCATAAAATTATGTGCAACAATTTGGTATGATATTTAAAATATTAAGCAAGCATAATAATATGTCACATGCCATGAAAAAATACAATGGTTATTAATCATATCATGCTATCCTTCTAAAAAATGATTGAGCAATTTAAAATTTGAAAATCAAAATTTCTCAAGTAGGAAGTAAATCATGCAAAGGTATTACCTGATACATTACCTGATTGGTACCATTTTAACATCAACACGACCAAAATGACCAAATTATTCTCCCCCTTTGACTTTCATAAAAAATAAGAGGAACTTAAAATATATCTCCCCCTTCGACTTTCACGTGCCTAGAATGAAAGAAAATATATTAGATTGCCTTCCAATTTCATTGGGTATGAACCAATTGGTTTATTTGTATCAATGACCCATAGTCAAGGCCTTGAAAGTGAAGTTCAAGCCCTTAATTTGGTTATATTCAAAATGTTCAGCTTCTGTTTGCAGTTCAAGCCCTTGAATTTCTTGACAGTCATGATTGTTTCATTGGCTTGTCATGCAAAAGCTCATGAATATAGTTAGTACTTAAAGAGGGTTCTCCCTCAATTTATGCACCACTATTAAGAATTCTCCCCCTTTCATCAAGACACTAAATCAAACCTTTCTAGCCATGATCAAAGTCAACAATTGTCGGCTTTCAAGTACGCCTACAAAATAATAGATCAAACCTTTCTAGCCTCGATATCGAATTTGGGTCCGACATAGGTTGTGACCCTATTTCGTGGTCTTGTTCCTTTTGGTACCCAAACTTGGATTATCTTGGTGTTTGGCTTTTTGAGAGAACATGAGTAGGAAATATGACCCTTCCTAAAACAATAATTACATATGGTGTGACATTTGTCTTTGGATGTTTCATGAACAAAGAAATTTTTGTAATTTTTCTTTTTGTTAAAAGGATTGTATCCAATACCTTCTTTGTTGAAAGACATCATTTGAGAGCCTAGCAATTTGTCCATGTTTTATTGTCCTTTAGAAAATTTTAATACTATTTTTTCTAGACCCCCATGTTTGGATTTAAGCTCTTTCTTTTCATTTTCAAGCATTTCAGTTTTTGAAGGAGATTCACTATTCAATTTTTGTAATGCCTCTTTTTCAAAGAGTAAATGACGAATTGTTTTCTTCAAGGACTTTGTCTTGGACAAATATTCTTGTTCACACCGAATGCATTGGATTAATGCATGAGCTAATTCATCATTCGAATATTCAAGAAGGTTAGAATGGTCTACCTCATCCAAGTTTTCAGATTCAGTTTCTTGAACGTCATTTGCCATAAGACATATGTTTGCCATTTTTTCTTCTTTGTCACTGTCACTGGAGTCACTATCACTCCATGCGGCAATCATGGCTCTCTTGAACTCTTTCTTGGCTTTTTGTTTATGCTTTTCGGCTTTCATTTGTAAAACTGGACAGTCTTTCACAATATGTCCTCGCAATCCACATCCAAAGTAAGTACCCAAGTTAGAATCATTTTTGTTGTGAAGAAATTCCATCCATTTGAGAACTTCTCATTTTTGCTTGATGATGATCCCTTTTTGTAGAACTCCTTGGGATCAAATTTCTTTGATTTGAACATTTTCTTCAATCCTTTCGCGATCGTTGTCATAGTATCTTCATCCTCTTCGCTTGACTCTTCTGAGAAAATGGTGTCTTCACTTCCAATTTTGAATGCTACTCTTTTCTTGAATTGAGTTTCTTTTTCCTTTTCATCTTCTTTAAGATGAATCTCGTGCGTAAGGAGTTTTCCTAGAAAATCATCCAAGGCTAGTGTCTTGAGGTTTTGGGCTTCCTCAATTGCAGTGACCTTAGGACCCCACTTGTTTTTAGGAAGACATCGAAGTATTTTCCTAACCATCCCCTCGTTGGTGTAGGTTTTGCCAAGGGACTTGAGATTGTTGGTTATGTCAGTGAACCTTGTGAACATTTCCTTAATCGTTTCATTGGGTTGCATTTTGAATAGCTCGTATTGATGAATGAACATGTTGAATTTTATCTCTCTCACTTAACTTGTCCCTTCATAGGTCACCACCAACTTGTCCCATATTTCTTTGGCTGATTCACATGTACAAATACGATTGTACTCATGAGCATCTAATCCACAATATAATATATGCATGACCTTACAATTTTTTGAAAGCCTTGCGAAGTCTTCTTGAGTGTATTGATTCTCAGTTTTCACAACGGTCTTTCCATCAATTGTGATTTGTGGAACGTATGGTCCTTTTGTCACAATGTTCCATAGTTCATAATCTTCAGTTTTGATAAACATCTGCATCAATTTTTTTCAATATGAAAACTTAGTACCTCTAAACAAAGGTGGTCTAATAGTAGAACGACCTTGATCATAATAGCCTTCTCCACTAGCGGCCATGATCGTTGCCCACTTGACGGTAAAGTCAAAATGTAGTGGGTTTGGCTCTGATACCAATTGAAAGTGCAAAAGTTACTAAATCACCCGAGGAGGGGGGGTGAATAGGGTGATGATTAAAATCGTAATTTAATCGAAATAAAGTGCAGAAAGGAAACGTGGACAAAAGACAAGTGAATTTTTAACGAGGTTGGGCCTCAACATGGTTAATCCCCGCCTAGAGTTCCCTAACTTTAGGATTAACCCGAATCTTTATTAGGAGGGATTATTACAACTCTAGAGTACACCTATTCTAAGTTCCAAGACCCAAGTTGACACCCTCAACAAGGCTTGGTAGAGTTGACCCTTCAACTCTATAATCCCACCTAAACACTAATAACTCAAAGAACATTAGCAAATTAAAGCTCAATCAATACAATAAGAGAGTGTGTTTGAGTATGCCAATGAATGCTTGTCTTGCTTCCTCTCATCAGCTCTCAACCATCTTGCACATTTATAACAAAAGCTCGGAGAATAGATGGAAAGTAGCCGTTAGACACATCATGATTTCTTGCTTTAGTTCAAGGCCTTGAAGATCCAGTTCAGTGTCACTGAAGATGGCACAAATTCAGCATGCAACGACTAGTTGATTTGCTTGCAACGGTTGTCCAGAATTTTTGGCAGATTTGGATTCTCTTTGAGCAATTCCTTCCATAATCAAGTCATATGCTTATTTGGATTCTCCTTAAGCTAATTTTATTATTCTTTCCATGACCAATCATATCTTAAATCACAAGATCAAGGAAGCCCCATAGTATATCCAAATATGATTAGTAATTCCATAATATCATTATAGAACATGATTAAAGAATAAATATCTAAGCTTCCTTTTTTTGTCTTTCATTAAAACAAACATAACATATAATATTAATCGATAAATAGAAAGCCAACAATGTGTACATAAATGTGCCATGCTATGAGTAACTCGAAATCACGTTAAAGGAATGCCATGCTACGTGGGAAAAGAAGATGCAAGGAAGAATGAATTGATGATAAATGCCGTGTTGTTACATAAGTTCATATGTAATATGTATACGTAAAATGATAAATATTTTGTTATAAGAAACTTTTTAAGTGTCTTAATTTCACTTCAAAATTATATTGTCATGTTTTGAAATTGGAAAAAAAAGGTATGATTGAATCGTAAAAGTGTACTATAATTTGTAAATTGTGTAAAAGTATCTTCTCATTCATAGTTTTTTACATTTATAAAATTACGTATATTATATATCTCGCGGATATGGTTGATTTGATTCGGGAGTCATTTTATACCCTCGGCGTAGCCAAATAGTATTATGTTTAGTAATTCATAATTCATTATAATTATTGAAACTTCGGAGATCTTAAATCATAAAACATACTAATTTAGATCAAAGTGAGACATTTAAAAAGTGTTATGTAATAACACATATATCATCACCCTATATGCGTGTGCACATATGGAGAGACACACATACAACACACACACGTGTGTGTGTATATATATATATGAGTTGGTTGTCCTGCATCAAAGCTATGGGAACAAAATAATTAACTACCGTATCATATGAACGAGTGGATTACTTGCTTAATTCTCAAGCAGTTTTGCGTTGAAGTTCTCATTATTTTCCCTCATAAAATGGTCCATTAAAAATTCTATATTTTATTAGAACATTTCTAGTTTTTGTTTCTATATAATTTAATATTTCAATTAACTTCCCAGTAAGTATCAAATCAAGTCTGTAGTTTATCTGGACTTTTACCATTTTGTAAGCATCAAAGTCACAACTCAACTACTTGATGAAACACTGCTCAAATGTTTGTGGATTTGTAAGTATTCCTCTTTTTTTAAAATTTTTTTATTGACCTTCACCCATGTCTTCCCAGTAACCAAAATGACATAGAAGTGAGTTTCAGATAAAATATTTGTTAATTTTTTACAGGGCTATAATTAAACGAGTCATACATATAAACTCAAATGAGGTTTCAATCCAAAATTAATTAACAATGAATGCAGTAACTCATAAGCTTATATATATGCTCAAACCCTTTAATTTTGTCAATGTGTGACAACACTCATTTTTAAATTTTTTGTATCTTATCAATGTGGGATAATACTAACTTTCATACTCCAATACGCCCCCTCACATGGGTTACTAAGAAGGCCCAACACGTGCACATAACGTTAATTAAACAGGGACAGTGGCAAATCAAAATTGAGCAACCCGCTCTAATGCCATGTTAGTTTTTTATATTAATTGGGCATAATCAAACGAGTCGTGCATATAAGTTTAAATGAGATTCTAATCCAAAATCAATTGACAATGGATTGAGTAACTTACAAACATATACATATGTTCAAATTCTTATATCTTATCAATATAAAATAATACTCAGTTTTATACTCTAACAATATTACACTCACTTTTCAATAAGACCATTACATTACCCATACTAATAATACATAGCAATGGTTACATGATATTGACATAAGTGTATAAAATTATCCAATTTGTGACAAAGGCCCTGTTCTATTTCGCGTTTTTTAGGATTTAGCTAAGAACTTACATCTCCTTACAGCTTCTTACATCTCCTTACATCTTCTTACATCTCCTTGTATATCCTTACATCTTCTTACATCTTCTTATATCTCCTTACATCTCCTTACATCTCTTTACATCTTCATTTTATTTATTTTGTATATATTTTGTATTTTGTATTTTTGTATTTTTTTATTTTTAACTTTTAATTTTAAATTTTAAATTTTAAATTTTTTTGTTCTTTATTTTGTAGTTTTTATTTTTTATTTTTTTATTTTTTTATTTTTTTTATTTTTCATCTTTTATTTTTTATTTTTTTTTTCATCTTTTATTTTTTATTTTTTTATTTTTCTATTTTTTTATTTTTTTGATTTTTCTGATTTTTTAATTTTTATTTTGTAATTTTGTAATTTTGTAATTTTTATTTTTTTTGTTTATTCTTTTATTTTTCGTTTTTCATTTTTTTTATTTTTTATTGTTTATTTTTTGTTTTTAGTTTTTTATTTTTTATTTTATAATTTTTAATTTTATAATTTTTATTTTATAATTTTATAATTTTATAATTTTAATTTTTAATTTTTATGTTTATTTTTAATTTTTAATTTTTAACTTTAAAATTTTCAAAATTTTCAAAATTTTTAATTTTTTCTAATTTTTAATTTTTAATTTTTAATTTTTAATTTTAATTTTTTAATTTTTTAATTTTTATTAAAAAATTAAAATTAAAATTTAATATTAAAAATTAAAGAATTAAAAAATTAAAAATTATGAATTAAAAATTAAAAATTAAAAATTACAAATTACAAAATAATAAAATAGAAAATTAAAAAATAAAAAAAATTAAAATTAAAATGAAAAATTTTAAAAAATAAAAAAGAAAAAATAATAATTAAAAAATAAAAAAAAGAAAAAAAAGAAAAAAAGAAAAAAAGAAAACAATAAAATAACAAAAATTTTAAAAAATACAAGAAATAAAAAAAGTAAAAAATAAAAATAAAAAATGAAAAAAAAAATAATTGTAATAAAAAAATAAAAAAACAAAATACAGATTCTTAAGTATATTATTTTAATATTATTATTTCTCATCTAAAACAAATTATACTATACAACTTTTTTACAATTCAACAACTCCTTATATCTATCCTTACAAACTCTTTACAGCTTCTTACAGCTCCTTACAGTTTCTTACCTCTTCTTGCAGCTCCTTACATCTCCTTGCAGCTCCTTACATCTCCTTGTATCTATCTATCTATCTAAAATGCGAAATAAAATAGACCCAAAATTGATGTCACAAAAGTAGCACCTATAGCCGTCAACATAGCTGGGAGATTGATGTAGTGAGCTCAATCGTCAATTCATTACTCGATGTTCAGTAATTACATACTCGGATTGCTGACCAATATCATCTACAATATAGACCATATAATTTAGTAATAGCCATACTAAAGGCAAAAAAGGAAAACCTTATCATTAAAAAAAAATAATTTGTGTGGACCCCAAAAAAATCTTTATAAATATTCCCTTTTCTTTTCCCCTCCGTCAAATCATATAATTGGAGCAAGATGTGGATGAGCATCTATATCTGCATTGTTTGCATCCTATGCCATGAAATTTGAGGGAGCATAGACTAGGGGTAGAAAGACATGGAAAGATGACCAAAATGGGAGAGAGAAAGCCCGAGACGCCCACAGCTTGGCATCACCCTTCATTTCCCCCGTTATTGTCATGCATAAAAGAATAGTAACATCCAAGAAGTGGAAGCTAAGGAGCTGGTGCCAAGCTGCGTGCGTCTTGAGCTATCTCTCTTCTCAAACTGCAGTTTGCATATTATAAGCATTATTATTTGCGTTAGCTGACTGTCTCTTTACTTGTAAGAATGCTTATGAATAGAAGGTTGCTTATATCTAAATCTTATTGAACTCTACAAAGGTAACAAAATCATATCAAGAGAATACTTGTCTGTTCTACTATTTTCATTAATTGTTGTGCGCTCCTAATCACCCAATATCCCTCATAATGACAAATTTTTAGGCGAGACTGTCTCATATAAGGGTTATTGTGAGACATATTCTTTTAGAGTGACTTTTTGGAAGTTTGAAATTTAGGAGTGACTAATAATTCATTTAGGTGTAACTATAGTAACAGGCACCCCTAAATGAACTATTAATCACCACAATTAATTACCAATAGTCATCATGAAAACATCTGTATCATGATATGATTTATGTAAGACGGTCTCACACAAGATTTACTATTCTTCCAATTATGCCGCCATGCTCACTTTTTTTCATAAATTAAGTACACATGCATTCATGCACAAATATATGAGATCATGATAGATCTTTGTCCTAAGTGTGTCATTATTGATCCCAATTCTTGCCCCAATAGTCTATTATAGCTGTGTAATTCAATCCTTGTATACACTTCATCATTATCTTATGGCTTTAGTCTCCCATGATTGACTCTCCCACTTGTCTTTGTACACAGCCACTTTTGTTTCCTTTTTTTTTTCTCTTCACATTAAAAAAAAAGAAAAAAAGAGAGAAAAAAAAAGAAAAAAAATAAAATAAAATTTGGAATGGCAAGTATCCCTTTGAGGCATGGGCAGTTGAGCGTTACTCTTTAAGGCATGTGCTACCAGGTGTTACCCTTTGAGGCAATATTGCTACTGGAAAAGCTTGCTTCCCTTGTTAATAAATCAATAATGTAGCATGTGTCAGTCAGGTGGGAACGAGTTTGATTTTGGTAAGCTTAAGTTCTAAGATGATGATACACTTACACACCAAGTATTATGATGGATTCCAGGTTTTGATGTACAATGGGGTGACAAGTTGGCACTTTGATGTCATGTATGTGGATAGAGAATCTTGATATGTACATTTTATTTATATACATGCTAATATATATTTGTTGCGTTGGTGATTTGGTTGTTTAGCATGTGTACAGTTTTTCCCCTTGTATAGATATTTGTGCCTTGTCTGTATATCTGTTTTGTTTTCTTTGTTTTCCTTTCTCCTTTTCCACTTATTTTTCTTTTTCAAGATTTTGTGGGTATATCTTCTGCAAACCCTCACGAGATCTCACTCATCTACTTGGGGGAACCAAGGGGTTTAAAGGGCTTGTTGCATACGCTAAATGCAACCGTGATTCCTACGAAAGTGAGTTAGGTTCTTAGGTTAGTTTTTCATTTCTTTTGCTCGAGGACGAGCAAAAGATAGGTTTGGGGGTATTTGTTAGGCGATAATTTGTCGTATTTTAGGTGCTTCTTCTACCTAATTTTAGCTCATATAATAATATAATCTTTAAGATTTTTACTTATTTTATTTGTTTTTGTAGGTAATAACTTCAATCGAGCAAACATCACGAAAAGGAGCGAAGATGTACACGAAAAGCAAAAAAAGGCAAGAAGGGACGATGGGGTGGCCCGGCCACCGTGCCAGAAAGTTGGCATGGTATGGCTGTGCCATGTGGCTGGGTTGTGCCACCCAGCTGCTGCTCGCTTGCTGATTTTTTCTATTCAAGGCTCATTCGGGCGTTTTTGTTCGGGACCTCCCGACTCTCCTTTGGCAATTTTTTGGGAGTTCTTAGTTGAGGTTTAGTCACTAAACCCCATTAGGGGGTGAATAATTTAGAGTAGATTACTGTATACATTGTACAAGATTTGGATTTTGCAATGGATTGCTAAGTTTCTTTCTTCTCTTCCTCTTTAATTTCATGTTTCTTGTTTTGTTTTCTAGTTTGTTAACTCTTGCTTTGATTTGCTTATAGATGCTTAGTTTCGATTATGTTTGTGAGTTTTGATTGTAATTAGCCTCTTGATGGCCAATGGATTGTTGTTAGGCCTTTACCCATCTTGTTTATGCCAGAATTTAGGTTTTTCTCTCACGCCCATCACGTGTTCGATGAAATGCTTGAAAGAGATTTCATCCGTATTTTAGAGCTTTTAACTTATGCTGAAAGGTAAGGTTAATTGTCTAGTGTGGGTAGAGAGAATAGCTAGGATTTGGGCATGAAAATAGTCTCGGGTACTAGCTAGGTTGGGGGTTGTTAATCTTGTAGCCTAATTGAACTGAGCCCATGAAAATAGGTGGTTAGAACAATTAGACTAGCCTATTGACCCTTGAGAGAAGGCTTGAGTGGACTTTATTGATACAACCAATCGTCCTTGAATATTAGCTTAACTTGGGTAGATGAGGGTTTGTTGACCCTATCCTTATGTAATGTAAGGTTTTGATGATAACAAACACAAATGTAATATATACTTGAGTGTGTTGATTGAACAGGTTCCAAATATTGAATACCTTGAAATTGCTTGGTTAACAATGCTTAAGAACAGGTCTTAAGAACAGGTACTCAAGATCAGTTGGCGGGAAAGACTCTCCAGAACTTCAGAACAACCTTAAGAATAGCTCTCAGGAGTGTTTGGAGCAGCAAGCTAAGTTTCTACAAGATGTATGGTTGATTCAACAAGAGTCTTTATTTTGCTATGGTTTTTATTTTATTAGATTCTTGTTAATATGCCAATTAGAAAGTCTTGATTTAACATTCACTTTGAAATAGTTTTTTTCTTTGAAAGAATTTTCAGAACAGTCTTGGAAACAGGACGGCTAGGGTGTTTTCAGACTAAAACTGCGAAAAATGGTTTTACATGATTCTTTCTCTGATTTTGGGCAGCATCTCCGAGACTTGCAAACAAGATTTTCTGTGGAGTATTTTAACCCCAAACGGTTATCTTTAACTAAGGGGATTTGCAAGATCTTTTTGAAATAAAAAGAATCTCTAATTTTTGACAAGTGGATAAGTTTGTTGAGAAAATCATGGGCTAGTGGTTGAGTCCTTGTGGCTGAGAACTACCGCCTTACTCAAGCAATTAAGGAATTTTTTTCCAACTCTTGTTACTACACCACTTGCGGCTAAAGGACTCTATTTCCTTTAGGGATTTTGTTTTCCAAATTTGAAAAAAAAAATATTTGAGAAGATAAATCGTCTTACCTTTCAAAATTCTCTATAAAAGGTTGCTTTCTACAACTCATTGATCATCGGTTTTCACAGCAACTTTCAAGAGTTTTATGAGGTAAATTTTTAGAGAGAAAACCAACCAAAGTGTATGAAAAAATTGAGCTTTCAAAATTGGCATACTAGGAGCTTAATTGTACCTTACACTAGCTTACGGGAAACACTCAAAAGTAAGGTGTTCATCTTGTTCTCTCTCGTTTAAAAGTGAGTTGAGTGTGTCCAAGTCAAGGGGACTATTGGACGTGGGGTAACTAGTCTTGGGGAAGACA
>JACYFF010031954.1:13129885-13183933 GCA_017589665.1 Selenicereus undatus | reverse complement strand
TTCTAGTTTTTGTTTCTATATAATTTAATATTTCAATTAACTTCCCAACACACACCTGCGTCATTTTTAGAGACCAATACTCCGATCCATAGAGAACAGCCGGTCTAACTACCATCCGATAGACTTTGCCTTTCAAACCCCTAGGCACTCTCTTGTCACACAGCACCCCTGACGCAGACTTCCACTTTTGTCAGCCCACTCTAATCCGCTGGCTAATATCCTCGTCAATGTCCCCATTTTACTGGATGATCGAACCCAGATATTTAAATTTATAGACCTTCGGTATTGCCCTCCCATCCAGTACGATTTCTCCCCCCTCTTCTATTCTTCCGCTGAAACAACAGTGGAGGTATTCCGTTTTCGATCTACTCAACCGAAAGCCCGTAGCCTCCAGCGTATGCCTCCAACTCTCCAACCTGTCATTCACCCCCTACCTGGTCACATTGATAAGAACGATGTCATCTGCAAATAACATGCACCAAGGCACCTCGTCCTGGATTCCTCTAGTGAGTTCGTCCAGAACTAATGTGAAAAGAAACGGGTTTAAGGCGGAGCCCTGATGCAGGCCCAAACTAACAACAAAGTCATCGGAGACCCCTCCCGGAGTCCTAACACTCGTCCGCCCTCCCTCGTACATATCCTTGATTACACGAATGTACGCGGGCGGCACCCTTTTCTCTTCCAAACACCTTCACAGTACCTCCCTTGGAACTCTATCATACGCTTTCTCCAGGTCAATAAACACCATATGGAGATCCACTTTTTTGTCCCTGAACAAGCCCAAGAGCCCTCTGAGGAGGTAGATCGCCTCAATGGTCATCCTGCCTAGCATGAAACCAAATTAGTTCTCGAAAATTTGTACTTCCTCTCGCAACCTTATCTCAATCACCCTCTCCCACAGCTTCATAGTGTGGCTGAGCAGCTTGATGCCCCTAACGTTATTACAATCTTGGATATCCCCTTTGTTTTTGTACAGTGGGATGACTGTGCTGGAGCACTCCACTCTCTGGGCATCTTAGCGGTCCTGAAAATAACATTGAAAAACTTCGTGAGCCACTCTAGACCCACTTCCCCCATAAACTTCCAAACTTCCACTGGTATCTAGTCCGGGCCCAATGCCTTTCCATTTGCCATCTTCTTCAAGGCCTCCCTAATCTCCTCTGTTGTTATCATGTCGTCTGCATGCTGATCGCTACACTCTCCGTCCCTACTACAGTCGTCTCTCCCCCTTCCCCATTGAGGAGTTTAGCAAAAAACCTTCGTCATCTTTCCTTAATTTCAACATCCTCAGTCAACACCTTACCCTCTTCGTCCTTGATACACCTTACTAGTCCCAAATCCCTAGTCTTCCTTTCCCTCGCCCTAGCCAGTTTAAAAACCTCCTTCTCCCCTTCCTTCGTCCCCAATCTATGGTACAGTCTATCAAACGCCTGGGTCTTTGCTACTGTCACCGCCCTTCTGGCTACCTTCTTGGCCGCCTTGTATCCAATCTTCTTAAGCTCCCTCTCGCCCTCCGAACTGCTGCTTATGAACTCCGCGTCAGCCTCTTTTTTTGCCTTAACTTTCTCCTTTACCTCTTCATTCCACCACCAAGCGCCCTTCATTCTGTTGCCGCCTCCCCTGGAAAGACCTAGGATTTCCTTAGCCGACCTTCGGATGCAATCCGCCACAGCATCCCACATCGAGTCGGCGTCTTCTGCCCTCCTCCAAGCTCTCTCCTCAGCTATTCTTTCTGCTATTAACCCCGCCTTCTCCTTTGTGAGGGTCCACCACTTAATTCTGGGTTCTCCGGCTCTCCTCTTCGACCTCTTAGGATACTTGAACTCTACATCTAAAACCAGCAACCTGTATTGAGTTTCCAGCAACTCACTGGGAATCACTTTGTAGTCCTTGCATGATCTCCGATTTTTCTTCCTCGTTAGGAAGAAGTCAATCTGGATCCTGTAGGAACTGCTCTTGAAGGTCACTAGGTGATCATCCTTCTTCTTGAAGAAGGAGTTGGCCACCAACAAATCAAAGGCCACCGCAAAGTCCAGCACTGAGACCCCGCTAGCATTTCTATCTCCGAAACCAAAGCCCCCGTGGGTCCCATCATATCCCGTTGCCTCCATGCCGATATGGCCGTTAAAGTCTCCTTCTATGAACAGTTTCTCGCTCTGAGGTACCTCCTGGGTGACCACATCTAGGTCCGCCTAGAAGAGCTGCTTAGTTTCCTCCGGCAGGCCTACCTGGGGTGCATATACGTTCACCACGTTCACGAAAACTGAACCCACCAAAACCTTAATGGCCATAATTCGGTCGCTCTTACGCCTCACTTCGACCACCTGGTCCGCCAAATCCTTCACAACTAGGATGCCAACTCCATTTTTTGCTTTGGATGACCCTGATTACGAAAGCTTGTACCCATCAATCTCTCTAGCTTTCGCCCCAACCCACTTCGTCTCCTGAACACACGTTATACTAATGTTACGCCTACGTAGAGACTTAACTAATTCTATCGACTTACCTGTGAGGGACCCAATATTCCAGGACGTTAGGCGTACCTTCCGCAACCCTAACCCCGTCCTAACCCCAAAGCTCCCCGGAGGACAGGCTGAAACAGCTACATGGCTCGCCACAGACGCAGACGCCTACAAACCTTAGGGACACCCAAAAAATCCACAAACCAAGCCACAGACAACTAGCTACACTAAGGACTAAAAACTAAAAACTAAAACAGACTACAACTACAAAACTTTAACAAAACTAAAACAGACTACAACCTGCCAATGACAACTACAACTATAACAAAAGCTATAGCAGACTTACACCAACTACAGACCAACTATTAACACTACAAACTTAAACAAAAAACTTTAACACTTTAACAGAAACTTTAACACGCTTTAACAAACTCCAACCAGCAAGAGGGTTAACAAGCCAATGTAATACCACTAAATAACAAACTAACAATAAACGGGAACAAATAAAGGTAATGGCTAACTACGAGACTAGAAAGTAGCAAGAGTAATAAAGAAATAAAAATTAACAATAGTAGCAAAGCACTAACCAAGGCTATAGGACAGGCGTTAAAAAACGTAAGTGATGATAATACTACTACTAATACTAGTGAAAACAAAAACAAAAATAGCACTAGCAATAAAGGAATAAAAGATCTAAATAATAATACTGCAACTAAAATAATACTAATACTAATAGTAATACAAATAATAACAATAACAATATTACTACTAATAATAATACTAATACTACCAACCTAACAGCAAAATATAGAAAATCTAACAATGATCTTACTTAATAACAATGCTATCAAATAAAGGCAGCAAATAATTAAATAAAACAAAATAATCAAAATACACACTACTAAGGTGAACCCAGATCAAAATACACAAGGCAGGCACATAGGGAAGTGCACCCAACGGTCCAGTCTGGATCTGGGTTTGAGGGGTATGAGACGTGGTGGTGGTGGTTATAGCTTGTCAGGAGGCAGCTTCCGGCCACCAAAGGTGGCAGATGGAGCCCAATAGAGGCGGCTAAAAGGCAGGGCGGCGACCCCTGTTTTGCTAGCCACCAAAGAAGGGGATATCTGGTGGTGGTCTGGTGGCTGTGGGTAGCAGATGTGGGGTTCGACAACGACAGACTGGTGACAGGTGGGTCCAGTTGCGGTCTAGGTGGCGGTCCGAAGAAGACAGAACTAGAAAAAAACAGGGACCCTGGATGAAGAACTTGAACAATGAAGGTGACTACAGAAGCATCAAACAACCAAAGGTGTCTCTGTGGACGACCAGCGACAAGCCTCCAACTGATGGATACAACTTCTAACTCCAATACAATCGTAGATTAAATAAAGAAATGTCGTTCTTACAGTTAAACACGAAATAAAATACAACATCAACAAATATTAGATAATCAGCAAATTTATTATAACTAGGAAGTGCAAAAATTGAGTTGAAAACACAATTCTTTTGACTAAAGAAAAACTTACAGAGTTGATTTATTTCACTGCTTCTACTTCTGCAATATGTGCTTTTCCTCTACACCCAATTCAGTAAGAGAGAGAGAGAGAGTTTTCCTCTGCAATAGTGAGATTTATTTGGAGTATCAAATCAAGTCTGTAGTTTATCTGGACTTTTACCATTTCGTAAGCATCAAAGTCACAACTCAACTACTTGATGAAACACTGCTCAAATGTTTGTGGATTTGTAAGTATTCCTCTTTTTTAAAATTTTTTTGTTGACCTTCACCCATGTCTTCCCAGTAACCAAAATGACATAGAAGTGAGTTTCAGATAAAATATTTGGTAATTTTTTATAGGGCTATAATTAAACAAGTCATACATATAAACTCAAATGAGGTTTCAACTCAAAATTAATTAGTAATGAATGCAGTAACTCATAAGCTTATATATATACTCAAACCCTTTAATTTTATCAATGTGGGACAACACTCATTTTTAAATTCTTTATATCTTATCAATGTGGGACAATACTAACTTTCATACTCCAATACGTCCCCTCACATGAGTTACTAAGAAGGCCCAACACGTGCACATAATGTTAATTAAACAGGGACAATGGCAAATCAAAATTGAGCAACCCGCTCTGATGCCATGTTAGTTTTTTATATTAATTGGGCATAATCAAACGAGTCATGCATATAAGTTTAAATGAGATTTTAATCCAAAATCAATTGACAATGGATTGAGTAACTTACAAGCATATACATATGTTCAAATTCTTTAATTTTTTTCAATCTGAGACAACGCCCACTTTCATATTATTTATATCTTATCAATGTAGAATAATACTCACTTTCACACTCTAACAATATTACTCTCACTTTTCAATAAGACCATTACATTACCCATTATGATAATATGTAGCAATGGTTACATGATATTGACATAAGTGTATAAAATTATCCAATTTGTCACAAAATTGATGTCACAAAAGTCCCACCTATAGCCGCCAACATAGTTGGGAGATTGATGTAGTGAGCTCAATCGTCAATTCATTACTCGATGTTCAGTAATTACATACTAGGATTAATGACCAATATCATCTACAACATAGAACCATATAATTTAGGCCCTGTTCTATTTCACGTTTTTTAGGATTTAGCTAAGAGCTTACATCTCCTTACAGCTTCTTATATCGCCTTACATGTTCTTACATCTTCTTACATTTCCCTACATCTTCTTACATCTCCTTACATCTTCATTTTATTTATTTTGCATTTATTATGTATTTTTGTATTTTTTTTATTTTTAATTGTTTATTTTAAATTTTAAATTTTTTTCTTCTTTATTTTTTAGTTTTTATCTTTAATTTTTAAATTTTAAATTTTTAAATTTTATTTTATTTTATTTTATTTTTCATTTTTTATTTTTTATTTTTCATTTTTTGAATTTTTAAATTTTTTTAAATTTTTTAAATTTTTAAACTTTTATTTTGTAATTTTGTAATTTTGTAATTTTTTATTTTTTATTTTAAATTTTTTTTTGTTTATTCTTTTATTTATTTATTTTTTTTCATTTTTTTATTTTTTTTAGTTTTTAATTTGTAATTTTTTAATTTGTAATTTTTTAATTTTAATTTTTTAATTTTAATTTCTAATTTTTATGTTTATTTTTAATTTTTAATTTTAAAATTTTCAAAATTTTCAAAATTTTTAGTTTTATTTTTTATTTTTTATTTTTTATTTTTTATGTTTTTATTTTTATTAAAAAATTTAAAAATTAAAATTAAAATTTAATATTAAAAATTAAAAAATTAAAAATTAAAAACTTATGAATTAAAAATTTAAAAAATAAAAAATGAGAAATAAAAATAAAAATTACCAATTACAAAATTAAAAAATACAAAATTAAAAAATAAAAAAAATAATAAAAATAAAAATAAAAATTAAAAAATTTAAAAAAAAAATAAAAATTAAAAAAAAAAATTAAAGAAATAAAAAATAAAACAATAAAATAACAAAAAGTACAAAATTACAAAATTACAAAAAATACAAGAAATAAAAAAAGTAAAAAAAAAAGTAATAATAATAATAATAATAATAATAATAATAATAATAATAATAATAATAACAAAATAAAAATACAAAATACAGCTTCTTAAGTATATTATTTTAATATTATTATTTTTCATCTAAAACAAATTATACTATACAACTCTTTTACAATTCAACAACTCCTTATATCTATCTTTACAGCTCCTTACAGCTTCTTACAGCTCCTTACAGCTTCTTACATCTTCTTACAACTCCTTACATCTCCTTATAGCTTCTTATATCTCCTTACAGCTTCTTACATCTCCTTACATCTCCTTGCAGCTCCTTACATCTCCTTACAGCTCCTTACAGCTCCTTACATCTCCTTGTATCTATCTATCTATCTAAAACGCAAAATAGAACAGGCCCTTAGTAATAGCCATACTAAAGACAAAAAAGGAAAACCTTATCATTAAAAAAAAAAATTAGTGTGGACCCCAAAAAAATCTTTATAAATATTCCCTTTTCTTTTCCCCTCCGTCAAATCATATAATTGGAGCAAGAAGTGGATGAGTATCTATATCTACATTGTTTGCATCCTATGCCATGAAATTTGAGGGAGCATAGACTAGGGCTAGAAAGGCATGGAAAGATTACCAAAATGGGAGAGAGAAAGCCCTAGACGCCCACAGCTTGGCATCACCCTTCATTTCCCCCGTTATTGTCATGCATAAAAGAATAGTAACATCCAAGAAGTGGAAGCTAAGGAGCTGGTGCCAAGCTGGGTGCGTTTTGAGCTATCTCTCTTCTCAAACTACAGTTCGCATATAATAAGCATTATTATTTGCGTTAGCTGACCGTCTCTTTACTTGTAAGAATGCTTATGAATAGAAGGTTGCTTATATCTAAATCTTATTGAACTCTACAAAGGTAACAAAATCGTATCAAGAGGATACTTGTCTGTTCCACTATTTTCATTAATTGTTGTGCGCTCCTAATCTCCCAATATCCCTCATAATGACAAATTTTTAGGCGAGACTGTCTCATATAAGGGTTATTGCAAGACATATTCTTTTAGAGTGACTTTTTGAAAGTTTGAAATTTAGGAGTGACTAATAGTTCATTTAGGTGTGACTGTATTAACAGGTACCCCTAAATGAACTATTAATCACCACAATTAATTACCAATAGTCATCATGAAAACATCTGTATCATGATATGATTTATGTAAGACGGTCTCACACAAGATTTACTATTCTTCCAATTATGCCACCATGCTCACTTTTTTTCATAAATTAAGTACACATGCATTCATGCACAAATATATGAGATCGTGATAGATCTTTGTCCTAAGTGTGTCATTCTTGATCCCAATTCTTACCCCAATAGTCTGTTATAGCTGTGTAATCCAGTCCTTGTGTACACTTCATCATTATCTTATGGCTTTAGTCTCCCATGATTGACTCTCCCACTTGTCTTTGTACACAGCCACTTTAGTTTCCCTTTTTTTCTCTTCACATTCAAAAAAAAAGAAAAAAAGAGAGAAAAAAAAAGAAAAAGAAAAAAATAAAATTTGGAATGACAAGTATCCCTTTGAGACATGCGCAGCTAAGCGTTACCTTTTGAAGCATGTGCTACTGGGTGTTGCCCTTTGAGACAAATTTGCTACTGGGCAAGCTTGCTTCCCTTGTTAATAAATCAATAATGTAGCATGTGTCAGTAAGGTGGGAACGAGTTTGATTTTGGTAAGCTTAAGTCCTAAGATGATGATACACTTACACACCAAGCATTAGGATGGATTCCAGGTTTTGATGTACAATGGGGTGACAAGTTGGTGCTTTGATGTCATGTATGTGGATAGAGAGTCTTGATATGTACATTATATTTATATACATGCTAATATATTGGTTGCGTTGGTGATTTGGTTGGTTAGCATGTGTACGATTTTCCCCCTTGTATAGATATTTGTGCCTTGTCTGTATATCTGTTTTGTTTTCTTTGTTTTCTTTTCTCCTTTTCCACTTATTTTTCTTTTTCAAGATTTTGTGGGTATATCTTCTGCAAACCCTCACGATATCTCACTCGTCTACTTGGGGGAACCAAGGGGTTCAAAGGGCTTGTTGCATACGTTAAATGCAACCATGATTCATACGAAAGTGAGTTAGGTTCTCAGGTTAGTTTTTCATTTGTTTTGCTCGAGGACGAGCAAAAGATAGGTGTGGGGGTATTTGTTAGGCGATAATTCGTGCCTCTTCTACCTAATTTTAGCTCCTATAATAATATAATCTTTAAGATTTTTACTTATTTTATTTGTTTTTGTAGGTAATAACTTCAATCGAGCAAACATCACGAAAAGGAGCGAAGATGGACAAGAAAAGCAAAAAAAGGCAAGAAGGGATGATGGGGTTGTGCCACCCCACTGCTACTCGCTTGCCGATTTTTTCTATTCAAGGCTCATTCGGGCATTTTTGTTCGGGACCTCCCGATTCTCCTTTGGCAATTTTTGGGAGTTCTTAGTCGAGGTTTAGCCATTAAACCCCATTAGGGGGTGAATAATTTTGAGTAGATTACTGTATACATTGTACAAGATTTGGATTTTGCAATGGATGGCTAAGTTTCTTTCTTCTCTTCCTCTTTAATTTCATGTTTCATGTTTTGTTTTCTAGTTTGTTAACTCTTGCTTTGATTTGCTTATAGATGCTTAGTTTCAATTAAGTTTGTGAGTTTTGATTGTAATTAGCCTCTTGATGGCAAATGGATTGTTGTTAGGCCTTTACCCATCTTGTTTATGCCAGAATTTAGGTTTTTTTCTCACGCCCATCACGTGTTCGATGAAATGCTTGGAAGAGATTTCATCCGTATTTTGGAGCTATTAACTTATGCTAAAAGGTAAGGTTAATTGTCTAGAGTGGGTAGAGAGAATAGCTAGGATTCGGGCATGAAAATAGTCTCGGGCACTAGCTAGGTTGAGGGTTGTTAATCTTGTAGCCTAATTGAACTGAACTTATGAAAATAGGTGGTTAGAACAATTAGACTAGCCTATTGACTCTTGAGAGAGGGCTTGAGTGGACTTTATTGATACAACCGATCATCCTTGAATATTAGCTTAACTTGGGTAGATGAGGGTTTAAATCGATTAGTTAGTCTACCTTAGGTTTAATTACAATTGAAATCTTCTTTGTTTTAGTAGTGTCGTTCTATTTCTCTTCATATTTGATTTACCTAGCTTGATACGCTCAAGTAGACTTTGGTAATTGAAAACACAACTCTCTGCGGACGACAACCTGAGTACTCTTGGGGTTTATAAATACTAAAACTTTTCCCTAACATCCAATCATGTGTCAAAGTGTAACCAAGCCTAGCCTCTTCAACTCTTTCGGAATTCTTCACCTTGAATTGTGAGTTATCATGACCTAAGGGTTTTCTCAGGGTTAATTTTATGGGTTGTTCTTTGATCTGGTCTTCTTTCCTAGAGAACCTTAGTTAGGATTTTTCCAATGAAATTTTATCCCTTTTGAAAAAAAATTTCTCTAATTAGATTTCAAATCTCTTACTTTGAAATTCCAAATCTCTTACTTCAGCATATGCTCTATTGAAGCTTAAATCTACCTTAATTGAGTGTTTTTTTTTTCATGTTCTCCTAAATTCCCCATGATAGTAATGATGGCTGGTTTAATTTCCTGAGTTTCTTAATGGGACTTTGCATCTCTTTGGATTTTTCATATTCTCTCAAGAGCAAAGTGTCTCATTTTATGCTTCATAGACTTTGCTTAAGGATTTGTGGCCAGCTGATGAGCCATAGTCTCAAATCTATCTCTAGATCTCTTGTGTTGCATAAGAAAACACACCTGCATGCTACTTGAGTGAGGATTTCAGTGCTTTCTAAAAGGTTGCTTCCTTGTCTGCACCAATTTTGCACTGTTTTGGACAAATATTGGGCCAAGGATCTTCTGTAGTTGACCTTTAGGCTCTGGTGTAGGGTTCTTACCGTCCTTATTGTCAAGCTCACATATTAGGATTACATTAACCTCTACCCGCTTTCTGAGCTTGTCTTTTGTTGGTCTTTGAGGTCTCTCCCACTTCATAGTCTAAATCTTGGCCTGCACTTTTCTAATCTCTCACAATTCTTTGTACAAAGTATATCTACCAAGTATTGCATCTCTCACAATACTTTTAGATATGGCAATTAAAATATAGTTGGTAATTTGTTTACCAATAAAGAACTTGATAGCACTTACTATGATATATAATGTTGGAAGATTCAGTTTCTTCAGCATGAACGAGGAATGTTAGGACAGTCATTAGGTTCTAGGTCTCATAGGATGGCAAAGATGGTACTGTTAGTGAACAGTATCTAGAAAACTTAAAAGCATGCCAAAAGTGGTTCGAGAATAGATCGATCAAGATGTTATACTTTGTCGCATTGCATCAATGTCGATCTAGTGGGGGAGTTAAAAGTCACCCCACTGTTGAGTACGCGTGGGATTAGTTTAGCATCAGGTTCGTCCGGATCCATTCTGTCATAAGGTTCTGGACCTAAGATTGATATTGCGAAAGGGAAAAAGGCTAAGGAAATAAAGAGAAGCATATAGCACGTGTGAGTGCTATGACTGTGGAAATTAGGAATCTTATGCTTGAGATTGTCCTAAGTCGATTAAGGTACCTCCTTCCACAGTTAATCCTGGATAATATGTGTGCTCTCAAACATTTGTTGCTAACTATGATCCTTAGTGGATTGAAGATACAGGAGAAATCAAGTACATAGTTTAGGATTAAGTTGATTTTTGTGAACTTTCACTACTATCCGGTGGATTCACAAATTGTCGTTTCAGGTAACGATAATGAAAAAGCTGTCCTTGAATTAAGGACAAATCATTTGAAGCTCCTTGAAGGAACTACGTTGTCTTTTCACGATGCTCTCTGTGCACCTGGGGTGTGATGTTTCCTTGTGACTTCTATTCCTAAGATTAGTTTTTTCTTTTTTTAATCTTCGTCTGGATGACATGGTGATCTGTTTGGCCATGTCACATTGAAAGGTGTTTTCAATGTTTTTTGACGAAATATAGCATCTTCCATCCTTGTCCTATTTTTGAATCTGTTTTAGACATGCTCTTTTTGACCATGAGGGTTAATATAGATCTAACAAACTAGTTAAAGATGGTCTTTTAAGACCAACTCACTGGGCTTAAGTTGCACAATGCGAGTTACGTCTAACTAGTAAAGCACTAGGAAATCTTTTTGTAAGGTTTCGAGGACATCGAATTTCTTAGCGTTCATTCACTCTAGACATCTGCGGTCCATGAATGTGCAATCATATCATGGAGCTATACATTCATGATATAGGTATGTGTACCTCCTATCTCACCGCTACTAGGTACTTGATGTGTTCATATACCCTATAACGGTAATATGACTTAATTGGGACGGAATATTAGAATTCTTCGAACCAATCGAGATAATGAATATTTTCTTTCGTGAATCAAATTCCTGCAATGTCGATTTCCTTAAGGATGAGTTTCTTAGTATTTTGTGAAATTTAAAAGAACCTTAATTTGTATGCGTTACAACAAGACCTTCAACCACCCCTCGATGAGGGGGAGGATTTGAATTCTCACTAAATCACCAAGGGTGGTACACCTTTCTTATTTGATAGGAATGGTGAATATTTGTCTGTTAAGGAGAATGAGATTCGTCTTCAATCTCCAAATGTTGAGGAGAGTCATTCCTGAACATGCAGTTAGTCCACATGTTTAGGATCCCACCTCAACTGGATAGTGAAAGTAACTTTCTCTCCATACTCAGGGTTCTATACCTCTTAGAGAAAGGGGGAGAACTCCTGGTCCCATACCTATTAGAGAAAGGGGGAGGGATTTCTCACCTTGGCAGACAAATAATGAAGGTCCCGAAGGAGTTGGCATGGAAGAATTCTTCAACGATTTTTCTACATCAAAGAGGAAATATTCCCATGCACTTCCTTGGGAGTTGAGGGATCTACCTCTTATAAAGAGGTGGTTGGTTTACCAAATCACAAAGAGTGACTGGATGCCATAAAAGATGAGATGGATTTACTGACAAGGTTTAAGAACTCCTTGGAACTCTACCCCGACGTAAGTCTTCAAGATAAAACACCGGGTGTATAGTTCAATAGATAAGTTCAGGCCCGAATATTCCTAGCCCTGGTTACCCATTCGGACTTTGAGTAGTTCGAAAGGGATGTAAAAATTGCTTTTCTCGATGGCGATCTTGAAAAAGAGATTTATATGGACTAGCCCATTGATTTTGTATCAAATGGACAAGAGGACAATGTGTGTCATCCTAGAAGGTCCATATGTGATTTCAAGCAATCTTTCGGTTCTAGGTTCTCTAGATTCCATAAAGCCATCTTGGCTTATCTATGGTTTCAGAAGGCCATTGTGTATGTCGAAAGATCAACATAGGGATTGCGTTCCTCACGTTGATAACATACCGTTGACTAGGAACAACTTGGAGATGATTAAAGCTACTAAAAGGTAGCCATTCCATGTCTTTGATACGAATGACATGGGTGAACCCAGGTATGTCCTGGGAGTGGAAATAATCCAAAGCCATCCCAAGAAGCGTGCATCAAAATGCCTTGGAACGATTTTGGGTTTATAATTCCTAACCCATAGATACTCCAGTTGAGAAGGGTTCAACCTTGAGTCTTGCTGAATGCTCTAAAACAGATGACAAAATAGAGATAATGAGCAATGTCCTTAACCCAAGTATCATAGTAAGCTTAGTATAAGCCATGTTATGTACATGGCCTGACATTGCTTTGCGGTTAATTTGATAAGTCGTTATCAAAGTAACCCAAGACTTCCTGATTTGCAAGCCGTCAAGAGAATCAAGCACTACCTTCGTAGTATTGATAACCCAGTCTTTTGCTGTCAAGGAGGAAACTTCAACTTAAGAGGATGCTCAAATGCTGATACGTCAACCTCAGGACATGTCTTGATGCTGAGTGGGAGAGTCATGTCATGGTGCGGGAAGAAGCAAAGCTGCACAACAATGTCAACTATGGAAGTAGATTGTGTGTCTTGTACTATAGAAACAAAAGCATTGCCATATGTTATATATATGTACACTAACAAGGTGATATGTTCCCTTGAATAAACCCATTTCTAGTGATACGTTCAAAGCTCATTGGTTGAGTCTTGAAATTCATGAGGTTTGGTATTTAGACGTGTCCTCTTATGTGATAGACATGTTTCTTTTGTAAATGGGCAAAATGCTTATAACTTTTTGTTGCACGATAGGCATACTAAAATGTCACAGGCTTCTGATTGGCCTAGTCACACAGATAATCGCCCTGACGCTTGAGTGGCGGGTACGATGAGACTTAATCATATTGGCACTAGGTGTGTAATATTGATTACTCACACTAGAAGAGTATGAGTAGAATGAATATAATCGCCTTAGTGAGACTAAGATGAGACTCGAGGGAGTCGAGTATGAAATAGGTTTTCATATTGAAGCCTTAAAAGCCGAATCTTGAGTGTCAAGATCAACATTCAGTATGTTGATCTAGTGGCTCAGGTTAGATTTTTTGGTGAAAATCTAGACTAACGATTCGCATGGCATAAAGAGTGACGAACCCAGCTAAGTGGGAGCTATGCCATGACACATATCTCATACTGTGTGCGCTTATAAGACGACCCATATGTGGGGTGACCATTGAATTCCCTATCACTTGTCACTGTGTGACCCTATAGACAATGGCCCTTTGACTTAAAGTTATGATATTAAGTCGAAGCTTAATGATGCTACTTTAATATGATTCTCAAGAACCACGATGTATTCGGTTCAGCGAGAACACGTTAGGAAAGCAGTTAAACAAAGATGAGATTTCATGATTGTTTAAAGGAAAAAGCTATCCACCATCACCATATCAGCCCGGGCGATTATGTTGAAAGCATAATCATATGATATATTAGGCATAAGGGATCAGAGATGCCACTGGTGATGTCTTGGGATATTTTTGGGGCATCGTATGTCATGGAAGTTTTACGTTAGTTGGATGGTAACTTAACATAACACTGCTTGTTATTTTTGGTCGCACATCCTGTTCTTGGTATGAAGCGTGAAAGAGTTGTGATGCATAGAGAATAAGTGTTCTGCGGCCTGCGTGGCCAAGTGGGAGCTGTAGGCCAGGCCTTGTGGTGCCAGGCCCGACGGCCACACGAGTTTCCTAGGGCAACAACCTTGACTGTACCCCAACCTATAAACTTAGCAATTGGTATCAGAGTTGGTTCTCATAAATTAGGCTAACACCTAGAGAGATCCTATAAGAATGAGTGCACCACAAGGAATCTTGGAGGGTCAATCTGTGACCAAAACCTCCATACTTCAATAGACAACACTACAGTTGGTGGAAAAATCGAATGGAGAACTATATCCAAGCTAAGGATTATGAGTTGTGGATGCTCATTGTGAATGGTCCTTATATTATAGTAAAATTCACAAATGATGGGAAGACTGTTCCTAAAGAGCTGAAGGTATTCAACTTAGATGATTTTAGAAAGATGGAGAAAAACGCTGAAGCCAAGAAGTTGCTATATTTTCGACTCGGACCTAACGAGTACACTCGCATCTCAGAGTGTGAATCCGCAAAAGAGATATGGAATACCCTTCAAGTAGCTCACGAAGGAACCAATCAAGTCAAGCAATCCAGGATCGAGCTGCTGGTGAGGAAATATGAGTTATTCGAGATGAATGATAAAGAAACAATCATGGGCATGTACACTCGATTCACCCATATTACTAATGACTTAAAATCGTTAGGAAAATCCTTTACCACTGAAGAGTTGGTTAGGAAGAGCTTACGAATTTTACTCCATTCATGGGAATCAAAGGTCACTGTAATCCAAGAAGCAAAAAAGATGGATGAGATTTCCTTGGATGAGCTTATTGGGAACTTACAAACATATGAACTAAGGAGAAACTCTTAGATGAAGGGGGAAGTGAAGAAAGATTGCGGGCTTGCACTAAAGGCAAGGGAGAGCGATAGCTCAGATTTTGATGAAGAAGGAATGGCCATGATTGCAAGAAAATTCAAGAAATTTTTCAAGAAGACCGAAAGCGTATACAAAAAGGGCAACACTAGCAAGGCTAAAAACAGTGACCAAAATCAGTTCTCAGGATGTTTCAAGTGCGGAAGGCAAGACCATGTAGTGAACAATTGCCCCTTGTTGAAGGAAGAACAGGGGTTAGAACAGGTCCGAAGCAGAGGTAGAAAAACTCAGTTGACTAATGTTGAAAAACGGTTCACCAAAGCAATGATGGCAGCTTGGGGAGACACCTCAGAAGAATAAGAAGACTCTCAGGATGAAGAAGAAGCAGTGGCTCTCATGGCTCGAAGTGGATCTGACTTAGACTCTGATGGTGAAAGTCTCAAAAAAGGAGGTACGTAATCTTAGCAAGAAAAAACTTGAAAAATTAATTTTTTCATTGATGGAGTGATGTGAAGCTCTAACTTCTGAAAATTGCAAGCTTAAAAGTACCTGCTTAGATTTAGAAAAGGATGTTAAGAGACTAGAAAGAAAAAGACAACTTGAACATATGAATGAGGCTCTCTTGTATGAGAACCTTGAAATTAATGAAAAGGCTCTTGCTTTAAGTAAAGAATTAGACATCCTTAAGGACCTGAGTGACAAGAAAGAGGAAGAACTCAACACTAAAATCAGATAGCTAGAAAGTGAGTCTTCAAAGCTGAAGCGTAATCTAGAATCCCGTATCAATGACAACAAACAGCTTCGAGAACAGGTCTAGAGAGCTGAAACTGACTTCACTGAAAACAGACGCTGGAACAGTTCCTCCGAAGCTCTGAACTAGCTTAATACTCTTCATAACCGAAACAAAAAAGGCTTAGGTTTTGTCAACAGATGTGTTACTAAGCCAGTAGACAAGAAGTATGTTGGTTTGCCAGAAAATATAATTTGCTATCATTGTGGAAAAACTAGTCATTATCGATATGGTTGCTCCTTGAGAAAAAGGGCCATGGAAATAAACTCATTATATGTTAAACAAATATGGATTAGAAAAGATGAGTTAAATTCCATGACAAAGAAAAGAATGGGACCCAAGGGACCCAAGTGGATCTGGGTTCCCAAGACTAACAACTAGCTATTTTGTAGGTGAAAGCGAGAGAAGGCAACCAATTGTGGTATTTGGATAGTAGTTGCTCAAGGCATATGACTGGAGATAAATCAAGTTTCCTCTCACTTACAACCTTTGATGGGGGGGGGGGGGAGTGGCATTTGCAAACGGAAAATCTGGGACAATTGTTGGTGTAGGTAAGATAGATAAATCACTCTCTTACTCATTTGATAACGTGTACTTAGTTGATGGGTTACAACATAATTTGCTAAGTGTGTCCCAATTGTGTGATAAAGGTAATCACTTTGGGTTTACTTCAAATCAATGTTTGATTACCAATATCAAATCTGGAGAGGTTGTGCTGAGGGGGAAGCGACACAATAATGCTTTGGCACAAGGGGCTAGGCCATGCTAGTCTTTCCTTGCTAAACAAACTTGTGTCTAAAGGTCTAGTTGTTGGCTTACCTTCCATCAAATACAATGATGACAAGGTATGCGATGCTTGTGCTAAAGGAAAGCAAACTAGAATTGCATTCAAGTCAAAGAAGTATGTTAGTATTTCTCGACCCCTTGAGCTATTACATGTTGATTTGTGTGGTCCCATGAGGATCACAAGTAGGGGCGGCACGAGGTATGCGTTTGTTATAGTAGATGATTACTCTCGTTTCACTTGGACTTTATTCCTAGCATCTAAAGATGAATCTTTTGAAGCATTTGTTATATTTCTTAAGAAATCTGAAAAGAGAATAGGACACTCATTGATAAGTCTTAGATCTGATCATGGAAAGGAATTTGAAAATTCAAGCTTTATTAATTATTGTAATTAACATGGCATTGATCATAATTTTTCAACTCCAAGAACACCCCAACAGAACGGGGTGGTGGAGCGGAAAAATCAGACTATAGAAGACATGACTAGAACCATGCTTGTTGCTAGTGGTCTTTCTAGAAATTTTTGGGCAGAAGCATTGAACACAACTTGTTACATTATTAATAGATGCATGATAAGACCCATTCACAATAAGACTCCTTATGAAACTTTCAAGGGGCGAAAACCCAATATTATGCACCTAAGAGTCTTTGGTTGCAAAGGTTATGTGCACAATAATGCAAATGAGCCCTTGGGAAAGTTTGACCCTATGAGTAATGAGGCAGTTTTCTTAGGATAATCTTCACATAGTAAAGCTTACAAAGTATTCAACAAAAGGACTATATGTGTTGAGGAGAGTGTGCATGTATTATTTGATGAAACTAACTCCTTGATAGAGAATGATGTACAGGATGAAGATTTTGATCTTGGACTTACAAGAAAAGACAATGGTAAGATGCTTGAAAATGAACCACTTACTGAAGTTAATGGTAAGGAAAGTTGGTAGAAAGTAGACCAATCAGGGGGAAGTCTGGTTAACCCTGATATGGACCGAAACCAACCCACTCAATCCCAGACTTCTCTGACTGATACGGCAACAGGCTTCCAACCTGATCCCACACCTGTTCCTGCAAACAGTCAGGAGAAAGTGAAAAGCGGATTTATGGATCCTTTCACTTCACGACCCTGGAAACACCAAAGCTCGCACCCCCTTGATCAAATTATCTCTGATATTAATACAGGGGTGCAAACCAGATCTAAGCTCAGAAATTTTTGTGCCTTCTATGCCTTTTTATTTCACATCGAGCCTAAGAATGTTCATGAAGCTCTTGTAGATTCTGACCGGATTATAGCCATGCAAGAAGAGTCTCATCAGTTTGAAAGGAACAAGGTCTAGCACCTTGAACTACAACCTGAGGACAGAACAATTATTAAAACCAAGTGGGTGTTCAAAAACAAGTTGGATGAGTTGGGAACAGTCATTAGGAACAAGGCTAGGCCGGTAGTCCAAGGTTACTATCAAGAAGAAGGGATTGACTATGAAGAAATATTTGCACCTGTAGCAAGGTTAGAGGCTATTTGAATCCTGGTAGCCTTTGCAGCCCACATGGAGATCAAGTTGTACCAAATTGATGTCAAGAGTGCCTTCCTCAATGGATATCTTAAAGAAGAGGTATATGTAAAACAACCCCCTGGTTTTGAAAGTCCTGATTTTCCTAACCATGTTTTCAAACTTGACAAAGCACTTTATGGTTTAAAACAAACTCCTAGAGCTTGGTATGAACGATTATCAAGTTTCTTAATTGAGAATGATTTTCAAAGAGGCAAGATAGATAATACCTTGTTTATGAAATCTAAGGGGGAACATTTGTTGATTGTCTAAGGATATGTCGATGACATTATATTTGGTGCAACCAACAATGATTTATGTGATGAATTTTCAAAATTGATGAGGAGTGAGTTTGAGATGAGCATGATGGGCGAGCTTAATTTTTTCATAGGCTTGCAAATTAAACAAACCTCTAACGGAACTATGATCCATCAACAAAATATGTCAATGAACTCTTTAAGCGGTTTGGGATGGAATCAGCTAAGCCCATGGACACTCCTATCTCTCCTTCCACCAGATTGGGGATGGATGATGGAAGTCCTTCAGTTAATGAAAAATCATATAGGGGTATGATAGGGTCACTCCTATACCTAACTGCTAGTAGACCTGACATTGTTTTCAATGTTTGTTTGTGTGCCCATTTTCAGTCAAATTCAAAAGAAACACACTTGAAAGCTGTAAAAAGAATTTTTAGATATTTGAAAAACACCTCTGATCTGACACTATGGTATCCATGTGGATGCAACTTTGATCTCATTAGGTATGCTGATATTGATTATCCTGGATTTCTAGTTGATAGAACAAGCACCTCAGGTATGGCTACTTTTCTTGGGCCCTGTTTGGTCTCTTGGTCTACAAAGAAACAGCACTCAGTTGCCATGTCCACAGCAGAAGCCGAGTATGTAGCGGCTGCTTCTTGTTGTGCTCAATTGTTGTGGATACGACAACAACTTAAGGATTTTGGTGTTGACACGGGACACATTCCCATATTTTGTGATAATACAAGTGCAATTAACATTACCAAAAATCCGTGTCAACATAAAAGGACTAAGCATATTGATGTTCACCATCACTTCTTAAGAGACAATGTAGAAAAGGGCTTGATTTCAATGAATTTTTGTGCCACTAATGAACAAATTGCTGATATTTTTACCAGGGCACTAATTAGAGATCAATTTGAAAGGAATAGGCTTGAATTGGGTTTGATTAAGATAACTTGAACGAACTTCATCAACCCCCAATGATTGACTAGTAAGGTCTTATGCCAATAAATTAATTCAATGGATGCATTCAACTTGTTGTGCGGTTAATTGCATATGTATGGAATATGATATGACTGACAGTCGTTGAGGTCTAATGATACTGCCCTTATTGTCATTTGGTACCGAGTATATAACAGTCAAGAATAGGCACTAAGAATAGGTCGGACCACTGGTTGTATCATATGTTATCAGGATATCATATCCTTTCGTGTGTTGGGAATTGGATTTTTCCTTTATTACACCTCCACTAAAAGCTGCAGCTCTTCCCAAAGTGTAATGATTCCTTGGCATGCAAATTCCTTCTCTCTCTCTAAAACCGCTGGCCGAAAAAAGGGGAGGACCATGCTCACTTCAAGCGAAGAAATCAAGAAAAAGGGAAGGATAATTACTCGACATACTCAAGGCGCCACCACCATCGTCGGCCGTAGATACCCCGGTGCCCACTTATGGTATTTCTCCCTTTGTCTTTCAATTTCTGAAAAGTGTTGATTTGAGGCCTATAGGAATTGAACTTGAGGCTATACCCCCTATTAGGTCGGTTTTAGGATGGGATTTAGTGTTGTATGAACCCCATATGACCGAGGCAAAATTCCCTAAGGAAAGTGGAGAATTTGTGACTGTGGAGGACTGGGCTGAGGAAGATGAACCTCCTCTACGGTTCACACGAACCATGAAACCAACCTCAACAACCACCTCTCAAACGGCAGCCAAACCGTCCACTCAACGCAGAGTCAAGACCACCACAACACCCATTGTACCTCCCATCACTACCCTGCGTTGGCCTTGTATTCGGAATGTGGGTCCTGCCATCCCACTGGACCTCCCCGAGGACAAGGCTGCTAGACCTTCAAAGAAGCCTAAATCCACTCCCAAAAGACTGTCCAGACCACTTGTGAGAACAGCCTTCCAAACACCTTCCCCAACTGTGCCCTCGAAGGAACGTGCCTCGAAATGGGGTTCTCCAGAACAAGGGTCTGACCTGGGTGAGGGAAGTAAGGAACCCTCGAAAAAGAAATAACGAAAGTCAATGACCCAGGGGGAAAGGTATAAACATTTCCTGCAGAAAGTCGTGGTGCGAGAGAAGATAGTAAAGGTTTTATGTTTCCAAGAACAGGGCATAGAGGTGTTTTGGACAAATTGCGAGCACAGGGTTGGATGGATACGTTTACCAATACTAAGAGGGGTTGTTCAGTACCTGAATTAGCGAATTTTATGCCAATTGTGAGGTCACTAATGGGATAGTGACTAGCTCTGTTCACGGTCGGGAACTTTGTTTTGATGCTGATAATCTGGGGGCTTGGCTTGGGGTACCCTCTAAAGGGTTTGATGTGTATGTCAGGGAGGATAAAACTGTTCTGAGCAATGACTAATTGTTGGATCTCACCAGAAAACTAGCCCAACAACCTGACCTAAGTGCATCCCGGTCTGTAAGAAAGGAGGAAATGCAGCCTTTACATCGGTTGTTATTCTGGTTTGTCATTAAGAATGTGATACCTCGGGGGTAGGGACGCAATCTTGCAGACTCTATAGACATGTACCATATTGACCTCCTCGATCGGGGAGAACCAATTAATTTGCCTGCTATCATGATTAGTCACATTGGACGGATTGCCAACACTTCTAGAAGACATGATTTGGGCTATGGTTTTCTTTTGAATTCGGCGTTTGAGGCTCTGGGGATCCCTTTGCAAAAGAGAATGGGCTTTCAAGTAACCGATGAAATAGGGAGCAATACTTTACTTGGGTGTGGGTTCCAGATTAAGAAGAGAGATGGAACTGTGTTAGAACAAGGACCCAAAACACCTTTTGGCCCTGGTCCCCATCCTATTTCTAGTACGACAGCATCGTCCAGCACTACCACGGCTGCGACTCTCATCCAGGATCAGGTCCATCTGAAGGAGGAGATTGCTGAAGTGAAGCAAGCACTGGCTGAAGAAAATGCCTTGAATGCGCGACGCCATGAGGATATTCTTCATGCCCTCTCTGCCCTCATGGCTAAACTTGCTCCATCCTCCTTTTCTCCTTGATTCATCTCTGTTTTTTGCCATGTTCCCATCAACACTGTTCGCCTTTCTATTTGGTTAATCTTGATTCCGCATGTGATTGACAATGGTTACATCTGTTTTTAGTTTGGTTTGGTTATTCCATGCCATTGCTTGCCTTTGCTGTTTGTGTATTTGTGCGTAACCGAGATGGCCAATACCATTATGTACCATATACTTGACTGTATCGTGGATTATTTGCCCTCATTACCTGTGGTGGTGAGTGCATAGCCACTGAATTTATGCATGTGGCCTCCTGGACCTTTTTTATGATGTCAAAAGGAGGAAGACAAGTATTACCATGTTCCAATTAAACCCGCCGGTTTAAGTTGACCTTCTATTCTTATGTATCCCTCATGTGTGATCTAGATACTTTGAACTAAGTTTGGCACTAATGTTTTTTCCCTCTGCTATGTCTCTCCTTTGATGGTCATTTGGCTTGTCATCATCAAAAAGGGGAAATTTTTTGAATCAATCTTATATAGGGTTTTGATTATTACAACCCAAATGTACTAATTATGCTTTACTTGAGTTGAGTGCTAGAATCATGTGATAAGACAAATTGCAAATATCCTAGACATCAATTCGAAATATCATGCTTGAAGCTATGTGATAAAATTGTATGTTGAAAGCGACAGAAGTTGCAAACACCCTGAAGAACAGGTCGAAGAAGCTGAAATCATCAAAGTGGATATATATGCACATCATCAGCAGAGTACAAGAGTCTTTAGAGTCTTACGGCTAAGTACTGGTTATATTTGTCTAGATTCTTGTTAATATGCCAAAGAAAAACTTGACTTAACACTCACCTTGAAGGAATTATTTAAGCCGACTCATAACACTGCTCAGAACAATTGAGCAAACAGGTCTGTAGTGCTCTGAGGGCAGCGAGTGCAAAAATAAGTTTTCAAAGATTTTCAAGAGTTTTCCTACTGCCAAAATTCCTAATATATTTAAGATCGATTTTCTGATAATATTGTGTTTTAGAAAGAGTACTTTCCTAAATATTATTGGTCTCCTAAAAAGATTTTTCAAAAGATTTTATCTTATCTTTAAAAGATATGATTTCCTAAAATGATAATTTCTTGAAGGATTTAATTCTTTTAGGATACTGAGTATTTTCAAAGTTATTATGGAAATCAAATCCTTGCTTTTTTGTGGGTATATTAGCACTCGCTTCTCATCTCTTCATGCTACGGTTTTTCAAGGCAAACATCGAGTTTTTTTGTGAGCTTATTTTCTGAGTGAAAAACCTTTAAGGAGGGTGCTAAATTGAGTCGTTCCTTCTAGTATAATAGGGTTTGTAAGTGTACCTTACATTCAGCTTGGTTAGAAGTATAAAAGTAAGGTGGTCTTCTATTCTTTTCTGTCATCAGTTAAGTCTAGAGTGTGTCCAAGTCTTGGGAGATTTCTGGATGTGTTGTGTGACTCATTCTCAGGTGGAGAATAGTTATGTGTGTGTAACTAGAGTCTCGGGGGAGACTAAGTTACGTGTGTGACGTTGTCATGTGTGTTACATAGTGTAATGAACTTGGCCCGTGTTAGTGAAAGTGTTTGTTGAAATCCTACTGAGGTAGGTCATGGTTTTTACACCTCTATTGGGCCAAAGGTGGTTTTTCATGTAAAATCTTGTGTCTCCTTTATTTTCACATTCAAAGTTTTGTTTATGCCTTACTACAAACACCTCTCCCAACAGGCCTAACGAGTGTTCTGAAACAAAATGAAAAAAATTAAAAGACACAATTCAACCCCTTCTTGTGTCCTTGTGTGCCTTAAAACTTAATATTATTTAAATACAAAAGAATTTTAAAAGGAAGTTTTAGATGCCGATTGAATTGAAATCTGTAATAATAATTTATAAAAACCATAGACGCCTATAATTTTGGTGCTGGAAGAATATCTTGCTCAAGAGTGCTACAATCGATCAGCAGATCAATATCAGTCAAGAAATTGTAATAAATCTGTGGGTTTCTTCCCCATGTTGTATCAAGAAACAACGAACGTGGGAAGACGAGCGATCAGTGTGTTTTAAGTTAGTATTTTTGATGTTGGGATATGATTTTGATATTAAAGATTATATTTTCATTAGTCGAATATGCATAGTAAGTGCCATATGGCGTATTATGGATGATCAATGAATTATTCATTTCCTTGCAAAAAGAAAAAAAACCATAGGCACTTTCTATGTGAGAGGATGTGCTTCCTTTATCCATCCCCTCCTTTGGGAGGGCGGGGTAAAAATGGGTCCCTTGTTGGCAATAAACTTTTTCCGCCCGTCGATTCCTCTTACTCATAAAGTCCTTGGTCTCACAGTCATGAGATCTACCTCAAACTAAAAAAAAGAAAACACTAATATCATAGAAAAGAAATGTCTTTTCTGTATACTTTCCTTGGTTATCTTGCTACCGTGGGCTTTACGCAACCGATCAGATCAGGAGTGTTGTTGTGACAGTGACGGGAGCGTGAAGTGACGTCAGCAAAGTCAGGCCCATATTGGGGCTTTTTGTGAGAACGAAGGTACGAAGGACTAGGCTTGCTCTTTCCTTCAGTGCTTAGTAGCCGGTACCAATTGAATTAACTCTTACATGTGGGAGTTGCCCTTAAGGCGATCACACCATACATCATGATGAGTTAATAAATCTAAAGTGAACAAAAATAATCTCATTTTATAAGTTGAAGATTTGATATTAGTTATTTCCCCTATAATCATCCCTTTGGGGGTGGGGCTATCCCTTGCATGGTGATCTGGCTGTACGTGCAATGGGTTTAGACCTGCAAATTACTATATGCACCTGGTAGTTTATACTCCTAGACCCATGTCAGCGCTATGTGTTCATGCTATGTCATTATTTTTTTTTTCAGTGGCAGTTTCACACAAAATAGACATAATCATCCACAATTTTTGTATAACCGTTTTTCCCACTCTTTTTAAAAAAAAAATCTGACAGTTTTTTCATTCTATTTTCTGCTATCCGATTTTTCTTTTTTTTTTTAACATTATTCACCGTGATGAGGAAAATGATCAGAAGCTAGCGACTGTTGTTAATGTTTCAAGGATGCTGAGTTCATTGCATTTGATGGTTGGTGTTATTACATTCAGTTTTTGATTGAATTTTTGAGGTTATTATTTTAGTTTGCATTTTCAAGCTTGAGGATATTGTTCGTTGCCATTATCATTTTGGTTGATGGACAAGAGCATTGCTCATATTGGAGGTGATGTTTTTGAAGATCATTCGGTTTCTAAAAGTTTGATTCGTGAGTTAACTAATCTCCTAATGTTGATTTATATTTTTCTTGGTGTATTGATCTATGTTTTGATGAGTTTTATGTTCGGTTTTTGTTAGCTCTGTTTGATGCGGAAGCTTTGGATGTTGTTGCTAATGAGGGCAAGGAAGACATGTCCGGTTAGTGTAGTACGCATTGACTGTGTTTGTTGTTCGTTATTTGTGTTATTAGGTTCATTGTTCTTTGAAGTAAGGTCTTGCTCATTGTTGCACTTCTTGTTGTTCACTATTTATTATGTATGTCTTTTTCACAAAGTCAATATGTTGAAACGTGGATTTGTTTATCGTATTAAGTTGGGGTGTTTAACTGGTAAACTATATTGTACTTTGCATTTGTAAATATTGAACTTATTGATTTGGGCTGTCTTTGTGTCTATTGGGTTGAAGATATTATTGTGGTGCTTTGGTAGGCTGCGTTGTAGATGTCATTCACTTTTGTATATGTAGTTGTTCATTATTGCCCTTAGTAATGTTCACTGATAGCGCTCTCCAATTATTTTCGGATGTCGATTCAGTAAGTGGGACATTACTAAAGCTGAACCTTTGACAGAAGTGTTGGTTGGGGCTATTGCTACCTCAGAACGTGAAGCATTTCATCTTTACAATGATTATGCATATAAGGTTGGTTTTAGTGTTCGGTATTCGAAGGTGCATCATAGACGTATAGCGAAAGGAGGTGGCTTATGTATGCACCAGTTTTGTTGTTGGAAAGCTGGATTCAAGCAAGATAAAGGTCAACATCACAAGGATCATACGAATGTAGATGTCAGGACTGGTTGTAAGGTGTTTGTTCAGTTTCATATAGATGAGGATGGTAAGTGGATTGTTACTCAGTATGATACTGAAAATAATCATGCTTTGTGTAGTCCAAGTAAGCGACATTTGTTGTCTTCACATCGAGAAGTATCCGAGGAGGATATTTTATTTGTTAAATAGCTTATGGAGTTGCGAATAGGAGTTGCGGAGTTGGAGACACTTTATATTTGTATTGTTTTGTATTTATGGTTCAAAATATGTAGTGAGTCAGACTATATGACTTGTGATTTGAACATATTTTAATGTAGATGGTAATTTTTGGTATTGATTGATTGTACTTCTTGCTTCTTTTGAGTTCTAATAAGAAATAGGTTTTGTAGAGAACCTTCTCCCTTCATACGGTGAACTAATGCAAAATCAATAGTAAACCATGTATCACTTACACAATCAGAATTAGGGTGTTTTAGAGTGCACCGATCTAAATTGCTTAGTGAACTACTTCCAAGCTTTCAGTGAAGCATTTTAAACTCATACATATTCAGAATTATTCAACTTAGAGACATCGATGGAACTATTTAAAAAAAAATGAAGTAATTTAATGTGTGTTGTTGACTTTCATAGTGACCAATATTGCATACATTAGTGAACTTTCCTTTTAAAATGACCAGTGTTCTGTGTTAGATTTAATGTGAATACCTATTATGCTATTTAGTGATCATTCCTCATTTAGGCAGTGAGCTAATGCAAATTATTTAGTGATCCAAGTAAAACTTATATATATAGCATGACGTATAGTGAACTTCATTCAATTTCCCAGTGAACTACATCAAAGCCCTTAGTGAACCAAGTAAATATGCTACCTATGCAGATTTGAGTCATCTAATTTGTGTGTCCAACATTATGAGTTTATTATCTTTCTAAAATTTTCTGGTTTTGGTGTCCAATGCGTTTCTTTGTTATGCGTTTCTTTGTAGTTGTGGTCAATACTTGGGCATTAGGCTTTATGTGTACGCACTATGGGGAGTAGATTTGTGTAACGCATTGTTGATTTAGGAACCCACATTAACAATTAATAAGTATAGAATACTTTCAATAAATATAGAAAATGAAGATCTGCATTTGTTATGTACTAAAAGTTATACATTAGGAACATTGTGTGCTCTATACACGATTGTTTTGAAATAAGCAAAGTAACTGGTAGTAGGGTATTTCTATTGCTGCAAGTGTTGCATTACTTTTTCCCTTTACTAGAAGTCTTCTTTAGCTGCTTCTTGTACTTGCACCCGTACTTGATTCAGTTCACTCTCTAATATCATTGCTTCGCACCTTGAACGTAGATGTTTGACGAACTCTTGCTGCATTTTCGACATGTGTATGGTATATTAGCACTTTTAAATGTAATGCGTGTTTTTAAACTTTGCATTTGAATTATAGCTAATGTGTAGTTGATATTGGTTTATGAATGAAATGTATGGGTTACCTTGTTCTTTTCGAAACCAGTTGACCAATACTTGACACTTCCTCCCTGAAATGACTCCATATGGCGTATGGCATAAATTCCGCAATCATGTATGTTGGTGTCATCTTACCAAGTTAGATTCCAAAATACAAGGGTAAATTTCCTCACGTCAATCCCTTAGTGAACTCAATCATTGTACTCAGTGAACTAATTGATAACCCATAGTAATGGAATCCTACCTAGCCAAGACCTTGACCATGAAGAATCAATTCCAACACGTCCAAGAACAAGGTCCCAAGTGAAGAAGATGACTCACATTTTGTAAGAAGTTCAAACATTAACAAATGGGCTAACTAACCAGAAAATGCCCGGTTTTGTTCACCTCATTTCTTAAGCTACATTGTGGCTTAAGCCTAATATTTTTGCATTTTTGGAATCCCCATGATGTTAACTTTCAGGTCCAAGCATTGATTTCAAATCATGCACACAAGAGGATGGGAGATCAAGGCCTTTTTCCTAACCAGTCAGATTGGGCTCCATCATGCACGGCTTAAATTTGAGCCTAATTAACCTACTTACACAAGCTATAAGCTTGATTTCTTGGGGGGGGGGGGGGTTATACACATACCAAAGTTCCACCCCCCCATGGCTGAAAACCAAATCATACTCATTTTTTATAAGCTTAAACTTTGTCAAAAAGTCGGCCAGAATTGTGCTTGAACCCGGTTTTGCATAACCCGGTTTTTTCTCTTGATGTAGCCGACTCTCTCACTTGCAAAGCTAATTGGCATGCTTTACTAGACTTGGCACATGTACCAAGACACTCTATGATAGGTTGCTGCCTGGGTAAGTTCAACCAATGAGAAGCAAGCAGCCATGGAAGATGTCTCTTGCATTTGATTAGATAGCCGAAAAGGGAAAGCTTCTTTACGACTGGCCAATGGTGTTCAAGCAAGCAATCAGCATGTTTAGGCTTTAATCTTGAGTAGATTGGTGTATAATAAGCATTAGTACTACGTTACTTCATGATTTGAATGTATTAAATTAGTTTAAGGAAGCTTGTACTTAGTTAAGCTTTGTATTAGTCTTTAATACCTTTCCTAGTTAGTAAGGAAAGGTAGAGGTGTGTGCTTGGTTGTGTGCTTGCTAGCCTAGCCCTTTTGCTAGTTACTTAAAAGAACCACACGGCCATAGCAAGAACATAACCTACTTTGATATGTGAAATCAGTTTGAGAGCTCCTTAGCTTTCTCTCTTCAAACCTTGCTTGCTTATCCTTAATTAGGCCAATTAAGGTGGTGTTCAAGTCAAGTCTTAACCTTGATTAAGTGGTGATTTCTTTATCTTAGTCAAGATTAAGGGCCCTAGACTCATGTCTGGTGGTGTTTCTGTATCCATTCATTGAGTTTAGTCTATCCTATCTTTGGTTACTTCACACGGATTCAAGAGAAGCAAAGTGAGTTTACTAGATTTAATTTTGAGTTAGTAATCCATAGCTTTGAATCTCTACCATTTTCAATTCATTTACAAGCTTTCTTACATCCATTCCCATGTTCAATCAAAGCTAAGACTACCCCTTTTGGTCTAGCTTCCATTCAAAACACATAGCCAAATTGAACCGTGCAAAGTGACTAGTTTCGGCCTTTGCAATCAGCAAGTTGGCACGGCCACCCCGTGCCTAAGAGCACGACCATGCCACCCTTAGGCTGTGAGTTTCCCCTGGTTTTAAGTTGAGTTCTTGTTGTGTGTTGGCTAGGGTTGTTCCTTTCCTTGAGCTTCACATCATATTTGGTCTCAGAGTCGAGTTTCTCCTTGGCCTGGTATTCAATCCACACATCCAAGTTCCTTTCTTCTCCATTAATCAAACACAAACTAGATTCTGTTCTTCACGTAAACCAAGTACAATATGAGTACTAGTTTAAGTCTAGAAGAGAAACTTGATGCTGTTTTGAAGAGTAATCATGAAATTACTTCTTCTAATCAAGAGTTGAAGAGTTCAAATCAAGAGTTAAAGGCCCAGAATGAGTATTTACGCAAGCAGTTGGGTATTTTTCTCAAACAAAAGCAGAAGATGAATGAAGAACCGGTCTATTATGACCCACGAGGACAAGAACAAGTCTTCAGCCATGCCCTTGATTCTTCTAGTGATAAGGAACCATGGAAAAGGCCACGACCAAAACCTAGAATGCAAGCTAACTCTAATGATTTAGAGTTGAGATTCCTGAATATGAAGGCAAGCTCGACGCAGAAGGATTCTTGGATTGGTTACACACGGTGGAGAGGGTATTTGAGTACAAAGACGTTCCATAAGACACAAAAGTCAAGTTGGTGGCCTTGAGACTACGTAAGTATGCTTCTTTATAGTGGACCAATTTATGTGCTAAAAGAGTTAGGGAACGTAAGGCTAAAATCAGAACTTTGGAAAAGTTGAAAACCAAGTTAAAGGCTAGATTTCTTCCACTCACGTATGTTTAAGATCGCTATTCACAACTTCATAATCTGAACCAAGGCAATCTAAGTGTTAAAGAATATACTAGGGAGTTTGAAAAGCTTGTGATTAAATGTGATCTCCAAGAACCAGAAGAACAAACAATAGTTAGATACTTGGGAGGACTTAATCCTAGGTATTCTAATGTTGTTGAATCACAAGCTTATACCACTTTTCATGAGGTTTGTGTGCTAGCTCACAAGATTGAACAACAAAAGAAAGCAAGACAAACCTTTAAACCTTCAAATCAGAAACCCCCAAACTAGAACCAACCCTTTAACAAGGGGAGTTCCCAATCGGTTCTTACGCCTCAAACCCCTTTCCCTTTTAATCCACAAAGAACCCAAGCACCACAAAAGGCCCCAGTACCCCCAAGTCGACCTAGCCCCAATCCTATGAGCACTAGAAGGTGTTTTAAGTGCCAAGGATTAGGCCACATTGCCTTGGAGTGCCCTAACCGCAAGGTGAGCACTTTGGACGAGTGGAGGACCGAGGACGAACAAAGAGAGAACATTTTTCATACTAGGTGCACGGTTCAAGGCAATGTTTGTTCTTTGATTATTGATGGTGGGAGCTGTGCTAATGTAGTTTTTCTTAGCATGATTGAGAAAGTAGGCTTGCAAACTATGGCCCATTCCCATCCATACAATATACAATGGCTGAATCAAAGCAAAGGGCTTCAAGTCAACTCACGGAGCCTCATTTCATTGTCCATTGGTAAGAGTTATCAAGATCAGCTTTGGTGTTATGTTATACCTATGGATGCTTGTCATGTATTATTGGGCAGGCCATTGTTGTATGACCGAAAGGTATTGCATGATGGTTTCTTGAATACATACTTCTTGTCCAAGGAAGGTAAGAAGATAACCTTAAAGCCATTATCACCATCCAAAATCCTCAAAAATAAACCCACAAAAGGCCATGAACATTCTGGTTGCTTACTTACCTTTAGTGAAACTCTCTTAAAAGCTTATAATAATGAATTTAAGGCTTTTAAAGAGTGGATCTTAACCCTTCAAGATGAATCAGAATCCCCCATGCCAACTCACCCCATTGCCAAATCACTCATCCAAACATTCTGTCACTTGTTCCCAGAAGATATACCCTCAGGTTTACCCCCAAAAACGGATATCCAACACCACATTGATCTTATTCCTGGTTCTATCCTTCCAAATAAACCAGCTTATAGAATGAACCCAAAGGAAAGTATGGAGATTCAAAGGCAAGTAGAGGAGTTAATGTCAAAAGGGCTTGTACTTAAGTCCTTAAGCCCTTGTGCCGTACCTTCCTTGTTGGTTCCCAAGAAGGATGGCGGCCAACGAATGTGTCTGGATAGTAAAGTCATAAACAAAATCACAATCAAGTATAGGTACCCCATATCTAGGCTTGAAGATATGCTGGATGAACTACATGGCTCTAAGGTATTTTCAAAGAATGATCTTCGAAGTGGCTACTACCAAATCAGGATAAGAGAGGGAGATGAATGGAAGACTGCATTCAAGACTAAGGGAGGTTTATATGAATGGCTAGTTGTGCCATTTTGTCTTTCTAATGCTCATAGCACATTCATGAGGCTAATGAATCAAGTATTCAAGCCCTACATTGGCAAGTTCATGGTGGTCGACTTTGATGACATCCTAATCTATTCCAAGGACGAGCAAGCACACCAAGATCATCTCAATCAGATTATGCATGTCCTGGAACGTGAGCAACTATATGGTAATCTTAAGAAATGTACTTTCTTCACCCAGGAAGTTACATTCTTAGGATACATTTTTTCTGGAGAAGGTATCAAGGTAGATAAGGGGAAGATAGAGGCTATTCGGACTTGGCCTCAACCACAAAGTATACATGATGTTCGAAGTTTTCATGGCTTAGCTTCCTTTTGCAGGATGTTCATTAGAAATTTCAGTACCATCATGTCCCCCATGACTGAAGTGCTTAAGGGAGCATCATTCCAATGGAACCCTAAAGCACAATCTGCCTTTGAAGAAGTGAAGAAGAGACTAAATCAAGCACCCGTCCTAGCTCTACCGTGCTTTGAGAAGGTCTTTGAAGTTGAGTGTGACGCATCTGGAGTGGGAATTGGTGGAGTTCTTACTCAGGAAGGTAAACCATTGGCCTTCTTTAGTGAGAAACTATCTGATTCAAGGAGAAAATATTCCACCTATGACAAGGAATTCTATGCTATCATTCGGTGTCTAGAGCATTGGAGCCATTATTTAGTGGCTAGTGAGTTTATACTTCATTCTGATCAGGAGGCATTGAAGTACATTCAAGGCGAATACAAGCTTAACTCACGCCATGCTAAATGGGTTGAGTTCCTTCAATCCTTCCAGTCCACCATAAAGCACAAGTCAAGGAAGATGAATCAAGGTGCGGATGCATTATCAAGTAGACATCTCCTTATGTTTCAACTAGATGCTCTTATTCTTGGTTTTGATCATCTTAAGAGTTTGTATGCTGAAGATGAAGACCTTGGGAACCTTTATTCTGCATGTTCCAAGCACCCCAAGGGAGATTTCTTAATCCAGGAAGGCTATCTATTCAAGGGAGTACGGTTGTTTATTCCCAAGTGCAGCACTCGTGAGCTCTTAGTTAGGGAAGTTCATAGTGGTTCCTTGGTAGGACATTTTGGAGAGTCCAAGACCTTAACCATGTTAAGGGAGCATTATTACTGCCAGGGATGGAGAAGGATGTTCAAGGCATCCTAAGAAGGTGTTGGATGTGCCAAGCAGCCAAGAGTCACACCCTACCTCACGGTTTATACACCCCACTACCCGTGCCTACTCTACCTTGGGTGGACGTGAGCATGGATTTCATTTTAGGAGTACCTAAAAACCAAAGGGGGATGGACTCAATATTTGTGGTGGTAGACAGATTTTCGAAGATGGCACATTTCATTCCTTGCAACAAGACCAACGATGCTACACACATTGCCGAGCTATATTTCAAGGAGGTAACAAGACTGTATGGTATCCCTAAGTCCATTGTTTTAGATAGGGATACAAAATTTTTGAGTCATTTTTAGATTACTCTCTGGAAGAAGCTTGGTACCAAATTGCTATTCAGTACCACTTGTCACCCCCAGACTGATGGCTAAACTTAGGTAACTAATCGAACCTTAGGCACTCTCCTAAGAGCTTTGATTAAACCTCGTGCTAAAGCTTGGGATTTACTCTTACCACATGCTGAGTTTGCATACAACAAGCCCCCCAGCAAAGCTACTAGTCTTTCACCATTTAAGGTGGTGTATGGGATTGATCCTCTAAGTCCCAATGATCATACCCCATGGCCTCAAGACCAGAAACCCCATGTTGATGCAACAACAAGAGTAAAAGAGATTCAGAAGCTCCATGAGTTGGTAAAGGCAAGAATAGAGAAGACCAATGCAGCTTATGAAGCACAAGCCAACAAGCATAGGAGAAAGATTGTATTTCAACCTAGAGACTTAGTATGGATCCACTTGAGGAAGGAAAGATTTCCTTCTAAAATGAAGAATAAGCTCATGCCACGAGCTGAAGGTCCATTTGAAATCTTAGAAAGGATCAATGACAATGCTTACAAGGTTGATTTACCTGTTGATTATGAGGTTTAAGCCACATTCAATGTGGCATATTTGAGCCCCTTCTATCCGGACACTTCCCCACTAGATTTGAGGATAAAATATTTTCAACAAGGGGAGGATGATGGAATCCTACCTAGCCAAGACCTTGACCATGAAGAGTCAAGTCCAACACGTCCAAGAACAAGGTCCCAAGTGAAGAAGATGGCTCACATTTTGCAAGAAGTTCAAACAACAACAAACGGGGCTAACCGGCCAGAAAATGCCCGGTTTTGTTCACCTCATTTCTTAAGCTACATTGTGGCTTAAGCCTAATATTTTTTGCATTTTTGGAATCCTCATGATGTTAACTTTCAGGTCCAAGCATTGATTTCAAATCATGCACACAAGAGGATGGGAGATCAAGGCCTTTTTCCTAACCGGTTAGATTGGGCTCCATTATGCACGGCTTAAAGTTTGAGCCCAATTACCCTACTTACACAAGCTATAACCTTGATTTATTTTGGGGGGGGGGGGGGTTATACACATCCAAAAGTTACCTCCCATGGCTAAAAACCAAATCATACTCACTTTTGATAAGCTTAAAATTTGTCAAAAAATCGGCCAGAATTGTGCTTGAACCCGGTTTTGCATAACCCGGTTCTTTCTCTTGATTTAGCCGACTCTCTCACTTGCAAAGCTGGTTGGCATGCTTTACTAGACTTGGCACATGTCCCAAGACACTCTATGATAGGTTTTTGCCTGGGTAAGTTCAACCAATGAGAAGCAAGCAGCCATGGAAGATGTCTCTTGCATTTGATTGGATAGCCGAAGAGGGAGAGCTTCTTTACGGCTGGCCAATGGTGTTCAAGCAAGCAACCAGCATGTTTAGGCTTTAATCTTGAGTAGATTGGTGTATAATAAGCATTAGTACTACGTTACTTCATGATTTGAATGAATTAGATTAGTTTAAGGAAGCTTGTACTTAGTTAAGCACCAACCGGTTTGTATTGGTCTTTAATACCTTTCCTAGTTAGTAAGGAAAGGTAGAGGTGTGTGCTTGGTTGTGTGCTTGCTAGCCTAGCCCTTTTGCTTGTTACTTAAAAGAACCACACGGCCATAGCAAGAACATAACCTACTTTGATATGTGAAATCAGTTTGAGAGCTCCTTAGCTTTCTCTCTTCAAACCTTGCTTGCTTATCCTTAATTAGGCCAATTAAGATGGTGTTCAAGTTAAGTCTTAACCTTGATTAAGTGGTGATTTCTTTATCTTAGTCAAGATTAAAGGCCCTAGACTCATGTTTGGTGGTATTTCTATATCCATTCATTGGGTTTAGCCTATCCTATCTTCGGTTACTTCACATGGATTCAAGAGAAGTTTACTAGCTTTAATTTTGAGTTAGTAATCCATAACTTTGAATCTCTGCCATTTTCAATTCATTTAGAAGCTTTCTTACATCCATTCCCATGTTTAATCAAAGCTAAGACTACCCCCTTTGGTCTAGCTTCGATTCAAAACACATAGCCAAATTCAACCGTGCAAAGTGACTAGTTTCGGCCTTTGCAATCTGCAAGTTGGCACGGCCACCCCGTGCCTAAGAGCATGACTGTGCTGCCTTTAGGCCGTGAGTTTCCCTTGGTTTTAAGTTGAGTTCTTGTTGTGTGTTGGCTAGGGTTGTTCCTTCCCTTGAGCTTTACATCACATAGTGAATCAATTATAAGTTACAGATATACAAATTGTCCAACTGTTACATATGAAGGTAATTTTGCATTTAATTTCAATGCTAATCAAACTATAAAGTGACCATTCATTAGCCACTCAGTGAACTTAAGCGTTGTACTTAGTGAACTAATTGACAACCCCTAGTTAATCAATTACAAGTTACACATATTCCAATTTATAGTGAACATTCATCAGTCACTCAATGAACTCATTCAATATTATACTTAGTGAAGTAAGAAGACATTACATCTAGTTGCATCTAGTTACACATATTCTACAAGTAGCGCATTAATGACAACCACTTTTCCATCATCCTGAAATTTAACATGTAATTCATAAGCATAATAGTGCAAAATAATTGAAAAAACGCATACTTACTGTTGAGTTAAAAATACCGCAAGTGCACGGTGCCAGTTATAGCTAGCAACGGCAAGTACAGGTCGTGTCCACAAGGAACTCGGTTTCAACCACCGAATCAACTTTTAACACTATATTTAGGCCAGAGTCTATTAAGAAAGGTTTCACTCAATAACAGTTGTATTCTGCTGAAAGTTACTACTACTATCTAAATCAATATTAACGAAAGTCCTGGATTAAGGTTCACCACACTATCGTGTTCTTCAAACTGTAAACTAGATCATGTGAATCTGTCCACATAGACAATTGAAATGGAATGGTTACAAGTTAAGCGCATCTACGCCTTCTCTCAAAGGTCATTAGACTGGTTAGGCTATCCTAGTTATCTATTGTCATGAAACTAGAATCGCAAAACCACAAGATTGAGTAACCCTTAATTCCCAATTGAAATCCTAACTATTTTCATGCTAAGAAATCCAATTGCTCACTAAGTAGCTCTAAGTAGAGGATTTAACTCTCGTTAATCTCCTAAACCCTAATTACAAACATGAATCAATCCTCTCAGGCAATTCATCGAACAACTGGCGTGCTTAAGTGAGAGTTCAATTACAACGTGGACATTCATTCACATAAATCCATAATACAAATCCAAATCACACAATAGGGGCTACACCCAATCCAAGACAATAAATTTAGCCCCTATTCATCCTCAAAATCACAAGCACAAACACCAATATGAACATGATTAAAATTGCTAACTTTGAATTAGAACACAAAGAGGAAGGGTAAAAGAACGTACTTTCTATTGATTGGAGTAACAATCTACCAGATTCAACAATCGAATGCAATCCGAAGTATTCAAATCAAGAACAACCAACAACCAATACTAAAAACCTAAAGTCACAGTTTTTGAGGGAGAAAAACGAGAGAAAAAGAAGAACTGCCGAATTACAACGCCAAATTGTAACTAATCGGGAAAAAGTAAAGTGGCACGGTGCCACCGTGCCATTTTGCTGCCCCTTGTTTCCTTGTTCCCCTGGGGTGGCACGGTCACCCTGTTTGGCATGGTGCCCCCGTGCCACCTCCTCTTGGTTCGAAATCCACTCTTTTGGCTTCGATTTGGCGTGATATCAACTGTTTTTCTCGTTCCTTTTAATTGAGCTCCTGAAAAGATAAAAGTACAACATTTAGGCAGATTTAGGGTAAAGAATGACTAATCAACCTCTATACTCTTGAAGTTTTATCGAAAATTGCTGAAATGAGTGGTAGAAATCATGCCTAAAATCGGTAAAATAGAGGTTTATCAACTCCCCCATGCTTATCTCTTGCTTGTCCCCAAGCAAGACTACGGCGTGATTAAACTGACAGGGGGTCGAGACCTCTAATTACTCGCCTCCTCAGGCAAGGCGAATGGAAAACCAGCTAAATCAAGCATAGGTGTGCACAACTAGCGGAATCATTCGAGGCATAAATACATAGTTTCAAAACTCATTTGAAAGTCATTTGGAAAACCACATGTTCAACTTGTCATCTAGTCACACCATATCACACCCCTCATCAATCAAGACGCCTCCAAATAAGTGGTGGGTTAGGAGGTCTGATAGTGACTCTCATAGGGGGAAATAAAGCAATATGCGCTCCCTCACATGTGTTTAAGATGTAGAATGGTTCATTCAACTCTCTTCCAATCGAACAAACTACCATAGGCTTGGTAGGATTCTCAACTCTCCACCGCGAAAATGCAGTGTGTAAAACAATAATCAAGAGGACTTTTCAGGGTTATAATGAGGCAAAGGGCACAGGTAGGAAGGGGACAAACGATTTGGGAAAATGAGGAGCTAACAGCCAAAGCCAATGAGCAACCAACAACTAAACCAACTACACCCCACACTTCCCTAAAACACAATAAGAATAAATCCTTAACCAGATGGATCATCGGGAACGAACTGCGATAGCATGCCAAACACATTAATTCACCACTCTTTTTCTTTCTTTTTGTCAAAAGAATCTCAACAAGTTCCCCTTTTTCTTTTTTTTTCTTTTTTTTTCGGAAACATGTTTTTCCTTTTTTTTTCTTTTTTTTTTGAAAAGGAAATGAATGATTGGCATGCGTAATAATTATACACAATCCCCAATGATTACCGTGATACATTCCTGCATATACCAAAACAAACCACCAATTTGCATAACATCCAAAAGCTCCCCACAAAGTAATGAAGTGTTGCCCCACTGGCTTTGGCTTAGAGGTCGGAGATGTGTTTAGGCCAATAGCTAATAATGAAAGGTTCACAACAAAAACGGGCAAGGCTCAAAGGGGGTAAGCAAGGGGTCATGACATTCAACCATGGGTGGCAAATTTGGCTATGTAGCTTATAAAAACAAATGAATGCCTCTATCATATTATCATAATGCACCTGCTGAATGCGATTTCAAAGAGAATCAAACCAAGTTCTAGAGATGTAGTTATGGAAGAGACACACATAAAAGGAAATGTGAGACTAAATTGATGAATTAGTCTATAGGCTCAAAATCTCACGGGTCACACTACCAAGCACACAGCTAGCCCCAGAGATGTCTCACTTAAAAGGAATAATCAATCATGATAAGGGGAGTTCAAGGGTAAACAGCATGCAAACCAAACAGTGTGGTCAAAACGATTTCAAAACCATCAACCAAAGGCATTTGCCACAAACAATCCACAAGTATGCACAACCATACCAACCAACTGATTTCCAATGCCTTGGTTATCGTCATAGGAGGTTTTTTTTCTTAAAGCAATAAATCACCCTACGCAGATAACTAGTAGATAAATGAAGGGAAGAGTGGGAAGGATTACCTCGCAGTCTTGTGAAACTCCACTCAACACATTTCCCACTCGAGACCAAGGGTTAGGATATCAAATATATACAATGCATCACCTACCTATATGCATTATCCTACATGCTTTGCTAGATGGATGAATAAAAGGAAAAGTAATGCACCCTAAACATGTTGCTAAACTAGAATGAGGCCTAAAGTGCTAAATGCAAAGAGCATATACAATGCACCTCTCTAAGCAGATATAGACATCTCCCCATGCTTGGACCCTTCATTGTCCCCAATGAAAACATGATGCACAAGAAAAGAATAGGAAGGGGGAGCACACTTACAGTCACTGGGTGCCATCAGGCCCTGGAGGTGGCAAAAAATGCGGAGGAAATGGGTGGAAGGTGAAGGAATCATAAGAAGGGAAGGATGAGGAGCGTAAACGTTCATCCATCTGTCGAATGGACTCCGACTGGCGCCAAAGTAGCTCGTTCATCCTTCAATGCTCCTCGTACTCACGGGCTTCCCTCATAGCCCGTTCCTCCTCCCTCTGAATCCGTCGCTGCTCCCATTCCTCCTAGCGGTCAACGAAACCGCGGAAATAGGAGACTCCCTCCTCAATGGAGTCCATGCGCCCAAAAAGACGACCAATGTCGTCACGTATGCCGGTGAAACCCTCCCGAAGCCCGAAAACCTCCACTTAGAGGGTATAGAAAGACTGGAGAAAGGCAGGGTCAAGCAGCGTATATGCCGCTGAAGAAGAAGAGTCGCCCATCTCATGTGTGAAAGGTGGGTAAAGTGGTGGTGGAGGTGGTGGGATAGACGCCTCCGTAGCAGGGGTGTCCTCGGGCACGGGCTGCCCCTGGCCTGCATTAATGTCCTCCTCCTTCTCCTCCTCCTCATCCTCACCCTCATCGGCCTCAAGCTCCTTATCAGGTGCTAACTGTTCCTCTCCAGGGAGAACAGTTGCCCTAATAATCCGCCGGTCGCAGTTCCAGGTTCTTTTGTTAGCGACCGCGGTATGCTCAGTAGTAGGAAAGGTGAAAAGGATGTTTTTGTGGTGGGGGTAACAAATGGTGTCACCTCGAGTATCTATAATATACATATGGTGTAGGGTACCAAGGTCGAGGTGACCACCTAGGAAGTGAGGCTCAAGAGCGGAGAGCCGTGAGCTGTAGCCCAGGGCATTAGCGATGGCGGTAACAGTACCGCCAACGCTAATGACGTTCCTGTTGCTAGTCTTGGCTACTTCCGCTAAGTGGCGGATTCTGAAGGCCCCCGTGTCAATAGGGATACCTAGCAAGGCGCACTAAATAATAAACACTTCGGCCTTCTGACAACCATTTTGGTTGTCGTTACGGCCGAAAACAATATTAGCAGTGAGGCGCTACAGGTACCGCAGGTTGACATTGCAAATGTCAGTGGCCTTGGCCTATCGGGGGTGAAAAACTTGAGGTCTCCCACACCTATCAGTATACTCCTTGCAGTTGGAGCAGGTGATGCTCAACCAAACAGGGTCAGGTCTCCACAAGGAGGGCACATCCCTATAAGCCCCATCGACCACCGGGAATCTCAAAAGCACATTAAACATTCTCAAACTCATCCGGTGATCAATGTTAAACATTCGAAAATAAATGGTGACTTCCTGACCATTATGACTACCATCCCAATCAACAGCTAATGAACTTAAGAACTCAACCATAAGGCAGTCATAGGATGTGCATTGCATGTTTATATATTCGGTCCATCCTAACCTAGCAAGTAGAGTCAACAAATCATCCAACAGTCCCAAAGAGCTCAAGGAATCAGCATGAAAATACTTCTGCTCACTAGTATTCCTGGTCACTAAAAGCTCATAACAGCATTTTTGCTCATCATTAACAAACTGCAAACCCCTAGTGCTAGCAGGTAAAATAAGAGGGTATGCATCTTTAGTACCTTTAGCAGAGGTAGTTGTAGCGGAAGAAGAGGTTGCCCGTGATGATTTCTTGGGATGGGATGGAGCCCTTGAAGTCTCCCCAGCTCGTTTCCTGCCCATTGTGGAAATAAAAATAGATCTAAACCTAAGAGGAGGCGAAAGAGCAGGAAAAGGGTCAATTTCGCTCTCTACAACCTTGAACCTCAACAATGGAGGTTAGGGTTTTAGAGAGAGAAAGTGAGATTTGGGATTGAAGGACTTTGAGATGAAAAAGAGAGGAATTGGTGGGTTAGAATGAATGGGGGTGGAAAGGTTGAGGAATTTGGCAAGAAATAGAAAGAATTTGAGAGGTTAAAATGGAAGATTTAGTGGGGATGAAGAGAGAGATAGAGTCGCGCAGTAGAGAGAGAGAGAGGAAGGAGGTCGAATGGAAGAGGAAGGAGGAAGGAGGAAGAAGAGGAAGAAATCGGGCGTTTGGTCACGTTTTAAAGTGGCACGGTTGTGCCGTACAGCACGGTGTGACCGTGCCACTCTGCGGTTAGTGTTTTACAAGCAGGATGTGGCACGGTCGTGCCTTTAGGCACAGTGGGGCCGTGCCACTTTGCTGATCAATGACATTGATTTCTTTCTTGCTCCCTCTAATTTTTTTTTTCAAGTCCAAAGGAGGGGTGGCACGACCATGCCATACAGCATGGGGTGCCCATGCCAACTTTCTGCCCTCCAAATTACCTCCTTCCAAAGCTGTTGCTTCTTTTTCTCACTCAAATTTTTTTCTGAACATTTTTCCTGTCATCTTCTCCCCTTTTTTTTTTCGAAAGCAATAAAGCTTGGGTTGCCTCCTAAGAAGCGCTTGTTTTAGGTATTTAGCTTGACCATTAGGATCTCTAACGAGAAGGGATGTCAAGGAGGGCAACTGTGACCTTCCCCTCAAGGGACTCGCCGGCAATGTAGTGTTTCAAGCGCGCCCCGTTCACCTTGAACGAGCCGGTAGTCTCAGTGCTGACCTCAATAGCCCCATATGGGTACACCTTCAACACTTTGAAGGGGCCCGACCATCTAGAACAAAGTTTGCCCGGGAAGAGCTTCAAGTGGGAATTGAAAAGGAGAACCAAGTCACCTTCCCGAAACTCGTGGCGGTTGATAAACTTGTCGTGCCACCACTTAGTTCGCTCCATGTAGAGCCGGGAATTGTCATAGGCATCCAATCGGATCTCCTCGAGCTCGTTTAACTGCAACATCCTCTTTTCCCCTGTGGACTTCAAATCGAAGTTGAAGTGTTTGATGGCCCAGTAAGCCTTGTGTTCTAGCTCCACGGGGAGGTGACAATACTTACCATTGATGAGTTGAAAGGGAGTGGTGCCAATAGGAGTTTTGAAAGCCGTACAGTAGGCTCAAAGGGCGTCATCGAGCTTGCCCGCCCAATCCTTACGTGATCTTGCAACCATTTTCTCTAAAATGGACTTGATTTCTCGGTTGGAGATCTTGACTTAGCAACTAGTTTGGGGGTGGAAGCCAAGTCCATACTTGTGGTGCACTCCATATTTCTTCAAAAGTGTTTCCAGCTTCTTCTCTGTGAAGTACGATCCATTGTCACTTATTAGCACCCTCGACATGCCAAAACGAGGGAATATAATCTTCTTAAAGAGCTTAGCCACGACTCTGGAGTCATTGGTAGGGCTAGCCATGGCCTCCACCCACTTGGAAACATAATCTACGGCGACTAGAATATACTTGTTTCCCCTCGAAGACGAGAAATGTCCTATAAAGTCGATGCCCCAAACATCGAAGATTTCAACTTCAAGGATGAAGTTAAGGGGCATCTCATTTTTCCTGGACAGATTCCCCACCCGTTGACAGCGATCACAGGCACGGACATATGCATGGACGTCCTTGAAGAGTGAGGGCCAAAAGAACCCCACTTGGAGCACCTTAACAGCTGTCTTGGAGGTGCTAGCATGTCCTCCACAAGGAGAGTCGTGACAATGGGAGATCACACTCTGAATTTCCCCCTTAGGAAGGCATCGCCTGGTAATCCCATCCTTGCACAACTTATAGAGAAAGGGCTCCTCCCAAAAATATGTCTTAATATCGTGGAGGAATTTCTTTTTCTGGTGGAAGGATAAATCATGAGGGAGGATCCCGACAGCTCTGTAGTTCGCATAGTCGGCGAACCATGGGGCTTGTACTGAGGTGACGCCCATAAGATGCTCGTCAGGAAAAGCATCATCAATAGGGAGGTCGTGGCTCTCAATAATGAGCCTGGAAAGGTGATCGGCCATGACATTCTCAGCCCCCGCTTTGTCTTTGATTCCCAGGTCAAACTCCTAGAGTAGTAGAATCCATCGGATGAGGCGAGGCTTAGCATCCTTTTTCTCAATGAGGTGCTTGAGTGCGGAATGATCCGTGTACACAATGACCTTGGAGCATAGTAGGTAAGGCCTGAATTTCTCCATTGCGTACACGACCGCAAGCAACTCCTTCTCAGTTGTGGTGTAGTTCTGCTGGGTCCCATCCAATGTTCTACTAGAATAGTAGATTACCACTGGCTTCTTATCTTTCCTTTTCCCCAGAACTGCCCCTACCGCATGGTCGCTAGCATCGCACATGATCTCAAATGCGAGATCCCAATCTGGCGATTGTATGATGGGGGCTGAAATTAGTGCCTGTTTGATCCTGCAAAAAGCCTCATGGCATTCATCAATAAAGATAAACGGGGCATCCTTGGTGAGCAGCTAAGTGAGGGGTTTAGCGATTTTGGAGAAATCCTTGATAAAGCGGCGATAGAACCCCGCATGACCAAGGAAACTCCTTACCCCTTGTTTGAGCCAAAAATGTGTTATTTTTAAGGTACTTTTACACCTATTTTATGCTCGTTTTAATAATACTTTTAAGGTTTTAATAGGAGATTATTTTATTTTGCGGATTTTAAATAAATGCGAAAAAAGGGCTTAAATGGCAGAAAAAGTGAGAAAAATAGAGGAAATGTCGGAGGTTGAAGAATCGGGCCAAATTCCAGAAAACAAACCGGCCAAAGAAAGAGGGAAGAAAAATAAAAAAACCAGACTGGTCCAGCAAACCGGACCGGCCGGTTCGCCTAAACTGGTTCAGCTGAACCGGTTCAGTATTTAAGTCCCCCTCCCCTTCCTTTCCTCGTTCTTCTTCTTCCCCATTTCCCTGACCCCCAACCCAGAGAACCCATTCCCAGAACCCCATCGCCCATCTCGCTCCACTCTCTCCCTCTACCCCGTTCTCTCTCCTCCAGCACAACAACATCAAAATCTCTAGAACCACAAAACCACCCAACCCAGAAACCAAAACCACTCTCTACCCACCGTTCTTCACTAGCCCACGGTTTTCCCAAACCCATCCACCACCACAAACACCAGGCCACGTCCCACCCTTCGCTGGCCTCATCTTAACCGTCCAGCACACCACCACCAGACGAACGGTCAAGATCGAGATGGGCTTCGAGTATTTAAGCAAGGAAGAAGGCGACGCCATGGAAGGTAGCGTAGGTAGGAGTAGGTAATTAGGAGTAGATTCAGGACTTTAATTCTGTTTTTAGGGTTTAGATTTAGTTTAATTTCGTTGTTAATTTCATTTTCGTATTCGAATCTCAGAAATTTCGAGTTTAAATTTCGTTCTCTTGTTTTCGAATTTCAGAAATTAGGGTTAGGGTTTAGATTCGATTTAGGGCTTGAATTCACTTCGAATTTGAAGTTTCTTGGTTGTAATTAAGCTTTCGGTTTGATTTTGCAAAATTCTGGGTTTATTACGTTCAATTTCGTTCGATTTCCCCTCTCCCCTGTTGTGGTTGTTCGAATGGCCATTTTTGGTGTTCGTTGGTTGCAATTCTGGGTTGCCGAAACCTTTGTGAGTTTTCCATTCTACCTTGGTTCGATTTCTCCCCTTCACCTGCTGCTTTGGTTTGATTCTGCCTTGCTTCAATTTCTCTCCTTCCCCTGTGCTGATTTCATTGATGTTGTGTCTGTTCTTGTTCTTCGTTTTTCAGTCTCATATCAGTTTTGCTTAATTTCCCCTGCTTTCGTATTTCAGTCCCCTTCCCTGTTGCTGGAATTTCTGTGTTCGTGTTTCAATTTTTCACTTTGCTTTATTTCGTCCCCCTCCCCCACTGTTAATTGTCTTAAACTGCCTTGAATTTGATTCTAAAATAACAAAGTAATTAGGTTGTTAGTGATTAAATCATGATTAATTTTAGTCTTAGGTTGGTTTAGATGGTTAACGAATATAAAGGTTAGGTTAGGTTTAGTCATTAGGTTGTTTTGATGCTTTGTTGAATTAGGATTAGAAGAGTTAATTAGGATTAGATGAGTTTAGTTGAATTAGGTGGTTAAATTGATTTAAATAATTTCACTTAGTTTAGATAATTAGTTTTAATTGTTTCATTAAAAATGACCGAAATTTCACGTCTTCCCTGTGGAGCGACCCTTAAAGTACTACGATTGACAACCGTAGGTGCTTGAGGTATCATTTTCCCCTTTTATTCACTCACTTTAATTTAGTCTTTAATTTTCACTCACCACCTCTCAAAACCCCTTCAACACCCCTTTTACCGAAGTAGGAGGGGGCAATCGCTCAATTACCTCAGCTTTTGCTCTGTCCGCCTCGACGCCCCTGGCAAAAATGACATGACCAAGTACTACTCCCTCCTGTACCATAAAATGACATTTTTTCCAATTCAACACTAGGTTGACTTCTTCATATCTATGGAGTACCTTGGTTCCGTTTTCTAAACAAATTGTAAAGGTACCTCCATAAACGGAGAAGTCATCCATAAACACTTCCATAATGTTTTCAATAAGATTAGAGAATATGGCGGTCATGCAGCGTTGGAAAGTGACAGGGGCATTGCACAATCCGAATGGCATCCTTCGATAAGCGAAGGTGCCATACGGGCATGTGAAAGTCGTCTTCTCCTGGTCATCAGGATGGATAGGAATCTGAAAGAAACCTGAATAACCATCCAGATAATAGAAGAAGGAATGCCTTGCCAATCGTTCCAACATTTGGTCAATGAAAGGGAGGGGAAAATGATCTTTCCGGGTGGCTTGATTTAATCGGCGGTAATCAATGCACATTCGCCACCCGGTGACAATCCTGGTAGAAATAAGTTCATCACGCTCATTCTTTATGACAGTCATACCTCCCTTTTTGGGGACTACCTGGACTGAACTTACACACTCACTATCCGAGATAGGGTAGATGATCCCAACATCAAGTAACTTAAGAATCTCCTTCTTAACAACCTCTTGCATGTTTGGATTTAGACGACGTTAAGGTTGTCGAGAAGGGCGATGACTGTCATTAAGAAAAATACGGTGCATGCAGAATGTAGGACTAAGTCCCCGAATATCATCGATACTATACCTGATGGCACCCCTATGCTTACGAAGCACATCCAACAATTGTTCCAACTAGGGGCCATCCAGGTTAGCATTAACGATAACGGGAAATCGATGGGAAGAGTCCAAAAACGCATACCTAAGATGGGAAGGTAGAGGTTTTAATTCTACCTTTGGCGGGCATTCCTCTTCCTTCTTGGGGGTAGGCTCCTCCACACCAAGGATGTCTCTATGGGACTGCCTAGGCAAGCAGGCAGGAGACTCATTGAGGAGTCTGGCGTACTCCTCCTTCTCATCTGAACCGGAGTTAATGACATGGCAACCGGTCATAGCGGCCTCCAATGGATCCTCCACAGAAAATCTGGCCCTCCCTTCCTCGTTGAGGGCTTTCTCTAGTACATCGACTCTACAGCATAAGTCGCCTGAAGTGGGAGAAGCCATAGCTTGTGGCAAGCTAAATTTCACCTTCTCATCCCTTACTTGAAGGGAAAGCTTGTCGTTCTTCACATCTATCATAGCTCCCGCAATGGCCAGGAAAGGTCGCCCCAGAATGACAAGGATGCAGGAGTCTTCCTTTATCTCCATAACCACGAAGTCACATGGGATGAAGAACTTTCCTACTTGTAGTGGAACATCCTCAAGAACACCAAGAGGGTACTTGACGGATCGATCAGCAAGCTGCAGGGAGATGGTAGTGGGTTTTAAATCCCCCACTTGTAGTTTCGTACAAATGGAGTATGGCATAAGGCTCACACTAGCCCCAAGGTCGCATAACGCTCTACTGATGGTCAGAACCCCGACATAACAGGGAATGGAAAAGCTGCCTGGATCCGAGAGTTTAGGAGGGAGTTTGTTTTGAATGAACGCACTGCACTCCTCAGTGAGAGACACCGTGGCGTTCTCGAGTAACTTCCCTTTATTGGAGAGCAAATCCTTTAAGAATTTGGCATAAGAGGGCATGTCGGTAATGGCGTCCAAAAAGGGAATATTAATGTGAAATTTCTTTAACATTTCAAGAAACTTGTCATACTTATGCTCCTCCCTAGCCTTTATTAGCCTTTGAGGATATGGGACTGGAGGCTTGTAAGGCTTCACATGAGAGGGGGCAATCTCTGTTGCATCCTCCTTGGGCTTCTCATTCTGGGCCCTCTCACTCATCGCCTCACTAGGGGCCGCCCTGGCGACATCATCCTCACCATCAGCTTCCTTCCTCGCCTCCCTCATAGGCATTGTGGGACTCTCTAACTCCCTGCCGCTCCGCAGTGTAATGGCATTCATCTGACCCTTGGGATTGGTCTCAGGTTGACCTGGCAGATGTCCCTGGGGTCTAGATAAATGGCTTACCTGCTGTGCGATTTGAGCGATTTGATTGTCCATCATCTTCTGGTGAGTAGCCATAGAGTCAAACTTGGAGGTCAGCTGGTTAACTGACTCACTGAGTGCCTCGTTGGTTTTCGTCTGAGTTGCTATAAAGCGCTCCATGAGGCTCTTTAGATTGGACTTGGGTTGTTGGGGAGGTTGTTGTTGGGTAGGTGGGGCATATGGTGCCTTGTACTGGAAGCTGGGGGGTTGTGCTTGGGAAGTATTTGGTGGCATGGGATTGTTGTTGCGGTAGGAGAAATTTGGGTGATTTCTCCAACTGGGCTGTATGTGTTTGAGAATGGGTTATTTTGTGGGCGTTGGCCATAGTTTTGCATTGCATTGGCATGGTCAATGCCTGGGAAAGTGGACTGACACTCATCAGCAACATGGCCTTGAATGCCACAAATCTCACAAAGGGCCCCAACTTCAAACATTGCACCCGAGGGGCCACCCCCTAAACTCCCTGGAGAGGGAGTTCCAATTCTGTCAAAACGCTGCGCTAAAGCATCCACCTTTCTAACCAGCATATCCACAGCATCGATCCCATAGATCCCATTGGTCCTCTTGGGGACTGCTCTCTCGCTGGACCAATGGTAGTTGTTTGAGGCCATCTCCTCTAACAACGCCTTCGCAGCCTCTGTCGATTTCCCTATAAGCGCACCGCCAGCTGCGGCATCCACTGACATCTTCAAGGACTGGTTTAATCCATTATAAAATGTTTAGATTAGAAGCCAGTCGGGTACTCCGTGGTGGGGGCACTGGCGTTGAAGATCCTTGAATCTTTCCCACACCTCATAAAGCGACTCATCGTCTCGTTGAGAGAATGAGGTGATTTCCGCTCTCAACTTAGCGGTCTCGCTCGAGGGAAAGTACTTGCTCAGAAATGCAGTCGATAGGCCTCCCAGGTGGTGAAGGAATTAGGCTCCTCATTAAGGAGCCAGTTTCTAGCTCGGTCCGTCAGCGAGAATGGAAAGAGCCGAAGTTTGATGGCGTCAGCGGAGACCCGTTGAGCTTGATTGTATCACACTTCACCAGGAAGTTGCGAAGGTGAATGTGAGGGTTCTCCGTGGGACGCCCACTGAATTGATCCTTCTCCACGAAGGACACAAGGGCTGGCCGCAGCTCGAAGTTGTTCGCTTCGACGACCATATCGACAATGGAAGAGGAAAGGCCGGTGGCTTGTGGTAGGACGTAGTCTCGCAGCACCCTAGGATTTCTCTCAGCCATAGTGTTGTCTTGTTGTAATTGTCCTTTTTTTGCACCGCTTTGCCTTCGCGCAGTGGCTTCGATCTCAGGGTCAAAGGGAATGACTGGTCGCCCCCTCTAACTGCGCCTGTGCATATAAAGGCAAAAACTACACCAAGCGTAAGCAGGTTCAAGTAAAGCTAAAAGAACAAGAAGGAAAAGGAAAAATGAAAAAGAAAAAGAAAAAGCCTAATCTAAAGCATTTAAAATCGCTTTCGATGTTGAAACAACCAGTTCCCTGACAACGGCGCCAAAAACTTGTTGAGTTAAAAGTACCGCAAGTGCACGGTGCCAGTTATAGCTAGCAACGGCAAGTACAGGTCATGTCCACAAGGAACTCGGATTCAACCACCGAATCAACTTTTAACACTATATTTAGGCCAGAGTCTATTAAGAAAGGTTTCACTCAATAACAGTTGTATTCCGCTGAAAGTTACCACTACTATCTAAATCAATATTAACGAAAGTCCTGGATTAAGGTTCACCACACTATCGTGTTCTTCAGACTGTAAACTAGATCATGTGAATCTATCCACATAAATAATTGAAATGGAATTATTACAAGTTAAGCGCATTTACGCCTTCTCTCAAAGGTCATTAGATTGGTCAGGCTATCCTAGTTATCTATTGTCATGAAACTAGAGTCGCAAAACCACAAGATTGAGTAACCCTTAATTCCCAATTGAAATCCTAACTATTTTCATGCTAAGAAATCTAATTGCTCACTACGTAGCTCTAAGTAGAGGATTTACCTCTCGCTAATCTCCTAAACCCCAATTACAAACATGAATCAACCCTCTCAGGCAATTCATCGAACACCTGACATGCTTAAGTGAGAGTTCAATTACAACGTGGACATTCATTCACATAAATCCAGAATACAAATCCAAATCACACAATAGGGGCTACACCCAATCCAAGACAATAAATTTAGCCCCTATTCATCCTCAAAATCACAACCACAAACACCAATATGAACATGATTAAAATTGCTAACTTTGAACTAGAACGCAAAGAGGAAGGGTAAAAGAACGTATTTTCTATTGATTGGAGTAACAACCTACTAGATTCAACAACCTAGTGGATTCAACAATCGAATGCAATCCGAGGTATTCAAATCAAGAACAACCAACAACCAATACTAAAAACCTAAAGTCGCAGTTTTTGAGGGAGAAAAACGAGAGAAAAAGAAGAACAACTGAATTACAACGCCAAATTGTAACTAATCGGGGAAAAGTAAAGTGGCATGGTCGTGCCACTAGGCACGGTGCACCGTGCCACTTTGCTGCCCCTTGTTTCCTTGTTCCCCTGGGGTGGCACGGTCACCCTGTTTGGCATGGTGCCCCTGTGCTACCTCCTTTTGGCTCGAAATCCACTCTTTTGGCTCCTATTTGGCGCGATATCAACTGTTTTTCTCGTTCCTTTCAATTGAGCTCCTGAAAAGGTAAAAGTAAAACATTTAGGCAGATTTAGGGTAAAGAATGACTAGTCAACCTCTATACTCTTGAAGTTTTACCGAAAATCGCCGAAATGAGTGGTAGAAATCATGCCTAAAAACGGTAAAATAGAGGTTTATCACATACTAAAATCATGTGTAGTGAACTTACAAATACTAAAGGTAAAGTTGCATAAACACTTGCAAATAAATTAAACACAACACAAGCCAATGTAAGCAAACCAAAAGCAGCAGATAACCAACAACACACATTGCCAAAAAAAAAAAACCAATACATAGTAAATATCATAGTGAACTAGCTCCACAGTAAAAATAAACCAGTTAGACCATACACATACACAAACCTTATAGACTAATCCTAGCTTGTCCTCTAAATATATGAAAAGAAAAGACCTGCACGCGATTTACTATAAAAGAAGTCCAATATGGGATACATATAAATTATAATAGCCTACACACAATATACTTCATACCATTTAATGAAACAAAACATGCATGTTGTTCCAATAAAAAACTACAAAAATGAAAAATGAACCATGTAAGAAATATGAAGTATAATCACACAACAATTAAAGGCATAATGTACACAGTATTGTAAACTCTTAATGCATGATAACATGTGTTCGTAACATCAAAAATGAACAATACTCAAGATTGCAGTGAACACGCAGAAAGAGGATTGTGAACAATGTTCACTTTTGAGACAAGGTTTGTATTGAAATAGGTTATACTACTAGCAATACACTTCAACAAGTACATACCTCTCCCATAAAAAAAAATTGAACTCATCCACAGTGTCACAATCCATCAAAACTCCGTACCCAATCACTCAAGCATTTCAAGTTTAAATTTTGTTTTCGTTCATTAATAATTGTTCACTCACAAGATACCTCCATGCCCAATCACTCAAGCATTTCAAGCTTCAATTTTGTGGTTTCTTTTAGAAATTTCAACACAAATCACATAATAACTTACCTGGATTTCCTTTTGTATGTGAGGGTAACTCCAAATTTTCTTGCCCTGTTGTCATTCATGGAATTTTTGGGGTTAGTAGCATCTTTAGCCTGCACGCGTTCCTCTGCATCTGCCATGGTTGATGATTCACCTTTGATACTCGAGTTTTTGCTGTTTGCGTTTTATCTTGTTGAAAGTGGACTTTGTGCTTGATATTATGCGTTGTTGATGCTGTGGAAGTTTGCTCTCGCGTTGATGGTAGAAGAAACTAAGGTCAGGGCAGAATTCGGGTAGTTGCTGGAGTGCTGGTGAACTGAAGTTGGGGGAAGTGAGCAAGCGACAGTTATGGGAAGTGGGGGTGTGGAAGTTGTTTTGCTGCTTTTAATTTTCGTTTTTTTGGATTTCAATCTATCTTCTTGCTGGAATTGGTTGTCCACGTGTACCTGGGAGTATAAACTCCCAGGTCTACAATATATGTATTGGTTTGGACCCGGGACCCTACACACTTCTTGTAGCCCTCTTGGGCTGTTTTTGTCCTACAACCAAGCCCAACGAAGCTGAAGGCAAGGGCTGCAAGAGGGGGGGTAAGCGACTTTTTTTTTTGGGCGGTCCTAAAGAGAAGAATTCATTAATGGCTTACTGATTAGTGAATTGTATGATACTCCGCAGTTTCCCAAAACAAAAATGGGTAATGATTCCTTGCAGACATTCTATGAAGTTAAAAAAATGGATGCTATTATAGGTGTTTGACTAAGGCTTTGTTCTTTTCGTGGGTTATTTTGAATTTACCAACTTCAACCCACTTCAATCTACCTCAACCCACTTCAACTAACTTCAACCCACCTGAAAAAAAATACCAACCTCAACCCACTTCAGCCCACTTCAACTTACCTCAACCCACTTCAACCCACCCCTTCATAATTACATTCTCATTATTTTAACACACTTCAACCCACTTCAACCTACTTCAACTCATTTCAACCTACAAAAAATATCAACTTCAACCCACCTCAACCAACCTCAATCCACTTCAACCTTTTACCAACTCCAATTTACCCATGAAAAGAACAGACCTTAAGATCTTAAAAGTTAGCCACGTTTAATACAAGGCTTGTTTTATTCAGCATTTAGAATTAGCGTTTAGTAATTAGCAATGGTTTTTCAATGCCTACTGCATGTACCAGTGGTAAGAATAGCATTTAACTTTTACCAACGTATACTAGCTAATAATGGCAATTACAAACAGCTTTTATAGATAGTAAATAACAATCAGTTAGCAGTAATGCACCAGCATTTGCCAATGGTTGGGATCTATGGTCAATGGTTAATAGCATTTAGAAGCGATTATCGAGACCCTGTTCTGCAAAATTAGCAGTTCAAGTAGCGGATAGTGGTTCAAGGTAGCGAACAGCAGTTCAGGTAGCAGATAACATCTCTAATTTAGCTATTAGCGAATAGCTATTTAGATGAGCAGTTGAAATAAATGTCTTCAGTAAATTTAACTGTTGGGTTAGCTAATTAATGTAAATTAACAAGAAAGGATATAGATAATTTTCAAATATAAAATTTTCAAAGGATATTTTTTGGCAAAAAATATAAAATGCTACTTTTGAATGCAAAACATTAATACTATTAGCTTTTTAGAAACGCTGCTTAGAATACTAAATGTTATTTGAAATGCTAGTCAAAATACTATGATATCGAACACCAAAAATTACCTGATAAGTGGATTGGCTTAGTCAAAATGCCAAACACTGCCCAAAATGCTATTGCCGAACATGCCCCGGATACCAAACGTTTTTTAAATGCTAAAAGGAACAACTCTATAATGGTTAACACATATACATAAAAACAATTAATTAATGCTAAGAATTAGTTCACGATTATTAAAGTTTTGGGCGAAAAATAAAAGAAAGTTTGGGAGCTTAAAAACAAGATAGGAAAAAGATTTAGTGTGGATGAGAAAATATTTAATTTCTAAATTAACTTGATGTAAAATTTAAAATTTAAAAAGAGCATTAATTTTGAGAAAAAAAAATTACGGCAAAAATAGATGATCAAGTCATGAAAAAAAAATTTAAAAAAAAAACTTAGAAGAAAAATGAAATATCAAATTATCCCAAATAATTTCAAAAAATATTTAAATATTTAAGAATTAATTTATTTATTAAATATTTAGATTTTTTTATCAATAAGAAAATTATATTTAATAACACAAAAATATTTATATTTTTTTACTAATAAGAAAATTATGTTGATATTCTAACGATAAGGTAATAATGTTCATATTTCTCTGGGGGAAAAAACCATTAGCTAAATATTATTAAAAATAAGGTAATTCTAATTATTCAATCGATAAGGTAATACGGTAATTCCAATTATTAAGGATTTAAAAGAATTTTGTAATGTGAAAAAATTTTAATAATTAGCTCCCGGAAGGACCTCAAAAGAATGTAGTGGTAATCCTCGTATTAAATAGGGTAAACATTTACATTAGTCCTGTCAACAGCCAGCACAGAAGTTCGTAAAGCTTTTGGCATCGCCTCAAAATTTATATTAGAGCATGAACAATGGTGAGCCAATTTTTTGGCTCACCGGTAGGCCTATCAGTGCCACGTCAATCCTCTCTCCAACTTTTTACCTCACAAGCCTCATCATCTCCAATGGTTGGCTCACTATTTTGACTCAATAAATAAAATAATACCTATGAACCCACAAACCAACACACAACAACTTTTTTTAAAAAAAAAAAAAATTCAACCAATAAAAATCACAAAAACCAAAAAAAAAAAGAAAACAGGGGCTGGGAGCCAGCCCGTGGCAGGCAGCCGCTCGCTGAGCCACCCGCCTCCCCCCGGCCGATGCACGCACGCGGGCCACCTGTGCCTCGCCCTCCCCCTTTTCTCTCCCCGCGAGGCAGCCATTGTTCATGCTCTTATTCGGATCTGAAAATCTTATAATTAAAAATAAAAAGATTAGCTGCATTAGTTTGCCGATGCCCTTATATATTTCTCCTTTTTGTGAAGACTGAAGTGATCTTGGAAGTCGTATATTTTTTTAAATTCATAGAGGTTTCTTTTTTTTTTCCCTAAGGTGATCTAGATATTTAGTGATGTGTCTGATTTTATTTTATTTTATTTTTCCTTTTTGGGTCAGATGGACGTGCTTCATGGTCACAAACTGCCAATCGTGTCCTTAATTTTGTATACCATTTGTCAAAGGGTAGCTGTTCCCTCAAACTTAACACTCATGTCATGCTAGCAAATCCACTCGAAATTCCTCCTCAGTTTGCTAGTAAGTACTAAGATAGGCTTCATTTAGATTTGAGAAGCTAATTAAACACTCACACATCCAAAGGAAACTTAATAAGGAAAGTGGATATGAATTTGGGGAATACCATGTGTTATATTGCTTGTGACTTACTTGATATACAATTGAAACCCCTTGGGATATTCATATACTCGCATACATCTTCTCAATAGGAGTAAAGATCGATTTGATCCTATCACTTATGTTATGCATTTAGAACGTTCCATACAAATATCCCAAATCCTATACAAGTGTATGGAATTGCGTGAACTCTATAGAACATAAAAAAAAACTCTAGAGAAATCTAAAAAAATTCAAGTCATTCTGAAGTAGTTTGTGACACATGGCTAGGCTGACAATCTTCTTTACACTACAACCTAACACCCCCAAAAGAAACAAAAAGAAAAACAAATTTGACACTGTAGCAACAAACTCATTGGAAGTTGGCATCATATATATTTTGTTTTTTTAAATGGGAGAAAATGTGCCTAACATTTACCATGTATTGTTTAGCCTCAAGAATACACACGCACATGTATTGTTTAGCCTCAAGAATACACACACACACATACACACCCACCCACCCACCCACACACACACACACACACACACACACACATACATACACACACATAT
>JACYFF010031954.1:13078268-13125968 GCA_017589665.1 Selenicereus undatus | reverse complement strand
GCCAATAAGTTCTCAAGTAATGTGTATGCCAATGAGTGCTTGCTCTCTCTTGTGTTCTCTTACTGCCAATTCTTCCCCTTTTATAGATGAGAGGTGTAAAGAAGAGTGGAGAAAAATATGACAAGTGACTGTTACACATCTTGTAGAAATTCAATCTACATGCCTGATTTCAAGGCCTTGAATTGGCATTCCAAGCCCTTGATTTTTTTTTGTTCTTGCTCAAGTACTTCCAACAGCTACTTTCCTTGATTTGGGCTGAATATCTTGGTTGAGAATCTTTTAGAACCATTCATAATTTGCAGCATAATCTTCCAAGATATTCTATCACAAGATATTATCATATTAAGAGTAAATCTTTGACATTGATAAATATTGCTTCACAATCTTATATTCAAATTTGAATCACACAATATAATATCATGAAGATAACATATTGAAATTTGAATATTAAACAATCTCAAAGAGATTGTGACACCTTATATAAAATCAATTAAGTAATATTAATATTACAACATCCACTTCAAAAATATAGCACATTTAAACAATAATAATTATTAAGATCATTCAAATATAACATGATGAATATGTCAATTGATTAATCTCTTCTTATTTTTCATCAAAACATATTAGAAAACTCAATGTAAGCTTTTAAAAAAGCTAACAATAATGGCATCAGACTAGTGGATCGATGACACTCAAAATTGTAAATCGTGGTATGAATTTCACCAATCTTTGTATTTCTATTCTTGGTATGCTTGATTGATTTATCGTGCATGTTTACTCCATATATTAACGTTCTATTTTTTATGATTGTTTTACTCATCTAGGGCAAGTTAGCTATTGTACATCATGATGATTTTACCAGAGCTATGACAACGATGATCATAATTTATCAGGACTAATCAGATTGAACTCAGTGTCACCTGCTGTTCTTCTTCTACACCCGTCCCTGCCCTTCTTTTTTTGCCCCTTTCTGGTGAGGCTTCTGTTTTGAATTTTCCTTTTTATTTAAAAAAAAAAAGTTTGTAAAGTGTATCCGTTTCAGCATTAACAATAATTAGCGGTTATTGTTTTTGATAGCCAACAGGGCAAACTACATTGAATCACAATCAAAGTAGTTACAAATGTCAATGGATGCCAGCTCCCTGATGGGAGCCGGGACCTACCTCCTCTACCAAATCTGGGGACCGGACTAATACGGTTGGAGGTGAGTGGCCTCATGCACCCCCCTATTCCCACCTCATTTGACACAACTCTAGGCAACATATGGGCAACTAACAACTAGTTTAAGGACCTCGGAAATGAAAAAACCTAGAACCGAGCTGGGTTTGGTATTATTGCGAAGTTTAGAGATAACTGAAAGGGAATCACCCTCGATCACTAAGCTAGAAAACCCCGCAAACAGAGCTTGTTGAAGATCAAAGAGACAAGCTTCCACTTCTGTAACATCTGGGCCATGAAAACCTGTAGACTGATGGGAACCCCCCAACATGACATCACCAAGCGAGTCTTGAACAACAAAACGAAGGCCACACCCCCATTCACCTAGGCGTCCAGCATCAAAGTTGAGCTTCCATATACCCGAAGTGCTACTTTTGTTGCTGGCAACCATTGGCAAATCACTAATATATTAACTGCTAATTGTAATAACCGCTAGTCAACAGAATTAGCAATTATTAGTGATTTGCCAACGGTTACCAACATCAAAAGTAACAATTAGCGGTCAATTATCAACGTCTATCTATTGGTAGGTTACCAATAGTCTTTAGAGATAACAGATAGCGGTTAGGTAGTAAACCTACTTGCTATTACCAACAGTTGGAATTAATGGTTGAAAATTAGCAAATGGTTTCTAAACGTTGAAAACGAACAAACCTTCATTCATCGCCATATGTAACTGCTAAATGTCGTGCTCAATACATTATAGCATTATCTCTGTCTTCTTTTATTTTTCTTGTTTTTGCAGGAGATCTTTTAAGGAGTATTTCTTTTTATAGATTTCTCTGTTTTAGTTAGGACGATCACATTTATAAAGTTATAGCTTCTCAGCTTCTTTGGTCTTAGAAGATGTTGTCCACGTGGTTATCATGACATTATTAGTCCCTTAGATATTAGCGTCTATAATTTTTGGAACCCTCAATTTTAATTCATAAAAAAATCTCAAAACTTATACTTTAATTAGGGAATAAAGTAAGGGTCAAAGCTAGCTATCTATATCTAGGTAAACTATAAGTCAAATTAGATTCCTAACTAGCATCTAAAAATATTTGACTTTACATTATCATCAGATGTATCATCTTTAACTCAATAGTGTGAGATATAATAATATTCATGAATACTCTATATTTAATAATAACCATAAGGATACTATTAATAGTAGCAGTAGAAGTAATAATAATAATAGTAACTCATAAAATCATAAGTGAAAGTAAGCAATAATTTACTAACATGGTGTGGTCTTTTCTTACCACTCAAATACAAAAAGAATCCCCCTAAAAAAAACAGTTTATTAAACAAACCTAGTTACATGTGTACGTATGTTAGTTATGTTACTTTAGGCCGTCCTTTTTTTTCTTTTTTTTTGGGTATACATACATACTATATCCTTCTAGTGTACGCTAGATAGATATCATTATTTGTTGAATCAAAATTATATAAGGTTTTGATGATTACAACCCAAATGTGCTAATTATGCTTGGCTTGAGTTGAGTGCTAGAATCATGTGATAAGACAGATTGCAAATATCCTGGAGATCAGTTCGAAATATCATGCTTGAAGCTATGTGATAAAATTGTATGTTGAAAGCGACAGAAGTTGCAAACACCCTGAAGAACAGGTCGAAGGAGTTGAAATAATCAAAGTGGATATATGTGCACATCATTAGCAGAGTACAAGAGTCTTTAGAGTCTTAGGGCTAAGTACTGATTATATTTGTCTAGATTCTTGTTAATATGCCAAAGAAGAACTTGACTTAACACTCACCTTGAAGGAATTATTTAAGCTGATTCAGAACACTGCTAAGAACAATTGAGTAAACAGGTCTGTAGTGCTATGAGGGCAGCGAATACAAAAATCGGTTTTCAAAGATTTTCAAGAGTTTTCCTACTACCAAAATTCCTAATATATTTAGGATCGATTTTCTGATAATATTGTATTTTAGAAAGAGTACTTTCCTAAATAATATTGGTCTCCTAAAAAGATTTTTCAAAAGATTTTATCTTATCCTTAAAAGATATGATTTCCTAAAATGATAATTTCTTAAAGGATTTAATTCCTTTAGGATACTGAGTATTTTCAGAATTATTATGGAAATCAAATCCTTGCTTTTTGGTGGGTATATAAGCACTCGCTTCTCATCTCTTCATGCTACGGTTTTTCAAGGCAAACATCGAGTTTTTTGTGAGCTTATTCTCTGAGTGAAAAACCTTTAAGGAGTGTGCTAAATTGAATCGTTCTTTCTGCCATAATAGGGTTTGTAAGTGTACCTTACATTCAGCTTGGTTAGAAGTATAAAAGTAAGGTGGTCTTCTATTCTTTTTTGTCATCAGTTAAGTCTAGAGTGTGTCCAAGTCTTGGGAGATTTCTGGACGTGTTGTGTGACTCATTCTCAGGTGGAGAATAGTTACGTGTGTAACTAGAGTCTTGGGGGAGACTAAGTTACGTGTGTGACGTTGTCACATGTGTTACATAGTGTAACGAACTTGGCCCGTGTTAGTAAAAGTGTTTGTTGAAATCCTACTGAGGTAGGTCGTGGTTTTTACACCTCCATTGGGCCAGAGGTGGTTTTCCACGTAAAATATTATGTCTACTTTATTTCCGCATTCAAAGTTTTGTTTCTGCCTTACTGCAAACACCTCTCCCAACAGGTCTAACGAATGTTCTGAAACAAAATGAAAAAACTTAAAAGACACAATTCACCCCCTCTCTTGTATCCTTGTGTGCCTTAAAACTTAGCAATTGGTATCAGAGCTGGTTCTCATAAATCAGGCTAACACCTAGAGAGATCCTATAAGAATGAGTGCACCACAAGGACTCTTGGAGGGTCAATTTGTGACCAAATCTCCATACTTCAATAGACAATACTACAATTGGTGAAAAAATCGAATGGAGAACTATATCCAAGCTGAGGATTATGAGTTGTGGATGCTCATTGTGAATGGTCCTTACATTCCAGTAAAAGTCACAAATGATGGGAAGACTGTTCCTAAATAGCCAAAGGTATTCAACTCAGATGATTTTAGAAAGATGGAGAAAAACGCTGAAGCCAAGAAGTTGCTATATTTTGGACTCGGACCTAACGAGTACACTCACATCTCAGAGTGTGAATCCGCAAAAGAGATATGGAATGCCCTTCAAGTAGCTCACGAAGGAACCAATCAAGTCAAGCAATCCAGGATTGAGCTGCTGGTGAGGAAATATGAGCTATTCGAGATGAATGATAAAGAAGCAATCATGGACATGTATACTCGATTCACCCATATTACTAATGACTTAAAATCGTTGGGAAAATCCTTTACCACTGAAGAGTTGGTTAGGAAGAGCCTACGAATTTTACTCCATTCATGGGAATCAAAGGTCACTGCAATCCAAGAAGCAAAAAAGATGGATGAGATTTCCTTGGATGAGCTTATTGGGAACTTACAAACATATGAACTAAGGAGAAACTCTCAGATGAAGGGGGAAGTGAAGAAAGATTGTGGGCTTGCACTAAAGGCAAGGGAAAGTGATAGCTTAGATTTTGATGAAGAAGGAATGGCCATGATTGCACGAAAATTCAAGAAATTTTTCAAGAAGACCGAAAGCGTATACAAAAAGGGCAACACTAGTAAGGCTAAAAACAGTGACCGAGATCAGTTCTCAGGATGTTTCAAGTGCGGAAGGAGAGACCATGTAGTGAAGAATTGCCCCTTGTTGAAGGAAGAACAGGGGTTAGAACAGGTCCGAACTAGAGGTAGAAAAACTCAGTTGACTAATGTTGAAAAACGGTTCACCAAAGCAATGATGGCAGCTCGGGGAGACACCTCAGAAGAATAAGAAGACTCTCAGGATAAAGAAGAAGCAGTGGCTCTCATGGCTTGAAGTGGATCTGACTTAGACTCTGATGGTGAAAGTCTCAAAAAAGGAGGTGCGTAATCTTAGCAAGAAAAAACTTGAAAAATTAATTTTTTCATTGATGGAGGAATGTGAAGCTCTAACTTTTGAAAATTGCATGCTTAAAAGTACCTGCTCAGATTTAGAAAAGGATGTTAAGAGTCTAGAAAGAAAAAGACAAGAACTTGAACATATGAATGAGGCTCTCATGTACGAGAAGCTTGAAATTAATGAAAAGGCTCTTGCTTTAAGTAAAGATTTAGACATCCTTAAGGACCTGAGTGACAAGAAAGAGGAAGAACTCAACACTAAAATTTGATAGCTAGAAAGTGAGTCTTCAAAGCTAAAGCATAATCTAGAATCCCATATCAATGACAACAAACAGCTTCGAGAACAGGTCTAGAGAGCTGAAACTGACTTCACTGAAAACAGACGCTGGAACAGTTCATCCGAAGCTCTGAACTAGCTTAATACTCATCATAACCGAAACAAAAAATGCTTAGGTTTTATCAATAGATGTGTTACTAAGCCAGTAGACAAGAAGTATGTTGGTTTGCCAGAAAATATAATTTGCTATTATTGTGGAAAAACTGGTCATTATCGATATGGTTGCTCCTTGACAAAAAGGGCTATGGAAAGAAACTCATTATATGTTAAACAAATATGGATTAGAAAAGATGAGTTAAATTCCATGACAAAGAAAAGAATGGAACCCAAGTGGATCTGGGTTCTCAAGACTAACAACTAGCTATTTTGCAGGTTAAAGCGAGAGGAGGCAGCCAATTGTGGTATTTGGATAGTAGTTGCTCAAGGCATATGGCTGGAGATAAATCAAGTTTCCTCTCACTTACAACCTTTGATGGGGGGGGGGGGGAGAGTGGCATTTGCAAACGGCAAATCTGGGACAATTGTTGGTGTAGGTAAGATAGATAAATCACTCTCTTACTCATTTGATAACGTGTACTTAGTTGATGGGTTACAACATAATTTGTTAAGTGTGTCCCAATTGTGTGATAAAGGTAATCACTTCGGGTTTACTTCAAATCAATGTTTGATTACCAATATCAAATCTGGAGAGGTTGTGCTGAGGGGGAAGCGACACAATAATGTTTATAAAACACGTGTTCTTGAACTTCCCCAAAATCATTTGACTTGCTTGATTGTTCTTGATGATGATATTATGCTTTGGCACAAGAGGCTAGGTCATGCTAGTCTTTCCTTACTAAACAAACTTGTGTCTAAAGGTCTAGTTGTTGGTTTACCTTCCATCAAATACAATGATGACAAGGTATGCGATGCTTGTGCTAAAGGAAAGCAAACTAGAATTGCATTCAAGTCAAAGAAGTATGTTAGTACTTCTTGACCCCTTGAGCTATTACATGTTGATTTGTGTGGTCCCATGAGGATCACAAGTAGGGGCGGCACGAGGTATGTGTTTGCTATAGTAGATGATTACTCTCGTTTCACTTGGACTTTATTCCTAGCATCTAAAGATGAATCTTTTGAAGCATTTGTTATATTTCTTAAGAAATATGAAAAGAGAATAGGGCACTCATTGATAAGTGTTAGAACTGATCATGGAAAGGAATTTGAAAATTCAAGCTTTATTAATTATTATAATGAACATGGCATTGATCATAATTTTTCAGCCCCAAGAACACCCCAACAGAACGAGGTGGTGGAGCGGAAAAATTAGACTCTAGAAGACATGACTAGAACCATGCTTGTTGCTAGTGGTTTTTCTAGAAATTTTTGGGCAGAAGCATTGAACACAACTTGTTACATTATTAATAGATGCATGATCAGACCCATTCATAATAAGACTCCTTATGAACTTTTCAAGGGGCGAAAACCCAATATTATGCACCTAAGAGTCTTTGGTTGCAAAGGTTATGTGCACAATAATGTGAAGGAGCCCTTGGGAAAGTTTGACCCTACGAGTAATGAGGCAATTTTCTTAGGATACTCTTTACATAGTAAAGCTTACAAAGTATTCAACAAAAGGACTATATGTGTTGAAGAGAGTGTGCATGTATTATTTGATGAAACTAACTCCTTGATAGAGAATGATGTACAGGATGAAGATTTTGATCTTGGACTTACAAGAAAAGACAATGGTAAGATGCTTGAAAATAAACCACTTACTGAAGTTAATGGTAAGGAAAGTGGGTAGGAAGTAGACCAATCAGGGGGAAGTCTGGTTAACCCTGATATGAACCGAAACCAGCCCACTCAATCCCAGACTTCTCTGACTGATACAACAACAGGCTTCCAACCTGATCCCACACTTGTTCCTGCAAACAGCGAGGAGAAACTGAAAAGTGGATTTATGGATCCTTTCACTTTACGACCCTGGAAACACCAAAGCTCGCACCCCCTTGATCAAATTATCTTTGATATTAATACAGGGGTGCAAACCAGATCTAATCTCAGAAATTTTTGTGCCTTCTATGCCTTTTTATTTCACATCGAGCCTAAGAATGTTGATGAAGCTCTTGTAGATTCTGACCGGGTTATAGCCATGCAAGAAGAGCCTCATCAGTTTAAAAGGAACAAGGTCTAGCACCTTGAACTACAACCTAAGGATAGAACAATTATTAAAACTAAGTGGGTGTTCAAAAACAAGTTAGATGAGTTGGGAACAGTCATTAGGAACAAGGCTAGGTTGGTGGTCCAAGGTTACAATCAAGAAGAAGGGATTGACTATGAAGAAACGTTTGCACTTGTAGCAAGGTTAGAGGCTATTTGAATCTTGGTAGCCTTTGCAGCCCACATGGAGATCAAGTTGTACCAAATGGATGTCAAGAGTGTCTTCCTTAATGGATATCTTAAAGAAGAGGTATATGTAAAACAACCCTCTGGTTTTGAAAGTCCTGATTTTCCTAACCATGTTTTCAAACTCGACAAAACACTTTATGGTCTAAAAGAAGCTCCTAGAGCTTGGTATGAACGATTATCAAGTTTCTTAATTGAGAATGATTTTCAAAGAGGCAAGATAGATAATACCTTGTTTTTGAAATCTAAGAGGGAACATTTGTTGATTGTCTAAGGATATGTCGATGACATTATATTTGGTGCAACCAACAATGATTTATGTGATGAATTTTCAAAATTGATGAGAAGTGAGTTTGAGATGAGCATGATGGGCGAGCTTAGTTTTTTCATAGGCTTGCAAATTAAACAAACCTCAAACAGAACTATGATCCATCAACAAAATATGTCAATGAACTCTTTAAGCGGTTTGGGATGGAATCAGCTAAGCCCATGGACACTCTTTCCACTAGATTGGTGATGGATGATGGAAGTCCTTCAGTTAATGAAAAATCATATAGGGGTATGATAGGGTCACTCCTATACCTAACCGCTAGTAGACCTGACATTGTTTTCAGTGTTTGTTTGTGTGTCCGTTTTCAGTCAAATTCAAAAGAAACACACTTGATAGCTGTAAAAAGAATTTTTAGATATTTGAAAAACACCTCTGATCTGGCACTATGGTATCCATGTGGACGCAACTTTGACCTCATTGGGTATGCTGATACTGATTATCTTGGATTTCTAGTTGATAGAAAAAGCACCTCAGGTATGGCTACTTTTCTTGGGCCCTGTTTGGTCTCTTGGTCTACAAAGAAACAGCACTCAGTTGCCATGTCCACAGTAGAAGCCGAGTATGTAGCGGCTGCTTCTTGTTGTGCTCAATTGTTGTGGATACGATAACAACTCAAGGATTTTGGTGTTGACACGAGATGCATTCCCATATTTTGTGATAATACAAGTGCAATTAACATTACCAAAAATTCATGTCAACATAAAAGGACAAAGCATATTGATGTTCGCCATCACTTCTTAAGAGACAATGTAGAAAAGGGCTTGATTTCAATGAATTTTTGTGCCACTAATGAACAAATTGCTGATATTTTTACCAAGGTACTAATTAGAGATCAATTTGAAAGGAATAGGCTTGAATTGGGTTTGATTAAGAGAACTTGAACGAACTTCATCAACCCCCAACGATTGACTAGTAAGGTCTTATGCCAATAAATTAATTCATTGGATGCATTCAACTTGTTGTGCGGTTAATTGCATATGTATGGAATCTGATATGGCTGACAGTCGTTGAGGTCTAATGATACTGCCCTTATTGTCCTTTGGTACCGAGTATATAATAGTCAAGAACAGGCGCTAAGAATAGGTCAGACCACTGGTTGTATCATATGTTATCAAGATATCATATCCTTTCGTGTGTTGGGAATTGGATTTTTCCTTTATTACACCTCCACTAAAATCTGCAGCTCTTCCTAAAGTGTAATGATTCCTTGGCATGCAAATTCCTTCTCTCTCTCTAAAACCAGCGGCCGAAAAAAGGGGAGGACCATGTTCACTTGAAGCGAAGAAATCAAGAAAAAGGGAAGGATAATTACTTAACATACTCAAGGCGCCACCACCATCGTCGGCGGCAGATACCCCGGTGCCCACTTATGGTATTTAGTGTTGATTTGAGGCCTGTAGGAATTGAACTTGAGGCCATACCCCCTATTAGGTCAGTTTTAGGATGGGATTTAGTGTTGTATGAACCCCATATGACCGAGCCAAAATTCCCTGAGGAAAGTGGAGAATTTGTGACTGTGGAGGACTGGGCTGAGGAAGATGAACCTCCTCTACGGTTCACACGAACCGTGAAACCAACCTCAACAACCACCTCTCAAATAGCAGCCAAACCGTCCACTCAATGCAGAGTCAAGACCAGCACAACAACCATTGTACCTCCCATCACTACCCTGCGTTGGCCTCGTATTCGGAATGTGGGTCCTGCCATCCCACTGGACCTCCCCAAGGACAAGGCTACTAGACCTTCAAAGAAGCCTAAATCCACTCCCAAAAGACTGTCCAAACCACCTGTAAAAACAGCCTTCCAAACACCTTCCCCAACTGTGCCCTTGAAGAAACGTGCCCCGAAATGGGGTTCTCCAGAACAGGGGTATGACCTGGGTGAGAGAAGTGAGGAACCCTCGAAAAAGAAATCACGAAAGTCAATGACCCAGGGGGAAAGGTATAGACATTTCTTGCAGAAAGTCGTGGTGCGAGGGAAGATAGTAAAGGTTTTATGTTTCCAAGAACAGGGCATAGAGGTGTTCTTGGACAAATTGCGAGCACAGGGTTGGCTGGATACGTTTACCAATACTAAGAGGGGCTGTTCAGTACCTAAATTAGCGAATTTTATGTTAATTGTGAGGTCACTAATGGGATAGTGACTAGCTCTGTTCACGGTCGGGAACTTTGTTTTGATGCTGATAATCTGGGGGCTTGGCTTAGGGTACCCTGTAAAGGGTTTGATGTGTATGTCAGGGAGGATAAAACTGTTCTGAGCAATGACTAATTGTTGGATCTCACCAGAAAACTAGCCCAACAACCTGACCTAAGTGCACCCCGGTCTGTAAGAAAGGGGGAAATGCAGCCTTTACATCGGTTGTTATTCTGGTTTGTCATTAAGAATGTGATACCTCGGGGGCAGGGACGCAATCTTGCAGACTCTATAGACATGTACCATATTGACCTCCTCGATCGGGGAGAGCCAATTAATTTGCTTGCTATCATGATTAGTCACAGTGGACAGATTGCCAACACTTCCAGAAGCCTTGATATGGGCTATGGTTTTCTTTTGACTTCGGTGTTTGAGGCTCTGGGGATCCCTTTGCAAAAGAGAATGGGCTTTTAGATAACCGATGAAATAGGGAGCAATACTTTACTTGGGTGTGGGTTCCAAATTAAGAAGAGAGATGGAACTGTGTTAGAACAAGGACCCAAAACACCCTTTGGCCCTGGTCCCCGTCCTATTTCTAGTACGGCAACATCGTCCAACACTACCACGGCTGCGACTCTCATGCAGGATCAGCTCCATCTGAAGGAGGAGATTGCTGAAGTGAAGCAAGCACTGGCTGAAGAAAATGCCTTGAATGCGCAACGCCATGAGGATATTCTTCATGCCCTCTCTGCCCTCACGGCTAAACTTGCTCCATTCTCCTTTTCTCCCTGATTCATCTCTGTTTTTTGCCCTGTTCCCATCAACGCTGTTCACCTTTCTATTTGGTTAATCTTGATTCTGCATGTGATTGACAATGGTTACATCTATTTTTAGTTTGGTTTGGTTATTCCATGCCATTGCTTGCCTTTGCTGTTTGTGTATTTGTGCGTAACCGAGATGGCCAATACCATTATGTACCATATACTTGACTGTATCGTGGATTATTTTCCCTCATTACCTGTGGTGGTGAGTGCATACGCACTGAATTTATGCATGTGGCCTCCTGGACCTTTTCGATGATGTCAAAAGGAGGAAGACAAGTATTACCATGTTCCAATTAAATCAGCTGGTTTAAGTTGACCTCCTATTCTTATGTATCCCTCCTGTGTGATCTAGATACTTTGAACTAAGTTTGGCACTAATGTTTTTGCCCTCTGCTATGTCTCACCATTGATGGTCATTTGGCTTGTCATCATCAAAAAGGGGCAATTTGTTGAATCAATCTTATATAAGGTTTTGATTATTACAACTTAAATGTGCTAATTATGCTTTACTTGAGTTGAGTGCTAGAATCATGTGATAAGACAAATTGCAAATATCCTAGATATCAATTCGAAATATCATGCTTGAAGCTATGTGATAACATTATATGTTGAAAGCGACAGAAGTTGCAAACACCCTGAAGAACAGGTCGAAGAAGCTGAAATCATCAAAGTGGATATATATGCACATCATCAGCAGAGTACAAGAGTCTTTAGAGTCTTACGGCTAAGTACTGGTTATATTTGTCTAGATTCTTGTTAATATGCCAAAGAAAAACTTGACTTAACACTCACCTTGAAGGAATTATTTAAGCCGACTCATAACACTGCTCAGAACAATTAAGCAAACAGGTCTGAAGTGCTCTGAGGGCAGTAGGGATGGCAAAAAGTTGGGGAATACCCGTCCCAGCTGGGGCCCCGGCCCGAAGTGGGGGGAAATCCCCGTTCCCAAAGGGGACGGGGACGGGGACGGGGAGGAAAATTAATCCCCGCTCGGGGATGGGGACGGGGACGGGGACATAGTTCAACCCGTCCCCGTCCCCATTTCCCCGCCGGGGATTTTGCCCCGTTCCCATCCCCGTCCACAATTCCCCGATTGGGGAAAAATCCCCGCCTCCGCCCTCAATTTTAATTAAAATTACAAAAATAACCTTATTTTCAAAATTTTTAAATGAAACAACTAAGGTTATATATGTAATTTTCTTTGTAAAAATCCTAGGTATATACTGAATTTGGTACTCATGGCCGTAAAGAGTTTAGAAGGTAAGGAAAAATCAGTAGGTAAAAATCACCGTTGGGGCCCCGACGGGGATTAAATCCCCGCTGGGGATGGGGATAGGGGGCAATTTTTTCCCCGCAACGGGGAACGGGGCGGGGACGGGGGGCGGGGACTTCGGCGGGGACGGGGAATATACTCCCCGTCCCCAACCCGCCCCGTTGCCATCCCTAGAGGGCAGCGAGTGCAAAAATCGATTTTCAAAGATTTTCAAGAGTTTTCCTACTGCCAAAATTCCTAATATATTTAGGATCGATTTTCTGATAATATTGTATTTTAGAAAGAGTACTTTCCTAAATAATATTGGTCTCCTGAAAAGATTTTCCAAAAGATTTTATCTTATCCTTAAAAGATATGATTTCTTAAAATGATAATTTCTTGAAGGATTTAATTCTTTTAGGATACTGAGTATTTTCAAAGTTATTATGGAAATCAAATCCTCACTTTTTTGTGGGTATATTAGCACTTGCTTCTCATCTCTTCATGCTACGGTTTTTCAAGGCAAACATCAAGTTTTTTTGTGAGCTTATTCTCTGAGTGAAAAACCTTTAAGGAGGGTGCTAAATTGAGTCGTTCCTTCTAGCATAATAGGATTTGTAAGTGTAACTTACATTCAACTTGGTTAGAAGTATAAAAGTAAGGTGGTCTTCTATTCTTTTTTGTCATCAGTTAAGTCTAGAGTGTGTCCAAGTCTTGGGAGATTTCTGGACGTGTTGTGTGACTTATTCTCAGGTGGAGAATAATTACGTGTGTGTAACTAGAGTCTCGGGGGAGACTAAGTTACGTGTGTGACATTGTCACGTATGTTACATAGTGTAATGAATGTGGCATGTGTTAGTGAAAGTGTTTGTTGAAATCCTACAGAGGTAGGTCGTGGTTTTTACACCTCAATTGGGCCAAAGGTGGTTTTTCATGTAAAATCTTGTGTCTCCTTTATTTCCACATTCAAAGTTTTTTTTATGCCTTACTACAAACACCTCTTCCAACAGGCCTAATGAGTGTTCTGAAACAAAATGAAAAAAATTGAAAGACACAATTCACCCCCCTCTTGTGTCCTTGTGTGCCTTAAAACTTAATATTATTTAAATACAAAAGAATTTTAAAAGGAAGTTTTAGATGCCGATTGAATTGAAATCTGTAATAATAATTTATAAAAACCATAGACGTCTATAATTTTGGTGTTGGAAGAATATCTCGCTCAAGAGTGCTACAATCGATCAGCAGATCAATATCAGTCAAGAAATTGTAATAGATCTGTGGGTTTCTTCCCCATGCTGTATCAAGAAACAACAAACATGGGAAGACGAGCGATCAGTGTGTTTTAAGTTAGTATTTTTGATGTTGGGATATGATTTTGATATTAAAGATTATATTTTCATTAGTCGAGTATGCACAGTAAGTGTCGTATGTCGTATTATGGATGATCAATAAATTATTCATTTCCTTGCAAAAAGAAAAAAACCATAGGCACTTTCTATGCGAGAGGATGTGCTTCCTTTATCCATCCCATCCTTTGGGAGGGCGGGGTAAAAAAGGGTCCCTTCTTGGCAATAAACTTTTTCCGCCCTTCGATTCCTCTTACTCATAAAGTCCTTGGTCTTACAGTCATGAGATCTACCTCAAACTAAAAAAAAGAAAACACTAATATCATAGAAAAGAAATGTCTTTTCTGTATACTTTCCTTGGTTATCTTGCTACCGCGGGCTTTACGCAATCGATCAGATCAGGAGTGTTGTTGTGACAGTGTCGGGAGCGTGAAGTGACGTTAGCAAAGTCAGGCCCATATTGGGGCTTTTTGTCAGAACGAAGGTACGAAGGACTAGTCTTGCTCTTTCCTTCAGTGCTTAGTAGCCGGTACCAATTGAATTAACTCTTACATGTGGGAGTTGCCCTTAAGGCGATCACACCATACATCATGATGAGTTAATAAATCTAGAGTGAAGAAAAATAATCTCATTTTATAAGTTGATGATTTGATATTAGTTATTTCCCCTATAATCGTCCCTTTGGGGGTGGGGCTATCCCTTGCATGGCGATCTGGTTGTACGTGCAATGGGTTTAGACCTGCAAATTACTATATGCACCTGGTAGTTTATACTCCCAGACCCATGTCAGCGCTATGTGTTCATGCTATGTCATTTTTTTTTTCAGTGGCAGTTTCACACAAAATAGACATAATCGTCCACGATTTTTGTATAACCGTTTTTCCCATTCTTTTTTTTTTAAAAAAAATCTGACAGTTTTTTCATTCTATTTTCTGCTATCCGATTTTTCTTTTTTTTTTTTAACATTATTCACCGTGATGAGGAAAATGATCAGAAGCTAGCGACTGTTGTCAGTGTTTCAGGGATGCTGAGTTCATTGCATTTGATGGTTGGTGTTATTACATTCGGCTTTTGATTGAATTTTTGAGGTTATTATTTTAGTTTGCATTTTCAAGCTTAAGGATATTGTTCATTGCCATTATCATTTTGGTTGATGGACAAGAGCATTGCTCATATTGGAGGTGATGTTTTTGAAGATCATTCGGTTTCTAAAATTTTGATTCGTGAGTTAACTAATCTCCTAATGTTGATTTATATTTTTCTTGGTGTATTGATCTATGTTTTGATGAGTTTTATGTTCGGTTTTTGTTAGCTCTGTTTGATGTGGAAGCTTTGGATGTTGTTGCTAATGAGGGCCAGGAAGACATGTCCGGTTAGTGTAGTACGCATTGACTGTGTTTGTTGTTCGTTATTTGTGTTATTAGGTTCATTGTTCTTTGAAGTAAGGTCTTCCTCATTGTTGCACTTCTTGTTGTTCATTATTTATTATGTATATCTTTTTCACAAAGTCAATATGTTGAAACGTGGATTTGTTTATCGTATTAAGTTGGGGTGTTTAACTGGTAACTATATTGTACTTTGCATTTGTAAATATTGAACTTATTGATTTGGGTTGTCCTTGTGTCTATTGGGTTGAAGATATTATTGTGGTGCTTTGGTAGGTTGCGTTGTAGATGTCATTCACTTTTGTACATGTAGTTGTTCATTATTGCCCTTAGTAATGTTCACTGATAGTGCTCTCCAATTATTTTAGGATGTCCGTTCAGTAAGTGGGACATTACTGAAGCTGAACCTTTGCCAGAAGTGTTGGTTGGGGCTATTGCTACCTCAGAATGTGAAGCATTTCATATTTACAATGATTATGCATATAAGGTTGGTTTTTGTGTTCGGTATTCGAAGGTGCGTCATAGATGTATAGTGAAAGGAGGTGGGTTATGTATGTGCCAGTTTTGTTGTTGGAAAGCTGGATTCAAGCAAGATAAAGGTCAACATCACAAGGATCATACGAATGTAGATGTCAGGACTGGTTGTAAGGTGTTTGTTCAGTTTCATATAGATGAGGATGGTAAGTGGGTTGTTACTCAGTATGATACTAAAAATAATCATGCTTTGTGTAGTCCAAGTAAGTGACATTTGTTGCCTTCACATCGAGAAGTATCTGAGGAGGATATTTTATTTGTTAAATAGCTTAGGGAGTTGGGAATAGGAGTTGCGGAGTTGGAGACACTTTATATTTGTATTGTTTTGTATTTATGGTTCAAAATATGTAGTGAGTCAAACTATATGACTTGTGATTTGGACATATTTTAATGTAGATGGTAATTTTTGGTATTGATTGATTGCACTTCTTGCTTCTTTTGAGTTCTAATAAGAAATAGGTTTTGTAGAGAACCTTCTCCCTTCATACGGTGAACTAATGCAAAATTAATAGTGAACCATGTATCACTTACACAATCAGAATTAGGGTGTTTTAGAGTGCACTGATCTAAATTGCTTAGTGAACTACTTCAAAGCTTTCATTAAAGCATTTTAAACTTATACATATTGAGAATTATTCAACTTAGAGACATCGATGGAACTATTTAAAAAAAAATAATGAAGTAATTTAATATGTGTTGTTGACTTTCATAGTGACCAATATTGCATACATTAGTGAACTTTCCTTTTAAAATTACCAGTGTTCTGTGTTAGATTTAATGTGAATACCTATTATGCTATTTAGTGATCATTCCTCATTTAGGCAGTGAACTAATGCAAATTATTTAGTGATCCAAGTAAAACTTACATATATAGCATGATGTATAGTGAACTTCATTCAATTTCCCATTGAACTACATCAAAGCCCTTAGTGAACCAAGTAAATATGCTACCTATGCAGATTTGAGTCATCCAATTTGTGTGTTGAACATTATGAGTTTATTATCTTTCTAAAATTTTCTGCTTTTGGTGTCCAATGCGTTTCTTTGTTATGTGTTTCTTTGTAGTTGTGGTCAATACTTGGGCATTAGGCTTTATGTGTACGCACTATGGGGACTAGATTTGTGTAAGGCATTGTTGATTTAGGAACCCACATTAACAATTAATAAGTATAGAATACTTTCGATAAATATAGAAAATGAAGATCTACATTTGTCATGTACTAAAAGTTATACATTAGGAACATTGTGTGCTCTATACACAATTGTTTTGAAATAAGCAAAGTAACTGATAGTAGGGTATTTCTACTGCTGCAAGTGTTGCATTACTTTTTCCCTTTGCTGGAAGTCTTCTTTCGCTGCTTCTTGTACTTGGACCCGTACTTGATTCAGTTCACTCTCTAATATCATTGCTTCGCACCTTGAACGTAGATGTTTGACGAACTCTTCCTGCATTTTCGACATGTGTATGGTATATTAGCACTTTTAAATGTAATGCGTGTTTTTGAACTTTGCATTTGAATTATAGCTAATTTGCAGTTGATATTGGTTTATGAATGAAATGTATGGGTTACCTTGTTCTTTTCGAAACCAGTTGACCAATACTTGACACTTCCTCCCTGAAATGACTCCATATGGAGTATGGCATAAATTTCGCAATCATGTATGTTGGTGTCATCTTACCAAGTTAGATTCCAAAATACAAGGGTAAATTTGCTCACGTCAATCCCTTAGTGAACTCAATTATTGTACTTAGTGAGCTAATTGATAACCCATAGTAATGGAATCCTACCTAGCCAAGACCTTGACCATGAAGAATCAAGTCCAACACATCCAAGAACAAGGTCCTAAGTGAAGAAGATGGCTCACATTTTGCAAGAAGTTCAAACAGTAACAAATGGGCTAACTGACCAGAAAATGCCCGGTTTTGTTCACCTCATTTCTTAAGCTACGTTGTGGCTTAAGCCTAATATTTTTGCATTTTTGGAATCCTCATGATGTTAACTTTCAGGTCCAAGCATTGATTTCAAATCATGCACATAAGAGGATGGGAGATCAAGGCCTTTTTCCTAACCGGTCAGATTGGACTCCATTATGCACGACTTAAAGTTTGAGCCTAATTACCCTAATTACACAAGCTATAACCTTGATTTCTTGGAGGGGGGTCTATACACATCCCAAAGTTACCCCCTAGCTGAAAACCAAATTATACTCACTTTTGATAAGCTTAAACTTTATCAAAAAATCAGCCAGAATTGTGCTTGAACCGGTTTTGCATAACCCGGTTCTTTCTCTTGATGTAGTCGGCTCTCTCACCTACAAAGCTAATTGGCATGCTTTACTAGACTTGGCACATGTCCCAAGACACTCTATGATAGGTTGCTGCTTGGGAAGTTCAACCAATGAGAAGCAAGCAGCCATGGAAGATGTCTCTTGCATTTGATTGGATACCCGAAAAGGGAGAGCTTCTTTACGGCTGGCTAATGGTGTTCAAGCAAGCAATCAGCATGTTTAGGCTTTAATCTTGAGTAGATTGGTGTATAATAAGCATTAGTACTACATTACTTCATGATTTGAATGTATTAGATTAGTTTGAGGAAGCTTGTACTTAGTTAAGCACCAACCGGTTTGTATTAGTCTTTAATACCTTTCCTAGTTAGTAAGGAAAGGTAGAGGTGTGTGCTTAGTTGTGTGCTTGCTAGCCTAGCCCTTTTGCTGGTTACTTAAAAGAACCACACGGCCAGAGCAAGAACATAACCTACTTTGATATGTGAAATAAGTTTGAGAGCTCCTTAGCTTTCTCTCTTCAAACCTTGCTTGCTTATCCTTAATTAGGCCAATTAAGGTGGTGTTCAAGTAAAGTCTTAACCTTGATTAAGTGGTGATTTCTGTATCTTAGCTAAGATTAAGGGCCCTAGACTCATGTTTAGTGGTGTTTCTGTATCCATTCATTGAGTTTAGTCTATCCTATCTTTGGTTACTTCACATGGATTCAAGAGAAGCAAAGTGAGTTTACTAGATTTAATTTTGAGTTAGTAATCCATAGCTTTGAATCTCTACCATTTTCAATTCATTTACAAGCTTTCTTACATCCATTCCCATGTTCAATCAAAGCTAAGACTACCCCTTTTGGTCTAGCTTTCATTCAAAACACATAGCCAAATTCAACCGTGCAAAGTGACTAGTTTCGGCCTTTGCAATCAGCAAGTTGGCACGACCGCCCTGTGCCTAAGAGCACGACCATGCCACCCTTAGGCTGTGAGTTTCCCTTGGTTTTAAGTTGAGTTCTTGTTGTGTGTTGGCTAGCGTTGTTCCTTCCCTTGAGCTTCACATCATATTTGGTCTCAGAGCTGAGTTTCTCCTTGGCCTGGTATTCAATCCACACATCCAAGTTCCTTTATTCTCCATTAATCAAACACAAACTAGATTCTATTCTTCACTTAAACCAAGTACAATATGAGTACTAGTTTAAGTCTAAAAGAGAAACTTGATGCTGTTTTGAATAGTAATCATGAAATTACTTCTTCTAATCAAGAGTTGAAGAGTTCAAATCAAGAGTTAAAGGCCCAGAATGAGTATTTACGCAAGCAATTGGGTATTTTTCTCAAATAAAAGCAGAAGATGAATGAAGAACCGGTCTATTCTGACCCACGAGGACAAGAGCAAGTCTTCAGCCATGCCCTTGATTCTTCTAGTGATAAGGAACCATGGAGAAGGCCACGACTAGAACCTAGAATGCAAGCTAACTCTAATGATTTAGAGTTGAGATTCCTGAATATGAAGGCAAGCTCGACGCATAAGAATTCTTGGATTGGTTACACACGGTGGAGAGGGTATTTGAGTACAAAGACGTTCCAGAAGACATGAAAGTCAAGTTGGTAGCCTTGAGACTACATAAGTATGCTTGTTTATAGTGGACCAATTTATGTGCTAAAAGAGTTAGGGAACGTAAGGCTAAAATCAGAACTTTGGAAAAGATGAAAACAAAGTTAAAGGCTAGATTTCTTCCACTCACGTATGTTCAAGATTGCTATTCACAACTTCATAATCTGAACCAAGGCAATCTAAGTGTTAAAGAATATGCTAGGGAGTTTGAAAAGCTTGTGATTAAATGTGATCTCCAAGAACCAGAAGAACAAACAATAGTTAGATACTTGGGAGGACTTAATCCTAGGTATTCTAATGTTGTTGAATCACAAGCTTATACCACTTTTCATGAGGTTTGCGTGCTAGCTCACAAGATTGAACAACAAAAGAAAGCAAGACAAACCTTTAAACCTTCAAATCAGAAACCCCCAAACCGGAGCCAACCCTTTAACAAGGGGAGTTCCCAATCGGTTCTTACGCCTCAAACCCCTTTCCCTTTTAATCCACAAAGAACCCAAGCACCACAAAAGGCCCCAGCACCCCCAAGTCGACCTAGCCCCAATCCTATGAGCACTAGAAGGTGTTTTAAGTGCTAAGGATTAGGCCACATTGCCTTGGAGTGCCCTAACCGTAAGGTGAGCACTTTGGCCGAGTGGAGGACCGAGGACGAACAAAGAGAGAACATTTTTCATACTAGGTGCACGGTTCAAGGCAAAGTTTGTTCTTTGATTATTGATGGTAGGAGCTGTGCTAATGTAGTTTCTCTTAGCATGATTGAGAAAGTAGGCTTGCAAGCTATGGCCCATCCCCATCCATACAATATACAATGGCTGAATCAAAGCAAAGGGCTTCAAGTAAACTCACGGAGCCTCATTTCATTGTCCATTGGTAAGAGTTATCAAGATCAGCTTTGGTGTTATGTTATACCTATGGATGCTTGTCATGTATTATTGGGCAGGCCATTGTTGTATGACCGAAAGGTATTGCATGATGGTTTCTTGAATACATACTCCTTGTCTAAGGAAGGTAAGAAGATTACCTTAAAGCCATTGTCACCATCCAAAATCCTTAAAAATAAACCCACAAAAGGCCATGAACATTCTGGTTGCTTACTTACTTTTAGTGAAACTCTCTTAAAAGCTTGTAATAATGAATTTAAGGCTTTTAAAGAGTGGATCTTAATCCTTCAAGATGAACCAAAATCCCCCATGCCAACTCACCCCTTTGCCAAATCACTCATCCAAACATTTTGTCACTTGTTCCCATAAGAGATACCCTCAGGTTTACCCCCAAAAAGGGATATCCTAGTTCTATCCTTCCAAATAAACCAGCTTATAGAATGAACCCAAAGGAAAGTATGGAGATTCAAAGGCAAGTAGAGGAGTTAATGTCAAAAGGGCTTGTGCGTGAGTCCTTAAGCCCTTGTGCCGTACCTGCCTTGTTGGTTCCCAAGAAGGATGGCAGCCAACGAATGTGTGTGGATAGTAGAGTCATAAACAAAATCACAATCAAGTATAGGTACCTCATACCTAGGCTTGAAGATATGCTGGATGAACTACATGGCTCTAAGGTATTTTCAAAGAATGATCTTCGAAGTGGCTACTACCAAATCAGGATAAGAGAGGGAGATGAATGGAAGACGGCATTTAAGACTAAGGGAGGTTTATATGAATGGCGAGTTATGCCATTTGGTCTTTCTAATGCTCCTAGCACATTCATGAGGCTAATGAATCAAGTATTCAAGCCCTACATTGGCAAGTTCATGGTGGTCGACTTTGATGACATCCTAATATATTCCAAGGATGAGCAAGCACACCAAGATCATCTCAATCAGATTATGCATGTCCTGGAATGTGAGCAACTATATGGTAATCTTAAGAAATGTACTTTCTTCACCCAGGAAGCTACATTCTTAGGATCCATTGTTTCTGGAGAAGGTATCAAGGTAGATGAGGGGAAGATAGAGGCTATTCGGACTTGGTCTCAACCACAAAGTATACATGATGTTCGAAGTTTTCATGGCTTAGCTTTCTTTTGCAGGATGTTCATTAGAAATTTCAGTACGATCATGTCTCCCATGACTGAAGTGCTTAAGGGAGCATCATTCCAATTGAACCCTAAAGCACAATCTGTCTTTGAAGAAGTGAAGAAGAGACTAAATCAAGCACCTGTCCTAGCTTTACCGTGCTTTGGGAAGGTCTTTGAAGTTGAGTGTGATGCATTTAGAGTGGGAATTGGTAGAGTTCTTACTTAGGAAGGTAAACCATTGGCCTTCTTTAGTGAGAAACTATGTGATTCAAGGAGAAAATATTCCACCTATGACAAGGGATTCTATGCTATCATTCGGTGTCTAGAGCATTGGAGCCATTATTTAGTGGCTAGTGAGTTTATACTTCATTCTGATCAGGAGGCATTGAAGTACATTCAAGGCCAACACAAGCTTAACACACGCCATGCTAAATGGGTTGAGTTCCTTCAGTCCTTGCACTCCACCATAAAGCACAAGTCAAGGAAGATGAATCAAGGTGCGGATGCATTATCAAGGAGACATCTCCTTATGTTTCAACTAGATGCTCTTATTCTTGGTTTTGATCATCTTAAGAGTTTGTATGCTGAAGATGAAGACCTTGGGAACCTTTATTCTGCATGTTCCAAGCACCCCAAGGGAGATTTCTTAATCCAGGAAGGCTATCTATTCAAGGGAGTACGGTTGTGTATTCCCAAGTGCAGCACTCGTGAGCTCTTAGTTAGGGAAGTTCATGGTGGTTCCTTGGCAGGACATTTTGGAGAGTCCAAGACCTTAACCATGTTAAGGGAGCATTATTACTGGCCAGGGATGGAGAAGGATGTTCAAGACATCCTAAGAAGGTGTTGGATGCGCCAAGCAACCAAGAGTCACACCCTACCTCACGGTTTATACACCCCACTACCCGTGCCTACTCTACCTTGGGTGGACGTGAGCATGGATTTCATTTTGGGACTACCTAAAATCCAAAGGGGGAAGGACTCAATATTTGTGGTGGTAGACAGATTTTCAAAGATGGCACATTTCATTCCTTACAACAAGACCAACGATGCTACACACACTGCCGAGCTATATTTCAAGGAGGTAACAAGACTGTATGGTATCCCTAAGTCCATTGTTTCAGATAGGGATACAAAATTTCTGAGTCATTTTTAGATTACTCTCTGGAACAAGCTTGGTACCAAATTGCTATTTAGTACCACTTGTCACCCCCAGACTGAAGGCCAAACTGAGGTAACTAATCGACCCTTAGGCACTCTCCTAAGAGCTTTGATTAAACCTCATGCTAAAGCTTGGGATTTACTCTTACCACATGCTGAGTTTGCATACAACAAGGCCCCCAACAAGGCTATTGGTCTTTCACCATTTAAGGTGGTGTATGGGATTGATCTTCTAAGTCCAAATGATCTTACCCCATGGCCTCAAGACCAGAAACCCCATGTTGATGCAACAACAAGAGTAAAAGAGATTCAGAAGCTCCTTGAGTTGGTAAAGGCAAGAATAGAGAAGACCAATGCAACTTATGAAGCACAAGCCAACAAGCATAGGAGAAAGATTGCATTTCAACCTAGAGACTTAGTATGGATCCACGTGAGGAAGGAAAGATTTCCTTCTAAAAGGAAGAATAAGCTCATGCCACGAGCTAAAGGTCCATTTGAAGTCTTAGAAAGGATCAATGGCAATGCTTACAAGGTTGATTTACCTGTTGATTATGAGGTTTAAGCCATGTTCAATGTGGCATATTTGAGCCCCTTCTATCCGGACACTTCCCCACCAGATTTGAGGATCAAATCTTTTCAACAAGGGGAGGATGATGGAATCCTACCTAGCCAAAACCTTGACCATGAAGAATCAAGTCCAACACGTCCAAGAACAAGGTCCCAAGTGAAGAAGATGGCTCACATTTTGCAAGAAGTTCAAATAGCAACAAACGGGCTAACCCGCCAGAAAATGCCCGGTTTTGTTCACCTCATTTCTTAAGCTACATTGTGGCTTAAGCCTAATATTTTTGCATTTTTGGAATCCTCATGATGTTAAATTTCAGGTCCAAGCATTTATTTCAAATCATGCACACAAGAGGATGGGAGATCAAGGCCTTTTTCCTAACCGGTCAAATTAGGCTCCATTATGCACGGCTTAAAGTTTGAGCCTAATTACCCTACTTACACAAGTTATAACCTTGATTTCTGGGGGGGGGGGGTTATACACATCCCAAAGTTACCCCCCATGGCTGAAAACCAAATCATACTCACTTTTGATAAGCTTAAACTTTGTCAAAAAACCGGCCAAAATTGTGCTCGAACCGGGTTTTGCATAACCTGGTTCTTTCTCTTGATTTAGCCGGCTCTCTCACTTGGAAAGCTGATTGGCATGCTTTACTAGACTTGGCACATGTCCCAAGACACTCTATGATAGGTTGCTGCCTGGGTAAGTTCAACCAATGAGAAGCAAGCAGCCATGGAAGATGTCTCTTGCATTTGATTGGATAGCCGAAAAGGGAGAGCTTATTTACGGCTGGCCAATGGTGTTTAAGCAAGCAATCAGCATGTTTAGGCTTTAATCTTGAGTAGATTGGTGTATAATAAGCATTAGTACTACGTTACTTCATGATTTGAATGTATTAGATTAGTTTAAGGAAGCTTGTACTTAGTTAAGCACCAATCGGTTTGTATTAGTCTTTAATACCTTTCCTATTTAGTAAGGAAAGGTAGAGGTGTGTGCCTGGTTGTGTGCTTGCTAACCTAGCCCTTTTGCTGGTTACTTAAAAGAACCACACAACGATAGCAAGAACATAACCTACTTTGATATGTGAAATCAGTTTGAGAGCTCCTTAGCTTTCTCTCTTCAAACCTTGCTTGCTTATCCTTAATTAGGCCAATTAAGATGGCGTTCAAGTCAAGTCTTAACCTTGATTAATGTGGATGGTTTTTGAGGGGTGGAAAATAAACTAAAAATCAAAAGGAAACCTCAAGCACTCGATTGTCAGTCATAATACTTAAGGGTCGGTCCTCAGGAAAGACGTGAGATTTTATGGTCATTAACTGATTGACTAAACTAAATGGAATTACTTAAACCAATCTAATAACCTAATTCAACTAAACTCATCTAAACTACTAAATCAACTGAGTCACATAAACTACTAATCAACTAATTTAGCTTAACTAAGAATTGAAACGAACTAAACTAAACCTTACTAGATTGAATTCAGCAACATTCGGCAGAGCTAACTAATTGAGCAAAATCATCCAATTAAGCTACACAAATAGGCAATTTTAGGGGAGGGGAATTTATGGAAACAGGAAGGAAAGCAGAAACAAACATCATCAAGCTAACTTATGCAAAATCTCATATCATAATCAACCAAAAGCAATAATCTGATTCACTACCTCACTAATCAGCAATAGGGGAAACGAATTGAGCAAAACAACACCAAACCGTAGCAGGGGTAGGGGAAACAGAACCGAAACAAAATGAAGGCAACAGGGGAGATGAATACTCACAAGAGCTGTGAATCCCAAAATGCAACCATCGAATGACCCAAAAGCAGCCATTCGAACGAACCAAAAGCAGGGGAAAGGGGGAAATAGAATGAAATTGGACAAAATTGCAACCAAACTTCGCGATTCATGAACAAAAATCCCAAATCAAAGCTTAATTACATGGATTTAAAGGCTGTAAACAACTGATTAATCGAAACCCTAAATCGAAAACTCAATCTAAAAACCGAGTACGAAAACGAAAACAAAAATAAAATTAAACTAAACCTAAAACGGAATTAAAACCTAGACTAACCCTAAAATTACCTACTCTTAAATTACCTACTTTTCGAACCCTGGCGTCATCTTCAACCCTTTATACCCGAAGCCTTTCTTTTCTTGACCCTTTGATGGAGTGGACAGTGAAGATGAGGCCAGCGAAGGTGATGTCGTGGAAGAGAGAGAGGAAGGAGATGGTGAAGTTGAGGGCTGGTTTCGGGTTTTGTGGTTTCGGTGGATGGGATGGTGTGAAGTTGAAACTGTGGGTGGGGTTTCTGGGTTTGGGGTTTTCTGTAGGCAAGGGTGATGTGCTGGAAGAGAGAGAGAGATGACGAGGTAGAAAGAGAGAGAGAAGCGAGATGGCAGAAAGGATAGGCATGGCGAGGTCTCGGGGGTTAGGGCTAAATCGAGGGTTCTGGGTTGGACGAAGCTTCTGGGAATCAAAGAAGAAGCAAACGCGAATGAGTGAGGAGGAGAGAGAAATTGAAGTGGAGGGGGAAGACTTAAGAACTAAATCGGTCACATGCCTAGCACATGCTGGCTGGATCGGGTTTTAATTAAACCGGTCGGTCCGATTTTTTTTGGACCGGTTCTCTTGTAAATCTTGGGCCCATTCTGTGGAATTTTGGACCGGTTCTTCAATTCCCACCATTTTCTCTATTTTTTCCGCATTTTGGCCCTTTTTTTCGCATTTATTAAAAATCTGTAAAATAAAATAAAATCAGCTAAAAACCTTAAAAATATTATTAAAACGAGCATAAAACCGGTGAAAAAGTACCTTAAAAATAGCACATTTTTAGCTTAAACAATGAAGTGGTGATTTCTGTATCTTAGTCAAGATTAAGGGCCCTAGACTCATGTTTGGTGGTGTTTTTGTATCCATTCATTGAGTTTAGTCTATCCTATCTTTGGTTACTTCACACGGATTCAAGAGAAGCAAAGTGAGTTTACTAGCTTTAATTTTGAGTTAGTAATCCATAACCTTGAATCTCTACCATTTTCAATTCATTTACAAGCTTTCTTACATCCATTCCCATGTTCAATCAAAGCTAAGACTACCCCCTTAGGTCTAGCTGCGATTCAAAACACATAACCAAATTCAACTGTGCAAAGTGACTAGTTTCGGCCTTTGCAATCTGCAAGTTGGCACGGCCACCCCGTTCCTAAGAGCACGACCGTGCTGCCCTTAGGCTGTGAGTTTCCCTTGGTTTTAAGTTGAGTTCTTGTTGTGTGTTGGCTAGGGTTGTTCCTTCCCTTGAGCTTTACATCACATAGTGAATCAATTACAAGTTACAGATATACAAATTGTCCAACTGTTACATATGAAGGCAATTTTGCATTTAATTTCAATGCTAATCAAACTATAAAGTGACCAGAGCCACTCAGTGAACTCAAGCATTGTACTTAGTGAACTAATTGACAACCCCTATTTAATCAATTACAAGTGACACATATTCCAATTTATAGAGAACATTCATTCTGTTGAGTTAGTGAAGTAAGAAGACATTACATCTAGTTGCATCTAGTTACACATATTCTACAAGTAGCGCATTAATGACAACCACTTTTCCATCATCCTGAAATTTAACATGTAATTCATAAGCATAATAATGCAAAATAATTGAAAAAACGCATACATACTATTGAGTTAAAATTACCGCAAGTGCACGGTGCCAGTTATAGCTAGCAACGGCAAGTACGGGTCGTGTCCACAAGGAACTCGGTTTTAACCACCGAATAAACTTTTAACACTATATTTAGGCCAGAGTCTATTAAGAAAGGTTTCACTCAATAACAGTTGTATTCTGCTGAAAGTTACTACTACTATCTAAATCAATATTAACGAAAGTCCTGGATTAAGGTTCACCACACTATCGTGTTCTTCATACTATAAACTAGATCATGTGAATCTGTCCACATAGACAATTGAAATGGAATGGTTACAAGTTAAGCGCATCTACACCTTCTCTCAAAGGTCATTAGACTGGTCAGGCTATCCTAGTTATATATTGTCATGAAACTAGAATCGCAAAACCACAAGATTGAGTAACCCTTAATTCCCAATTGAAATCCTAACTACTTTCATGCTAAGAAATCCAACTACTCACTAAGTAGCTCTAAGTGGAGGATTTAACTCTCGTTAATCTCCTAAACTCCAATTACAAACATGAATCAACCCTCTCAGGCAATTCATCGAACACCTGGCGTGCTTAAGTATGAGTTCAATTACAACGTGGACATTCATTCACATAAATCCAAAATACAAATCCAAATCATACAACAGGGGCTACACCCAATCCAAGACAATAAATTTAGCCCATATTCATCCTCAAAATCACAACCACAAACACCAATATGAACATGATTAAAATTGCTAACTTTGAATTAGAACGCAAAGAGGAAGGGTAAAAGAACGTACTTTCTATTGATTGGAGTAACAATCTACCAGATTCAACAATCGAATGCAATCCGAAGTATTCAAATCAAGAACAACCAACAACCACTACTAAAAACCTAAAGTCGCAGTTTTTGAGGGAGAAAAACGAGAGAAAAAGAAGAACTGCCGAATTACAACGCCAAATTGTAACTAATCAGGAAAAAGTAAAGTGGCACGGTCGTGCCACTAGGCACGGCGCCACCGTGCCACTTTGCTGCCCCTTGTTTCCTTGTTCCCCTGGGGTGGCACGGTCACCCTGTTTGGCATGGTGCCCCCGTGCCACCTCCTCTTGGCTCAAAATCCACTCTGTTGGCTCCTATTTGGCGTGATATCAACTGTTTTTCTCGTTCCTTTCAATTGAGCTCCTGAAAAGATAAAAGTACAACATTTAGGCAGATTTAGGGTAAATAATTACTAATCAACCTCTATACTCTTGAAGTTTTACCGAAAATCGTCGAAATGAGTGGTAGAAATCATGCCTAAAATCGGTAAAATAGAGGTTTATCAACTCCCCCATGCTTATCTCTTGCTTGTCCCCAAGCGAGACTACGGCATGATTAAACTGACAGGGGGTCGAGACCTCTAATTACTCGCCTCCTCAAGCAAGGCGAATGGAAAACCAACTAAATCAAGCATAGGTGTGAACAACTAACAGAATCATTCGAGGCATAAATACATAGTTTCAAAACTCATTTGAAAGTCATTTGGAAAACCACATGTTCAACTTGTCATCCAGTCACACCATATCACACCCCTCCTCAATCAAGACGCCTCCAAATAAGTGGTGGGTTAGGAGGTCTGATAGTGACTCTCATAGGGGGAAATAAAGCAATATGCGCTCCCTCACATGTGTTTAAGATGTAGAATGGTTCACTCAACTCTCTTCCAATCGAACAAACTACCATAGGCTTGGTAGGATTCTCAACTCTCCACCGCGAAAATGTAGTGTGCAAAACAATAATCAAGAGGACTTTTCAGGGTTATAATGAGGCAAAGGGCACAAGTAGGAATGGGACAAACGATTTGGGAAAATGAGGAGCTAACAGCCAAAGCCAATGAGCAACCAACAACTAAACCAACTACACCGCACACTTCCCTAAAACACACTAAAAATAAATCCTTAACCAGATGAATCATCGGGAACGAACTGCGATAGCATGCCAAACACATTAATTCACCACTCCTTTTCTTTCTTTTTATCAAAAGAATCTCAACAAGTTTCCCTTTTTCTTTTTTTTTCTTTTTTTTTTTCAGAAACATGTTTTTCCTCTTTTTTTTCTTTTTTTTTGAAAAGGAAATGAATGATTGGCGTGCGTAATAATTATACACAATCCCCAATGATTACTGTGACACATCCCTGCATATACCAAAACAAACCACCAATTTGCATAACATCCAAAAGCTCCCCACAAAGTAATGAAGTGTTGCCCCACTGGCTTTGGCTTAGAGGTAGGAGATGTGTTTAGGCCAATAGCTAATAATGAAGGGTTCACAACAAAAACGGGCAAGGCTCAAAGGGGGTAAGCAAGGGGTCATGACATTCAACCATGGGTGGCAAATTTGGCTATGTAGCTCATAAAAACAAATGAATGCCTCTATCATATTATCATAATGCACCTGTTGAATGTGATTTTAAAGAGAATCAAACCAAGTTCTAGAGATGTAGTTATGGAAGAGACACACATAAAAGGAAATGTGAGACTAAATTGATGAATTAGTCTATAGGCTCAAAATCTTCCGGGTCACACTACCAAGCACACAGCTAGCCCCAGAGATGTCCCACTTAAAAGGAATAATCAATCATGATAAGGGGAGTTCAAGGGTAAACAACATGCAAACCAAACAGTGTGGTCAAAATGATTTCAAAACCATCAACCAAAGGCATTTGCCACAAACAATCCACAAGTTTGCACAACCATACCAACCAACTGATTACCAATTTCTTGGTTATCGTCATAGGAGGTTTTTTTTTTAAAGTAATAAATCACCCTACGCAGATAACTAGTGGATAAATGAAGGGAAAAGTAGGAAGGATTACCTCGCAGTCTTGTGAAACTCCACTCAACACATTTCCCACTCGAGACCGAGGGTTAGGATATCAAATATATACAATGCATCACCTACCTATATGCATTATTCTACATGCTTTGCTAAATGGATGAATAAAAGGAAAAGTAATGTACCCTAAACATGCTGCTAAACTAGAATGAGGCCTAAAGTGCTAAATGCAAAGAGTGTATACAATGCACCCCGCTAAGCAGATATAGACATCCCCCCATGCTTGGACCCTTCATTGTCCCCAATGAAAACATGATGCACAAGAAAAGAATTAGAAAGGGGAGTACACTTATAGTCACTGGGTGCCATCAGGCCCTAGAGGTGGCCAAAAATGCGGAGAAAATGGGTGGAAGGTGAAGGAATCATAAGAAGGGAAGGATTAGGAGCTACCCTGATCGCCCTGAAAAGAGCGTAAACGCTCATCCATCTGTCGAATGGACTCCGACTAGCGGCAAAGTAGCTCGTTCATCCTTCGACGGTCCTCGTACTCACGAGCTTCCCTCACAGCCCGTTCCTCCTCCCTCTGAATCTGTCGTTGCTCCTGCTCCTCCTGGTGGTCAACGAAACCGCGGAAATAGGAGACTCCCTCCTCAATGGAGTCCATGCGCTCAGAAAGACGACCAATGTCATCACGCATGCCGGTGAAACCCTCTCGAAGCCCGGAAACCTCCACTTGGATGGTAGAGAAAGACTGGAGAAAGGCAGGGTCAAGCGGCATATATGCCGCTGAAGAAGAAGAGCCGCCCATCTCGTGTGTGAAAGGTGGGTAAAGTGGTGGTGGGTAAAGTGGGATAGACGCCTCCGTAGTAGGGGTGTCCTCGGGCTTGGGCTGCCCTTGGCCTGCATCAATGTCCTCCTCCTCCTCCTCCTCCTCATCCTCCTCATCCTCACCCTCATTGGCCTCAAGCTCCTCATCAGCTGCTAATTGTTCCTCTCGAGGGAGAACAGTTGCCCTAATAATCCGCCGGTCGCAGTTCCTGTGAGACCTGGAGTTTCGTCGTATGCGTTTAATGAATTTTATGCCTGTTGGGTTGGAATAGTTTACTTGAATACCCGTCAGCCTTAGAAGTAGTTCGATGTTATTAAATCGAACCTGGATAGATTTGGGAACGAATAGTTGATGAATGACCATATTATGGATTTGGGTTTAGGAATCGGTTTACGAATTAGTCTAGCAGCGTTAAGGTTGGGACTATCGCGAAAACGATAGAGATAAGGGAAGGGCAAAACCGTAATTTTACGCCCCCTTATTTCTCCTTCCCCTTCCCTTAGCCGCGACACCCCCCGACTGGTTCTCTCTCTCTCCTCCTTCCTTTTGCTTCGGTTCTGCATCTTCCCGTAACCCCCTGTTCGTCCCCTCGATGCTCCGCTTATCCTCTTCTCACGTCGGGCCGCCGCCACCCTCTAACCACCGGACCCCAGGCGACGTCTCTGGCGTCACCCCTGTGCGCGGCCGAGCAGTCCCAGCGCAAAACGAAACTGAGCACCGGCGATTTTCAAGGCATGCAAGGTGAATTCGAACCCTCACTCATCTATAAGTGTATTCTTGACCTAGATTCTTCCTAATTGTGGTTAATTTCATCAGAAATTGCAAGTTAGGGTTTCGGTTTGGTGGAATCCGAACCCCCACGCGAAGGCAAACGAGATTCTTGGGTGTGTGGAGCTCGAATTCGTCTTCAATCTAGCCAATTGCACGCAAATTGCTTGAATTCAAAGTGGGTAATCCTTTAATCCCACTTATTTTAAGAATTTCGAATAATAATCATATGAATAAGTTTATGGATTTGCTAGTTATAAGTATTTATGCCTAAAGAGTATGAATTATGCTAGAGATATGTATTTGAAGTGAATTATCTACGTTTAGTTTCGATTCAAATCAATTTGGGTTAATTCGAAGTGAGTTATATGTGTTTAGTTTCGATTCGAATCAAATTGGGTAAATTATGCTTAAGGTATTAATTCGAAGTGAGTTATATGCGTTTATTTTCGATTTGAATCAATTTGGGTGAATTCGAAGTGAGTTATATGTGTTTAGTTTCGATTCGAATCAAATTGGGCAAATTATGCTTGAGGTGTTAATTCGAAGTGAATTATATGTGTTTAGTTTCGATTCGAATCAAATTGGGTAAATTATGCTTGAGCTGTTAATTCAAAGTGAATTATATATGCTTAGTTTCGATTCGAATCAATTTGGGTAAATGATGTTTGAGGTGTTAATTCGAAGTGAATTATATAGGTTTAGTTTCGATTCGAATCAATTTGGATAAATGATGCTTGAGGTGTTAATTCGAAGTGAGCTATATGTGTTTAGCTTCGATTCGAATCAATTTGGGTGACTTATGCTAACAAGGTTAATTCGAAGAGAGTTATATATGCTTAGCTTCAATCAAGTTGGGTGAAGTAGGCTTGAGGTGTTAATTAGAAGTGAGTTACATAAGTTTAGTATCGATTTGAATCAATTTTGGTGATTTATGCCCGAGATGCTAATTCGAAGTTGTTATATGTATTCGAATGTATGTGTGGACAAACATGTCAAGTGAGTTAAGCTTATTATGTTTATGGGCAAGTTTATTACGTTTGTAAACAAATGAAGTCGGTTTTATGATTTAGCAAAACTGTCAAGTTAGAAGCAAAGTCGTTTATGGTTAGGCAACCTTAGCATGTTTATAAAGAGCCTTTTAGTTGAAAACTGAATCGTTTTACGATTAGTAAATGCGTTACCTTTATAAGAAGTTTTTAAGTCAAAAGTAAGATCGTTTCACAAGTTAATAAACGCATTGCGTGTTCAAAAGGGCTTTTAAGTTAAAAATGAAGTTGTTTTATAAATTAGCAAATGTTTTACATCTAAGAGAAGTTTCTTAGTCTAACACTGAAGTTACTTTGCGAGTTAGTACCTGAACTACGTTTATATGAACCTTTAAATTGAAAATGGAATCGCTTTACGACTTAATACGTTTATTATGTTTTAAAGAAGCTTTGAAGTTTTAAATGAATTCGATTTATGGATCAACAAACTCCAAACACTTATTATGTTTTAAAGAAGCTTTGAAGTTTTAAATGAAGTCGATTTATGGATCAACAAATTCCAAACGCTTATTACGTTTTAAAGAAGCTTTGTCGTTTTAAATGAAGTTTTTAAACTCCAAACTTAGTTGAATTAGGTGTTAACTAAAAACGCTATGTTTCAAACGGGTATCGTTTTACGAGAAAGCAAACGAATTACGTTTTTACGTAGCTTTTAAGTTAGAAACGAAATCGTTTTACGATTTAGCAAACTAATTACGTTTTTACGAAACTTTTAAGTTAGAAATGAATTCGTAAACGTATTTCACAAAGTAGTTTACACGTTAGCACATGTATTTCGATTATGAAAAGCTTTTAAACTATTCGCAAAATCGATTTATGAGTTAGTAAACTTGATTTGCATCAAATTCATTCTTTTGCGTTTAAAAGGGTTGAAACGATCTTAAAAAGGGCAACTGGGGTTGTGTATTGTGAATCCGAGTTTTAAAGTACATGCTAGTAACTACCCAAGTTTTGAATCGTGAGTTAGAATACTCACCATGTTTTAAGAGGCCTTTCTTGTTGTTTGCCTAAAGCTAAAGTTGTAAGAAAATTATGTTTTCAGGTTTTAAGTTCATAAAACCTATATATGAATAAGTATAAGTATGTTTTGTCTACTAAGTATGTATGTGTATGTAAGTATTTAAGTGTATGAATGTTATAAGTTCTTAAGACAGATATATATATATGAATAAGTATAAGTGTTTATGTTTACGAATGATTATGTTTATGAATAAGTATAAGTATGTATGTTTACGAATGATTTTGTTTATGTCTAAGTATAAGTATGTATGTTTACGAATGATTATGTTTATGAATAAGTATAAGTATGTATGTTTACGAATGATTATGTTTATGTCTAAGTATGAGTATGTATGTTTACGAATGATAATGTTTATGTCTACGTATAAGTATGTATGTTTACGAATGATTATGTTTATGTCTATGTATACGTGGAGGAGCTACTCTAGAAACTTTAAGCTTAAGTCTGAGACCCAGGGATGGTGGCTTAGTTCCCGCCTGGTATTATGTATGTTATGTTATGATAGATTCAGGGATGGCGGTTTGATTCCCGCCTGAAGTCTATGTATGAAAATTATGTCTCAGCATGGTATGATGTCTGTCCGGATAGGCGTATGTTGCCGCTCGAGTTTGGCCGACTCGGGATGGCAGTAACAAAGTACCTCTAAGAGTCTAGTCTCCTCATTTACGTGAATAAGATACTACGTATGTTTTTCGGTAAGCAAAACTTATGTGTAAAACCCTTTTTTTTTGCTATGTTTATGGATTTACGTTAAGGGTTCATGCTTTACGATTTCACTAAAGCTAAGCTTTTTGGTATGTCTATTATTTCGCTTGGTTTATGGTTTGAATATGATGTATTATGTGTAAGTTCTTCAACTAAAATGAATTACGAAAGGCTTTTGTAAGTTAATATGTATTTTAAGTATGTTTTGGCAGAGAGGGTTTACTCACTGAGTGGTGGTTGCTCATTCCCATTACTTTTCCCCTTTTCCCAGATTCACAGGTATGTGACTGCTGCGTGGAGCGCCCAGGGTGGATTTGCGTGGACTGTGTTGCCATGGTTGTGAATTTAATGTGTAATGTCGTATGTGGTTGTAAGATTATGTAATCAATCTGTTTCTTTGTAAAGTTTATGAAAAATCGAAAGTCTGTGTACTCCGGGCGTGTGGCCCGTAGAGTTGGGAACTCCGGCGTGTAGCCGTTGAGTTGTTGTTGGTTGTTGACTACCTTATGTATTGCAGGGTTATTATGTAAGGCTTTAAGCCTGGGAAACGGTCAGTTTTCGGGGGAAACTCTGCCCGTTTCGTCCCAGAATTTAGGTAGAAAGTTAAGAACACGTGACGCTTTCGACCCTAGGGGCTGGGGGTGTTACAGTTCCAGTTTCTTTTGTTAGCGACCGCGGTACGCTCAGTAGCAGAAAAGGTGAAAAGGATGGTTTTGTGGTGGGGGTAACGAATGGTGTCACCTCGAGTATCTATAATGTGCTTATGGTGTAGGGTACCAAGGTCGAGGTGACCACCTAGGAAGTGAGGCTCAAGAGCGGAGAGCCATGAGTTGTAGCCCAAGGCATTAGCGATGGCGGTAAGAGTACCGCCAACACTAATGACGTTCCAGTTGCTAGTCTTGGCTACTTCCGCTAAGTGGCGGATTATGAAGGCCCCCGTGTCAATAGGGGTACCTGACAAGGCGCACCAAATAATAAACAATTCGGCCTTCCAACAACCATTTTGGTTGTCGTTACGACCGAAAACAATATTAGCAGTGAGGCGCTGCAGGTACCGCAGGTTGACATTGCAAATGTCAGTGGCCTTGGCCTATTGGGGGTTAAAAACCCGAGGTCTCCCCCACCTATCAATATACTCTTTGCGGTTGGAGCAGGTGATGCTCAACCAAACAGGGTCAGGTCTCCGCAAGGAGGGCACATCCCTATAAGCCCCATCGACCACCGGGAATCTCAAAAGCGCATTAAACATTCTCAAACTCATTCGGTGGTCAATGTTAAACATTCGAAAATAAATGGCGACTTCCTGACCATTATAACTACCATCCCAATCAACAGCTAACGAACTCAAGAACTCAACCATAAGGCAGTCATAGGATGTGCATTGCATGTTTATATATTCGGTCCATCCTAACCTACCAAGTAGAGTCAACAAATCATCCAACAGTCCCAAAGAGCGCAAGGAATCAGCATGAAAATATTTCTACTCACTAGTATTCCTGGTCACTAAAAGCTCATAACGAGATTTTTGTTCATCATTAACAAACTGCAAACCCCTAGTGCTAGCAGGTAAAATAAGATGGTATGCATCTTTAGTACCTTCACCAGCTCGTTTCCTGCCCATTGTGGGAATAAAAACAGATCTAGACCCAAGAGGAGGCGAAAAGAGCAGGAGAAGGGTCAATTTCGCTCTCTACAACCTTGAACCTCAACAATGGAGGTTGGGGTTTTACAGAGAGAAAGTGAGATTTGGGATTGAAGGATTTTGAGATGAAAAGGAGAGGAATTGGTGGGTTAGAGTGAATGGGGGTGGAAAGGTTGAGGAATTTGGCAAGAAATAGAAAGAATTTGAGAGCTTAAAATGGAAGATTTAGTGGCAATGAAGAGAGAGATAGAGCCGCACAGTAGAGAGAGAGAGGAAGGAGGTCGAATAGAAGAGGAAGGAGGAAGGAGGAAGAAGAGGAAGAAATAGGGTGTTTGGGCACGTTTTAAAGTGGCACGGTCGTGCCGTACGGCACAGTGTGACCGCGCCACTCTGCGATTAGTGTTTTATAAGCAGGAAGTGGCACGGTCCTGCCTTTAGGCACAGTGGGGCCGTGCCACTTTGCTGATCAATGACATTGATTTCTTTCTTGCTCCCTCTGATTTTTTTTTTTCAAGTCCAGAGGAGGGGGTGGCACGACCATGCCATACAGCATGGGGTGCCCATGCCAACTTTCTGCCCTCCAAATTGCCTCCTTCCAAAGTTGCTTCTTTTTCTCACTCAAATTTTTTTCTGAACATTTTTCCTCTCATCTTCTCCGTTTTTTTTTTTGAAAGCAATAAAGCTTGGGTTGCCTCCCAAGAAGCGCTTGTTTTAGGTCTTTAGCTTGACCATTAGGATCTCTAATGAGAAGGGATGTTAGGGAGGGCAACTGTGACCTTCCCCTCAAGGGACTCACTGGCGATGTAGTGTTTCAAGCGCGCCCCGTTCACCTTGAACGAGCTGGTAGTCCCAGTGTCGACCTCAACAGCCCTATATGGGTACACCGTCAACACTTTGAAGGGGCCCGACCATCTAGAACGAAGTTTGCCCGGGAAGAACTTCAAGCGGGAATTGAAAAGGAGAACCAAGTCACCTTCCCGAAACTCGCGGCGGTTGATAAACTTGTCGTGTCACCGCTTAGTTCGCTCCTTGTAGAGCCGGGAACTATCATAGGCATCCAATCGAATCTCCTCGAGCTCGTTTAACTGCAACATCCTCTTCTCCCCTGCGGACTTCAAATCGAAGTTGAAGTGCTTGATGGCCCAGTAAGCCTTGTGTTCTAGCTCCACGGGGAGGTGACAAGACTTACCATAGATGAGCCGAAAGGGAGTGGTGCCATTAGGAGTTTTGAAAGTCGTGCGGTAGGCTCCAAGGGCGTCATCGAGCTTGCCCGCCCAATCCTTGCGTGATCTTGCAACCGTTTTCTCTAACATGGACTTGATTTCCCGGTTGGAGATCTTTACTTGGCCACTAGTTTGGGGGTGGTAGCCAAGTCCATACTTGTGGTGCACTCCATATTTCTTCAAAAGTGTTTCCAGCTTCTTCTCTGTGAAGTGCGATCCATTGTCACTTATTGGAACCCTCAGGATGCCAAAACGAGGGAATATAATCTTCTTAAAGAGCTTAGCCACGACTCTGGAGTCATTGGTAGGGCTAGCCACGGCCTCCACCCACTTGGAGACATAGTCTACGGCGACTAGATATACTTGCTTCCCCTCGAAGACGGGAAAGGTCCTATAAAGTCGATGCCCCAAACATCGAAGATTTCAACTTCAAGGATGAAGTTAAGGGGCATCTCATTTTTCCTGGACAAATTCCCCACTCGTTGACAGCGATCACAAGCACAGACATATGCATAGATGTCCTTGAAGATTGAGGGCCAAAAGAACCCCGCTTGGAGCACCTTAGCAGCTGTCTTGGAGGTGCTAGCATGTTCTCTACAAGGAGAGTCATGACAATGGGAGATCACACTCTGAATTTCCCCCTGAGGAAGGCATCGCCTGGTAATCCCATCCTTGCACAACTTGTGGAGAAAGGGCTCCTCCTAAAAATATGTCTTGATATCGTGGAGGAATTTCTTTTTCTGGTTGAAGGATAAATCATGGGGGAGGATCCCGACAGCTCTGTAGTTTGCATAGTCGGCGAACCATGGGGCTTGTACTGAGGTGATGCCCATAAGATGCTCGTCAAGAAAAGCATCATCAATGGGGAGGTCGTGGCTCTCAATAATGAGCCTGGAAAGGTGATCGGTCATGACATTCTCAGCCCCCGCTTTGTCTTTGATTTCCAGGTCAAACTCCTGGAGTAGTAGCATCCATCGGATGAGGCGAGGCTTAGCATCCTTTTTCTCAAGGAGGTGCTTGAGTGCGGAATGATCCGTGTACACAATGACCTTGGAGCATAGTAGGTAAGGCCTGAATTTCTCCATTGCGTACATGACCGCAAGCAACTCCTTCTAAATTGTGATGTAGTTCTGCTAGGTCCCATCCAGTGTTCTACTAGCATAGTAGATTACCACTGGCTTCTTATCTTTCCTTTGCCCCAGAACTGCCCCTACCGCATGGTCGCTAGCATCGCACACGATCTCAAATGGGAGATCCCAATCTGGCAATTGTATGATGGTGGCTGAAATTAGTGCCTGTTTGATCCTGCAAAAAGCCTCATAGCACTCATCAATAAAGATAAACAGGGCATCCTTGGTGAGCAACTGAGTAAGGGGTTTAGCGATTTTGGAGAAATCCTTGATAAAGCGGCGATAGAACGCTGCATGACCAAGAAAACTCTTTACCCCTTTTACCGAAGTAGGAGGGGGCAATCGCTCAATTACCTCAGCTTTCGCTTTGCCCACCTCGACGCCCCTAGCAGAAATGACATGACCAAGTACTACTCCCTCCTGTACCATAAAATGACATTTTCCCCAATTCAACACTAGGGTGACTTCTTCACATCTATGGAGTACCTTGGTTAAGTTTTCTAAACAAATTGCAAAGGTACCTCCATAAACGGAGAAGTCATCCATAAACACTTCCATAATGTTTTCAATAAGATAAGAGAATATGGCGGTCATGCAGCGTTGGAAAGTGACAGGGGCATTGCACAATCCGAATGGCATCCTTCGATAAGCGAAGGTGCCATACGGGCATGTGAAAGTCGCCTTCTCCTGGTCATCAGGATGGATAGGAATCTGAAAGAAACCTGAATAACCATCCAGATAACAGAAGAAGGAATGTCTTGCCAATCGTTCCAACATTTGGTCACTGAAAGGGAGGGGAAAATGATCTTTCCGGGTGGCTTGATTTAATCGGCGGTAATCAATGCACATTTGCCACCCGGTGACAGTCCTGGTAGAAATAAGTTCATCACGCTAATTCTTTATGACAGTCATACCTCCCTTTTTGGGGACTACCTGGACTGAACTTACCCACTCACTATCCGAGATAGGGTAGATGATCCCAGCATCAAGTAGCTTAAGAATCTCCTTCTTAACAACCTCTTGCATTTTTGGATTTAGACGACGTTGAGGTTGTCGAGACGGGCGATGACTGTCATCAAGAATAATGCGGTGCATGCAGAATGTAGGACTAAGTCCCCGAATATCATCGATACTATACCCGATGGCACCCCTATGCTTACGAAGCACATCCAGCAATTGTTCCAACTGGGGGCCATCCAGGTTAGCATTAACGACAACGAGAAATCGATGGGAAGAGTCCAAAAACGCATACCTAAGATGGGAAGGTAGAGGTTTTAATTCTACCTTTGGCGGGCATTCCGCTTCCTTCTTAGGGGTAGGCTCCTCCACACCAAGGATGTCTCTATGGGACTGCCTAGGCAAGCAGGCAGGAGACTCATTGAGGAGTCTGGCGTACTCCTCCTTCTCATCTGAACCGGAGTTAATGACATGGCAACCGGTCAAAGCGGACTCCAATGGATCCTCCACAGAAAATCTGGCCCTCCCCTCCTCGTTGAGGGCTTTCTCTACTACATCGACTCTACAGCATGAGTCGCCTGAAGTGGGAGAAGCCATAGCTTGTGGCAAGCTAAATTCCACCTTCTCATCCCCTACTTGAAGGGAAAGCTTGCCGTTCTTCACATCTATCATAGCTGCCGCAGTGGCTAGGAAAGGTCGCCCCAGAATGATACGGATGCGGGAGTCTTCCTTCATCTCCATAACCACGAAGTCACATGGGATGAAGAACTTTCCTACTTGTAGTGGAACATCCTCAAGAACACCAAGAGGGTACTTGACGGATCGATCAGCGAGCTGTAGGGAGATGGTAGTGGGTTTTAAATCCCCCACTTGTAGTTTCTTACAAATTGAGTATGGCATAAGGCTCACACTAGCCCCAAGGTCGCATAACGCTCTACTGATGGTCAGACCCCCGACAGAACAGGGAATGGAAAAGCTGCCTGGATCCGAGAGTTTAGGAGGGAGTTTGTTTTGAATGATCGCACTGCACTCCTCCGTGAGAGACACCGTGGCGTTCTCGAGTAACTTCCCTTTATTGGAGAGCAAATCCTTTAAGAATTTGGCATAAGAGGGCATGTCGGTAATGGCCTCCAAAAAGGGAATATTAATGTGAAATTTCTTTAACATTTCAAGAAACTTGTCATACTTGTGCTCCTCCCTAGCCTTTATTAGTCTTTAAGGATATGGGACAGGAGGCTTGTAAGGCTTCACATGAGAGGGGGCAATCTCTGTTGCATCCTCCTTGGGCTTCTCATTCTGGGCCCTTTCACTCATGGCCTCACTAGGGGCCGCCCTGGCGACATCATCCTCACCATCAGCTTCCTTCCTCTCCTCACTCATAGGCATTGTGGGACTCTCTAACTCCCTGCCGCTCCGCAGTGTAATGGCATTCATGTGACCCTTGGGATTGGTCTTAGGTTGACCTGGCATATGTCCCTGGGGTCTACATAAATGGCTCACCTGCTGTGCAATTTGAGCGATTTGATTGTCCATCATCTTCTGGTGAGTAGCTATAGAGTCAAACTTTGAGGTCAGCTGGTTAACTGACTCACTGAGTGCCTTATTGGTTTTCGTCCGAGTTGCTATAAAGCGCTCCATGAGGCTTTCTAGATTGGACTTGGGTTGTTGGGGAGGTTGTTGTTGGGTAGGTGGGGCGTATGGTGCCTTGTACTGGAAGCCGGGGGGTTGTGCTTGGGAAGTATTGGGTGGCATGCGATTGTTGTTGCGGTAGGAGAAATTTGGGTGATTTCTCCAACCGGGGTTGTATGTGTTTGAGAATGGGTTATTTTGTGGACGTTGGCCATAGTTTTGCATTGCATTGGCATGCTCAACGTCTGGGAAAGTGGACTGACACTCATCAGCAACGTGGCCTTAAATGCCACAAATCTCATAAAGGGCCCCAACTTCAAACATTGCACCCGAGGGGCCACCCCCTAAACTCCCTGGAGAGGGAGTTCCAAGTCTGTCAAAATGCTGCGCTAAAGCATCCACCTTGCTAGCCAGCATATCCACAGCATCGATCCCATAGATCCCATTGGTCCTCCTGGGGACTGCTCTCTCGCTGGACCAATGGTAGTTGTTTGAGGCCATCTCCTCTAACAAGGCCTTCGTAGCCTCTATCGATTTCCCCATAAGCGCACCGCTAGCTGTGGCGTCAACTAACATCTTTAAAGACTGGTCTAATCCATTATAGAATGTTTAGATTAGAAGCCAGTCGAGTACTCCGTGGTGGGGGCACTGGCGTTGAAGATCATTGAATTTTTCCCACACCTCATAAAGCGACTCATCTCCTCGTTGAGAGAATGAGGTGATTTCCGCTCTCAACTTAGCGGTCTCGCCCGGGGGAAAGTACTTGCTCAGAAATGCAGTCGATAGGGCCTTCCAGGTGGTGAGGGAATTAGGCTCCTCATTAAGGATCCAGCCTCTGGCTCAGTCCGTTAGCGAGAATGGAAAGAGCCGAAGTCTGATGGCGTCAGCGTAGACCCCGTTGAGCTTGATTGTATCACACTTCGCCAGGAAGTTGCGAAGGTGAATGTAAGGGTTCTCCGTGGGACGCCCGCTAAATTGATCCTTCTCCATGAAGGACACAAGGGCTGGCCGCAGCTCGAAGTTGTTCTCTTCAACGGCCAGATTGACAATGGAAGAGGCAAGGCCGGTGGCTTGTGGTAGGACATAGTCCCGCAGCACCCTAGGATTTCTCTCAGCCATAGTGTTGTCTTGTTGCAATTGTCTTTTTCTTGCACCGCTTTGCCTTCGCACAGTGGCTTCGATCTCAGGGTCAAAGGGAATGACTGGTCGCCCCCTTTGACTGCGCCTGTGCATACAAAGCCAAAAACTACACCAAGCGTAAGCAGGTTCAAGTAAAGCTAAAAGAACAAGAAGGAAAAGGAAAAACGAAAAAGAAAAAGAAAAAGCCTAATCTAAAGCGTTTAAATCGCTTTCGATGTTGGAATAACCAGTTCCCCGGCAACGGCGCCAAAAACTTGTTGAGTTAAAAGTACCGCAAGTGCATGGTGCCAGTTATAGCTAGCAACGGCAAGTACGGGTCGTGTCCACAAGGAACTCGGTTTTAACCACCGAATAAACTTTTAACACTATATTTAGGCCAGAGTCTATTAAGAAAGGTTTCACTCAATAACAGTTGTATTCTGCTGAAAGTTACTACTACTATCTAAATCAATATTAACGAAAGTCCTGGATTAAGGTTCACCACACTATCGTGTTCTTCATACTGTAAACAAGATAATGTGAATCTGTCCACATAAATAATTAAAATGGAATTGTTACAAGTTAAGCGCATCTACGCCTTCTCTCAAAGGTCATTAGACAGGTCAGGCTATCCTAGTTATCTATTGTCATGAAACTAGACTCGCAAAACCACAAGATTGAATAACCCTTAATTCCCAATTGAAATCCTAACTATTTTCATGCTAAGAAATCCAATTGCTCAATAAGTAGCTCTAAGTAGAGGATTTAACTCTTGTTAATCTCCTAAACCCCAATTACAAACATGAATCAACCCTCTCAGGCAATTCATCAAACACCTGGCGTGCTTAAGTGAGAGTTCAATTGCAACGTGGACATTCATTCACATAAATCCAGAATACAAATCCAAATCACACAATAGGGGCTACACCCAATCCAAGACAATAAATGTAGCCCCTATTCATCCTCAAAATCACAACCACAAACACCAATATGAACATGATTAAAATTGCTAACTTTGAATTAGAATGCAAAGAGGAAGGGTAAAAGAACGTACTTTCTATTGATTGGAGTAACAATCTACTAGATTCAACAATCGAATGCAATCCGAAGTATTCAAATCAAGAACAACCAACAACCAATACTAAAAACCTAAAGTCGCAGTTTTTGGGGGAGAAAAACGAGAGAAAAAGAAGAACTGTCGAATTACAATGCCAAATTGTAACTAATCAGGGAAAAGTAAAGTGGCATGGTCGTGCCACTAGACACGGTGCACCGTGCCACTTTGCTGCCCCTTGTTTCCTTGGTCCCCTGGGGTGGCACGATCACCCTATTTGGCATGGTGCCCCTGTGCCACCTCCTCTTGGCTCAAAATCCACTCTTTTGGCTCCTATTTGGCGCGATATCAACTGTTTATCTCGTTCCTTTCAATTGAGCTCCTGAAAAGATAAAAGTACAATATTTAGGCAGATTTAGGGTAAAGAATGACTAATCAACCTCTATACTTTTGAAGTTTTATCGAAAATCGCCGAAATGAGTGGTAGAAATCATGCCTAAAAGCGGTAAAATAGAGGTTTATCACATACTAAAATCATGTGTAGTGAACTTACAAATACTAAAGGTAAAGTTGCATAAACACTTGCAAATAAATTAAACACAACACAAGCCAATGTAAGCAAACCAAAAGCAGCAAATAACCAACAACACACATTGCCAAAAAAAAAACCAATACATAGTAAATAGCGTAGTGAACTAGCACCACAGTAAAAATAAACCAATTAGACCATACACATACACAAACCTTATAGGCTAATCCCGACTTGTCCTCTAAATATATGACAAGAAAAGACCTGCATGCGATTTAATATAAAAGATGTCCAATATGGGATACATATAAATTATAATAGCCTGCACACAATATGCTTCATACCATTTAATGAAACAAAACATGTATGTTGTTCCAATAAAAACCTACAAAAATGAAAAATGAACCATGTAAGAAATATGAAGTACAATCACACAACAATTAAAGGCATAATGTACACAGTATTGCAAACTCTTAATGCATGACAACATGTGTTCGTAACATAAAAAATGAATAATACTCAAGATTGCAGTGAACACGCAGAAAGAGGATTGTGAACAATGTTCACTTTTGAGACAAGGTTTATATTGAAATAGGTTATACTACTAGCAATACACCTCAACAAGTACAAACCTCTCCCAAAAAAAAAAAAATTGAACTCATCCATAGTGTCACAATCCATCAAAACTCCATACCCAATCACTTAAGCATTTCAAGTTTCAATTTTGTTTTCGTTCATTAATAATTGTTCACTCACAAGATACCTCCATGCCCAATCACTCAAGCATTTCAAGCTTCAATTTTGTGGTTTCTTTTAGAAATTTCAACACAAATCACACAATAACTTACCTGGATTTCCTTTTGTATGTGAGGGTAACTCCAGATTTTCTTGCGCTGTTGTCATTCATGGAATTTTTTGGGTTAGTAGCATCTTTAGCCTGCACGCGTTCCTCTGCATCTGCCATGGTTGATGATTCACCTTTGATACTCGAGTTTTTGCTGTTTGCTTTTTATCCTGTTGAAAGTGGACTTTGTGCTTGATATTATGCGTTGTTGATGCTCTGGAAGTTTGCTCTCGCGTTGATGGTGGAAGAAACTAAGGTCAAGCAGAATTCGGGTAGTTGCTGGAGTGCTGGTGAACTGAGGTTGGGGGAAGTGGACAAGCGACAGTTACGGGAAGTGGGGGTGTGGCAGTTGTTTTGTTGTTTTTAATTTTCGCTTTTTTTTATTTCAATCTATCTTCTTGCTTGAATTGGTTGTCCACGTGTACCTGGGAGTACAAACTCCCTGGTCTACAATATATGTATTGGTTTGGACCCGGGACCCTACACACTTCTTGTAGCCCTCTTGGGTTGCTTTTGTCCTACAACCAAGCCCAACGGAGCTGAAGGCAAGGGCTGCAAGAGGGGGGTAAACGAATTTTTTTTTGGGCGGTCATAAAGAGAAGAATTCATTAAATGGCTTACTGATTAGTGAATTGTATGATACTCTGCAGTTTCCCAAAACAAAAATGGGTAATGATTCCTTGTAGACATTCTATGAAGTTAAAAAAATGGATGATATTATAGGTGTTTGACTAAGGCTTTGTTCTTTTCGTGGGTTATTTTGAATTTGCCAACTTCAACCCACTTCAATCTACTTCAACCCACTTCAACTAACTTCAACCCACCTGAAAAAAAATACCAACCTCAACCCACTTCAGCCCACTTCAACTTACGTCAACCCAATTCAACCCACCCCTTCATAATTACATTCTCATTATTTTAACACACTTTAACCCACTTCAACCTAGTTCAACTCATTTCAACCTACAAAAAATACCAACTTCAACCCACCTCAACCAACCTCAATCCACTTCAACCTTTTACCCACTCCAATTTACCCACGAAAAGAACAGACCTTAAGATCTTAAAAGTTAGCCACGTTTAATACAAGGCTTGTTTTATTCAACATTTAGAATTAGCGTTTAGTAATAAGCAATGGTTTTTCAATGCCTACTGCATGTACCAGTGGTAAGAATAGCATTTAACTTTTACCAACGTATACTAGCGAATAATGGCAATTACAAACAGCATTTATAGATAGTAAATAACAATCAGTTAGCAGTAATGCACCAGCATTTGCCAATGGTTGGGATCTATGGTCAATGGTTAATAGCATTTAGGAGCGATTATCAGGACCCTGATCTACAAAATTAGTGGTTCAAGTAGCGGATAGTGGTTCAAGGTTGCGGACAGCAGTTCAGGTAGCAGATAACGTCTCTAATTTAGCTATTAGCAGATAGCTATTTAGATGAACAGTTGAGATAAATGTCTTCAGTAAATTTAACTGTTGGGTTAGCTAATTAATGTAAATTAACAAGAAAGGATATAGATAATTTTCAAATATAAAATTTTCAAAGGATATTTTTTGGCAAAAAAATATAAAATGCTACTTTTGAATGCAAAACATTAATACTATTAGCTTTTTAGAAACGCTGCTTAGAATACTAAATGCTATTTGAAATGCTAGTTAAAATACTATGATACCGAACACTAAAAATTACCTGATAAGTGTATTGACTTAGTCAAAACGCCAAACACTACCCAAAATGCTATTGCCGAACATGCCCCAGATGCCAAACGTTTTTTAAATGCAAAAAGGAACAACTCTATAATGGTTAACACATATACATAAAAACAATTAATTAATGCTAACAATTAGTTCAAGATTATTGAAGTTTTTGGCGAAAAATAAAAGAAAGTTTGGGAGCTTAAAAACAAGATAGGAAAAAGATTTAGTGTGGATGAGAAAATATTTAATTTCTAAATTAACTTGATATAAAATTTAAAATTTAAAAAGAGAATTAATTTTGAGAAAAAAAATTTACGGCAAAAATAGATGATCAAGTTATGAAAAAAATTTTAAAAAATAAAAAAACTTAGAAGAAAAATGAAATATCAAATTATCCCAAATAATTTCAAAAAACATTTAGATATTTAAGAATTAATTTATTTATTAAATATTTAGATTTTTATATCAATAAGAAAATTATATTAATAACATAAAAATATTTATATTTTTTTACTAATAAGAAAATTATGTTGATATTCTAACGATAAGGTAATAATGTTCATATTTCTATGGGGGAAAAACCATTAGCTAAATATTATTAAAAATAAGGTAATTCTAATTATTCAATCGATAAGGTAATACGGTAATTCCAATTATTAAGGATTTAAAAGAATTTTGTAATGTGAAAAAATTTTAATAATTAGCTCCCGGAAGGACCTCAAAAGAATGTAGTGGTAATCCGCGTATTAAATAGGGTAAACATTTACATTAGTCCTGTCAATAGCCAGCACACAAGTTCGTAAAGCTTTTGGCATCGCCTCAAAATTTATATTATTCGGATCTGAAAATCTTATAATTAAAAATAAAAAGATTAGCTGCATTAGTTTGCCGATGCCCTTATATATTTCTCCTTTTTGTGAAGACTGAAGTGATCTTGGAAGTCGTATATTTTTTTAAATTCATAGAGGCTTCTTTTCTTTCTTTTTTTTCCCCTAAGGTGATCTAGACATTTAGTGATGTGTCTGATTTTATTTTATTTTATTTTTCCTTTTTGGGTCAGATGGACATGCTTCATGGGCACAAACTGCCAATCGTGTCCTTAATTTTGTATACCATTTGTCAAAGGGTAGCTGTTCCCTCAAACTTAACGCTCATGTCATGCTAGCAAATCCACTCGAAATTCCTCCTCAGTTTGCTAGTAAGTACTAAGATAGGCTTCATTTAGATTTGAGAAGCTAATTAAACACTCACACATCCAAAGGAAACTTAATAAGGAAAGTGGATATGAATTTGGGGAATACCATGTGTTCTATTGCTTGTGACTTACTTGATATACAATTGAAACCCCTTGGGATATTCATATACTCGCATACATCTTCTCAATAGGAGTAAAGATCGATTTGATCCTATCACTTATGTTATGCATTTAGAACGTTCCATACAAATATCCCAAATCCTATACAAGCGTATGGAATTGCGTGAACTCTATAGAACATAAAAAGAACTCTACACAAAATCTAAAAAAATTCAAGTCATTCTGAAGTAGTTTGTGACACATGGCTAGGCTGACAATCTTCTTTACACTATAACCTAACACCCCCAAAAGAAACAAAAAGAAAAACAAATTTGACACTGTAGCAACAAACTCATTGGAAGTTGGCATCATATATATTTTGTTTTTTTAAAAGGGAGAAAATGTGCCTAACATTTACCATGTATTGTTTAGCCTCAAGAATACACAC
>JACYFF010031954.1:13068023-13078168 GCA_017589665.1 Selenicereus undatus | reverse complement strand
AAAATTCAGACCCACAAAGACAATTTTAAAACCCTTGGAAAACCTTGAATGAAAACGTTGAGAGGCAAGATATTATATACTCACGGAATATTTGTGCCCCAAGTATATAAGAGGTTTCGGATTTTAGCAATAACTCTAAAAAATAATCAGTATTCCAAAAGGAATTAAATCTCTCAACATTATCTTTTTAGGAAATCATATCTTAATGGATAAAATAAAATCTTTTAAATGAATCTTTTTAGGAAACCAATATTATTTAGGAAAGGACTTTTTCTAAGATAAAATACTATCAGAAAATCAATTCTAAATATATTGGAAACTTTGACAATAGAGAAACTCTTGAAAATCCTTGAAACCCGAGTTGTACACATTGCCCTTAAAACACTGCATACCTGATTGCTCGGAACTGTTCTAAGCGGTGTTATGAGGTAACGTAAAGATTCCTTCAAGGCCAGTGTCAAGTCATGATCTTCTCAATGGCATATTAACAAGACTCTAGATGAATACAACCAGTAATTGACTCTAAGACTCCTGTGATCCTCTGACCTCCTTGATGTCGTGCATACATGTTCACTTTGATGTTCCATGCTTCTTCGAATTGTTCTTCAGGGTGTTTGCAACCTGTCTCAATCACGCAATTCTTCAAACCGTTCCACAAGGTGTTTAGAACGTATCTCAACACACAGTTCTAGCACACAGCTCAAGCATAGCATAATAGTATTTTGACTTGGTACATTTGGGTTGTTATCATCAAAACCTTACACATGATTGGTTCAACAAATTCCCCCCTTTTGATGATGACAAACTGAATGACCATTAAAAAATGAGACAAGGCAAAGGGCAAATTATTAATGCCAAGACAGTTCAAGAAGCCAATTCATATAAGAGAGAATAATAAGAATAGGAAGTCAGCTTAAAACAGGCAGACCAATCAAAGCATGACCATACTTATCTTCCCCTTTTGACATTATCGAAAAAGGTTGAGGGAACCATCTGCATAAATTCAGTAGGGATGCACCCACCACAACGGGTAATGAGGGAAATAACTGCGGTACACTCAAGTATATGGTACAGTAATGATATTGGCCATCCGAGTCACGCACAAACAGGTAACACATGCAACATACTAAGTTATAGCATAAATGTAGATACTATCCAAAAACTGCCATAAACCGTTAGTAGACACATACATAACCAAGTGTTTGAAAAATAGTCTTGGAAACAGGGGAAGGAACAGGTTCAGGTAGAGGAAGGTGGATGAGGAAATTTGGCTGTGAGGGTAAGAAGCGCACTCAGCAGATCCTCGTGACGCTTTGCATTAAGAGTATTTTCCTCCATAAGTGCTTGCTTCACTTCAACTATCTCCCCCTTCAAAGTGATCTAATCCTTAAACAAAGTGTCAATGGTAGGACCACTGGATATGGAGGCATCGCTGGGAACAAGGCCAAGAGGTGTTTGGACCCCTTGTTCTGAAGGTACATTGCCGCCTTTTGTAATCTTAAACCCACACCCAATCAATGTACTGTTTCTAATCTCATCACTAACCTGAAGGCCTATTCTCTTCTGTAATGGAATCCCAAGCTTCTCAAATACTGACGTCAGTAAGAACCCATACCCCATGTTATGAGCCTTGGTTGTGTTGGCAATTCTCCCAATATGGCTAATCATGAATGTGGGCAAGTTAATTTGCTCACCCATATCTAACAAATCAGTGTAGCACATATCCATGGGATCAGTAACGTTGCGTCTTTGACCTCAGGGAACAACATTTTTAATCACAAACTAAAACAACAACCGATGCAATGACATAATTTCCCCCTTTCTCACAGACATGGACATAGACAGATGGGGCTTTTGGGCCAGTCTTTGGATCAGCGCCAACAGTCGTTCTTCACCTAAGATGCTATTGTCCTCTCTCACATACACATTAAAACCTTCAGAGGACACCCCAAGTAACTCACCTAACTTCTTAGCATCAAACCGCACTTCATGACCATTAACTATACTTGTCACCACTCCATTGGTGATGCCACAGTTTGCATAGAACTCAGCTAAATCTGGGACCGAACACCCTCTCTTAGGATCTGTGAGCAATTCCAACTATCTCTGGGCTTCTAACGTCTCTACAAACACCCTAAACCCCTGTTCCTAAAAGTATGACACCTTAACTACCTTCCCCCGAACCACAAATTTATGGAGGAAATGTTCATATCTCTCAGCAAGTGTCATGTTCTTCCTAACTTTCTTTTTCTTTGGTTCATCAGACTCTTCAATAAGTTCGGACACTTGTTCTGGGACAACCCATTCATCCTCATCACTATCTTCAGCATTCTCAACAACAAAATCATGACCCATACATTCAACATCAAAACCCTTTGATTCCCCAACCAACTTGGCTTCATTCCCCCTTAATCTAGACTCGGCCACAACCGGGTCATATACCACTAACTCCCAACCCGCAACTGGGTGTACTAAGGGTACCATCTCAGGGTTCAAATCAATTGTCTTTAAGTCTAAGCTTTTCACGAACCCAAAAATAAAGGGATTAATGAAAAAAAAGGTGAGGGAGTATTTCCGTACCAATTAAGGACGCTTGTGGCGATGGTGCCAGTGATTCTTCCTCAAAATTCATCCAATTTCCTCCCCTTTTCCTTGATAATTGGTCCCGTAGTGATCTTGGGTGAGAAGCCTTGTGCTTGGAGGATTCTTGACCACCACGAGTTCTTACCATGGTGAGGATTTGGAAGAATTTGGAGTTGGGGTTTAAGTGGGTTTAAGGAAGCAGAGGGAAATCGGGTTCTTTGTGGGAGAGAGAGAGAAGGATAGACAGGTTATGAAGAGAGAAAGTGAAGGTATATGAGGTGCCCGAAAATCGAGGGATTTTTAGGGGAAGGTTATTTCGGCCCTTCTTGAAGAGAAAGAATGTTTTGCATGCAACCAATCATTACACACTAGGTAGGGTATAAATTATAGATTAGGTGTAATGAAAAGTAAATTTCAATTTCCAACATTCCTCTAATACCGCCACTTGGTCAGCATATGATACAAATAGTTGTCAGGTCTGTTCCTGGAGCCTGTTCTTACTGTTAATAGTTCGGTGTCTCAGGACACTAAGGGCAATATCATTAGACCTCAACGAGTGTCAGCATGTTACTTTCCACACATATGCCAATAAAAGCACAAGAATTGAATGCATCCATTGGAATAATGTATTTGGCGTAACGACCCTTAGCTAATCAATCATTGGGGGTTAATTAAGCATGCTCAAGTTCTTTTAATCATACCCAATTCAAGTCTATTTCTCTCAAACTGTTCTCTACTATGTGCCTTGGTAAATATATCGGCAATTTGTTTATCAGTGGCACAAAAAATTCATTGAAATTAAGCCATTTTCAACATTGTCTCTCAAAAACTGATGACGTATGTCTATATGCATAGTTCTTTTATGTTGACATGGGTTTTTGGCAATGTTAATTGCACTTGTGTTGTTACAAAATATGAGAATGCATCCCGTGTCAACCGAAAAGTCCTTGAGCTGTTTCTTTATCCACAATAATTAAGCACAACAAGAAGCAACAGCTACATACTCGGCTTCTGCTGTGGACATGACAACGGAGTGTTGTTTCTTGGTTGCCCAAGAGACCAAACAGGGTCCAGGAAAATGATCCATACCTTCTCTTCTTGGTTGTAACCCTGAACCATAAGCCTAACCTTGTTCCAAGTGACTATTCTGAACTCATCCAGTTTATTCTTGAACACTCACTTGGTGCTAATTATTGATCTGTCCTTAGGGCTTGGTTTAAGGTGCCATACCTTATTCCTTTCAAACTGATCAAGCTCTTCTTGTATAGCAGTAAAAATAGTCAAAATCTGCAAGGGCTTCATAAATATTCTTTGGCTCAACGTTAGATAAAAAGCATAGAAAGCACATAAGTTTCTAAGTTTGGATCTGGTTTGCACCCCTGTCAGACATGATCTGGTCAAGGGGGTGCGAGCTCTGGTGCTTCCACGGTTATGGAATAAATGGATCCACATATACACTTACCAATCTCTCCTGGGTACTTGGTGAAACAGGTTTTGGAACTGTTCTGGTGCCTGTTCCCATATCAGCTCGGGAATAATTAGGTTGAATGGACTGGTTCTGTTTAAGTTTAACAATGCTTCCCCTTGACTAGTTTTCTCCCTGCCCACCTTCCAAATTATTAGTTCTAGGACTTGGTTCACCTTCAGGAGCCTTACCTTTGTCTACTATGGAGCTTTAAGCGAGCAAGAGGTCTTTTCTTACAAGACCAAGTTCAAACTCTTCTTCCTGTGTATCGTGTTCAACCACTGAGTTAGTCTCATCAAACAATACATACCTCTTCCCTCCTCTACTTGTGATCCTCATAGGACCACACAAATCAACATGTAGTAGTTCAAGAGGTCAGGAAGTACTAACACAGTTCTTTGACTTGAAAGAAACTCTAACTTACTTTCCTCTAGCACAAGCGTTGCACACCTTGTCATCATTGTACTTGATGGAAGGTAGTCTGACTACTAGGTCCTTAAAAACAAGTTTATTCAAAAGAGAAAGGCTTGCATGACCTAGCCTCTTATGCCAAAGCATAACATCGTCATCAAGAGCACTTAAACAAGTCAAATGATTTTGGGGAAGTAAAAGAATACACACTTTATACACATTGTTGTGCTGTTTCCCCCTCAACACAACACTACCAGAATTGACATTGGTAATCAAGCATTGATCTAAAGAGAATTTAACATGATTATCTCTATCACATTTGAGACACACTTAGCAAATTATGTTGTAACCCATCAACCAAGTATACATTATTAATAGAGTGAGAGAGTGATTTACCTATCTTACCTACACCGATAATTTTCCCATATTTGCCGTTTTCGAATGCCGCCCTCACTCCATCAAAGGCTATAAGTGACGGGAAGTTTGATTTGTCTCCCGTCATGTGCTTTGAGCAACCACTATCCAACAACCATAGTTGATTGCCTCCTCTTACTTTAGCCTATAAAACAGCTAAGTGTTTGTCTTGGGAACCTAGATCCACTTCGGTCCCCATTTTCTTTGACATGGAGGTTAAGTCATCTTTTCTAATCCATACTTGTTTAACATACGATGAGTTTCTCTCCATGACACTTTTTCTCAAAGGAAAAGCATAACAATAATGACCAGTTTTTTCATAGTGAAAACAGATTATATTTTCTTGAAGTCCAACATATTTTTTGTCAACTGGTCTAGTAACAGGTTTATTCACAAATCCTAGTCCCTTTTTATTACAACTATGGTGAGTGTTTAACTAATTAAGTGCTTCTGAGAAACTGTTCCATCGCCTGTTCTGAACAAGGTCAGATTCGACCTTATGGAGCTTTTCAAGCAATTGACTGTTTTCATTTATCAGGGCTTCTATCCTGGGTGCTTCTGAGGAACTGTTCCTGTGCTTGTTCTGAACGAGGTCAGATTCGGCCTTATGAACCTTTTCAAGCAACTGATTGTTTTCACTCACTAATAATTCTAACTTAAGTTCCAGTTCTAGGGACTCTTTTTCTAGCTTTAAGAGTCAGTGTGAAACACTTCCTCTCTCTTTTTAATTAGTTCCTTAAGGGTGTCTAGTTCATTACATAAAACAATAACTTTTTCATCACTTTTGAGTTTTTCACAAGTGAGAACCTCATTCATATGCCTAAGTTCTTGCTTCTTTCTTTCCAGTCTTTTAACATCGTTTTCTAATCCTGAGCAGGTATTTTTAAGCATGCAATTTTCAGAATTTACTATCTCACATTCTTCCATCAATGTAAAAAATAATTTTTCAAGTTTCCTCTTGCTAAGATTACATACCTCTTCCTTGAGTTGAGACAAACTCTCGATTGAATCAGAATCTGAATCAAATTCTCTTCGGGCCATAAGAGCTACTGCTTCCTCTCCATCTTGAGAGTCATCTTCTTCTTCTTAGGTATCACCCCAGACTGCCATCATTGCCTTAGTGAACCGTTTTTTAGCATTAATTAACTGCGTCTTTTTGCCTCTGGTTCGGATCTGTTCTGACCCCTGTTATTTCTTCAGCAAAGGGCAGTTCTTCACAAGATGATCTTGTCTTCCACACTTAAAGCATCCTGAGAACTGATCTTGATCACTGTTCTTGGCCTTGCTGGTATTGCTATTCTTGTATTTGCTTTCAGCCTCTTTGAAGAAAGTTTTGAACTTTCGAGTGATCATGGCCATCCCTTCTTCATTAAAATCCGAGCTATCGCTTTCTTTAGCTTTTAGTGTTAGTCCTCAGTCTTTTTCACTTCTTCCTTCATCTGGGAATTCCTTCTTGGTTCATACGTTTGTAGATTCCCAATAAGCTCATCCAAGGAGATTTCATTCATCTTCCTGGCTTCTTGGATAGCAGTGACTTTTGATTCCCATGATTGAGGTAAAATTCGTAGGATCTTCCTTACCAAGTCTTCAGTGGTAAAGGATTCTCCCAATGATTTTAACTCATTAGTGATATGGGTAAATCGAGTATACATGTCCATAACTGTCTCTTTATTGCTCATCTCGAATAGCTCATACTTCCTTACCAATAGCTCGATTCTGGATTGCTTGACTAGATTTGTTCCTTCGTGAGCTATCTGAAAAGCACTCCATATCTCCTTTGCGGATTCATACTCTGAGATGCAAGTGTATTCGTCAGGTCTGAGTCCAAAATACAGCAGTTTCTTGGCCTTGACATTCTTCTCCATCTTCCTGAAGTCGTCTGGGTCGAATTCCTTTGGCTCCTTAGGAACAGTCTTCCCATCAATTGTGACTTTCACTGGAATGTAAGGACCATTCACAATGAGCATCCATAACTCATAATCCTCAGCTTGGATATAGTTCTCTATTTGATTTTTTCACCAGTTATAGTGCTGTCCTTTGAAATATGGAGGTCTGGTCACAGATTGACCGTCTAAGATTTCTTGTGGAGCATTCATCTTTTCAGGATCTCTCAAGGTGTTAACCTAACTATGAGAACTCTGCTCTGACACCACTTGTTAGATTTTAATCCCACAAGGACACAAGAGAGGGTGTGAATTATGTCTTCCGATTTTTCTGTTCGTTTCAAAACACTCGTGAGAACTGTTTGAAGAGGTGATTGTAGTGAGGCAGAAATGAAACTAATTGCGAAAATAATAAAGGAGACACAATATTTTTACGTGAAAAACCACCTCTAGCCCAATTGAGGTGTAAAAACCATGACCTACCTCAGTAGGATTTCAGCAACACTTTCACTAATACGTGACGAATTCGTTACACACGTGACTATGCCACACACGTAACTTAGTCTCCCCTGAGACCCTCTTTGCAAACACGTAACTAGCCTCCACTTGAGAACTAGTCACACACCACGTCCAAAGTCTCCCAAGACTTGGACACACTCTAATCTCACTAATAACAGAGGAGAATAAAAAAAAACACCTTACTTTGAATGCTTCTAAATAAGTTGAATGTAAGGTACAATACAATCTCTATTATGCCAATGTTGAAGACTTGATTGAACACTTTCTTTGAAGGTTTTCCCTCAGAAAATTCAGACCCACAAAGACAATTTTAAAACCCTTGGAAAACCTTGAATGAAAACGTTGAGAGGCAAGATATTATATACTCACGGAATATTTGTGCCCCAAGTATATAAGAGGTTTCGGATTTTAGCAATAACTCTAAAAAATAATCAGTATTCCAAAAGGAATTAAATCTCTCAACATTATCTTTTTAGGAAATCATATCTTAATGGATAAAATAAAATCTTTTAAATGAATCTTTTTAGGAAACCAATATTATTTAGGAAAGGACTTTTTCTAAGATAAAATACTATCAGAAAATCAATTCTAAATATATTGGAAACTTTGACAATAGAGAAACTCTTGAAAATCCTTGAAACCCGAGTTGTACACATTGCCCTTAAAACACTGCATACCTGATTGCTCGGAACTGTTCTAAGCGGTGTTATGAGGTAACGTAAAGATTCCTTCAAGGCCAGTGTCAAGTCATGATCTTCTCAATGGCATATTAACAAGACTCTAGATGAATACAACCAGTAATTGACTCTAAGACTCCTGTGATCCTCTGACCTCCTTGATGTCGTGCATACATGTTCACTTTGATGTTCCATGCTTCTTCGAATTGTTCTTCAGGGTGTTTGCAACCTGTCTCAATCACGCAATTCTTCAAACCGTTCCACAAGGTGTTTAGAACGTATCTCAACACACAGTTCTAGCACACAGCTCAAGCATAGCATAATAGTATTTTGACTTGGTACATTTGGGTTGTTATCATCAAAACCTTACACATGATTGGTTCAACAAATTCCCCCCTTTTGATGATGACAAACTGAATGACCATTAAAAAATGAGACAAGGCAAAGGGCAAATTATTAATGCCAAGACAGTTCAAGAAGCCAATTCATATAAGAGAGAATAATAAGAATAGGAAGTCAGCTTAAAACAGGCAGACCAATCAAAGCATGACCATACTTATCTTCCCCTTTTGACATTATCGAAAAAGGTTGAGGGAACCATCTGCATAAATTCAGTAGGGATGCACCCACCACAACGGGTAATGAGGGAAATAACTGCGGTACACTCAAGTATATGGTACAGTAATGATATTGGCCATCCGAGTCACGCACAAACAGGTAACACATGCAACATACTAAGTTATAGCATAAATGTAGATACTATCCAAAAACTGCCATAAACCGTTAGTAGACACATACATAACCAAGTGTTTGAAAAATAGTCTTGGAAACAGGGGAAGGAACAGGTTCAGGTAGAGGAAGGTGGATGAGGAAATTTGGCTGTGAGGGTAAGAAGCGCACTCAGCAGATCCTCGTGACGCTTTGCATTAAGAGTATTTTCCTCCATAAGTGCTTGCTTCACTTCAACTATCTCCCCCTTCAAAGTGATCTAATCCTTAAACAAAGTGTCAATGGTAGGACCACTGGATATGGAGGCATCGCTGGGAACAAGGCCAAGAGGTGTTTGGACCCCTTGTTCTGAAGGTACATTGCCGCCTTTTGTAATCTTAAACCCACACCCAATCAATGTACTGTTTCTAATCTCATCACTAACCTGAAGGCCTATTCTCTTCTGTAATGGAATCCCAAGCTTCTCAAATACTGACGTCAGTAAGAACCCATACCCCATGTTATGAGCCTTGGTTGTGTTGGCAATTCTCCCAATATGGCTAATCATGAATGTGGGCAAGTTAATTTGCTCACCCATATCTAACAAATCAGTGTAGCACATATCCATGGGATCAGTAACGTTGCGTCTTTGACCTCAGGGAACAACATTTTTAATCACAAACTAAAACAACAACCGATGCAATGACATAATTTCCCCCTTTCTCACAGACATGGACATAGACAGATGGGGCTTTTGGGCCAGTCTTTGGATCAGCGCCAACAGTCGTTCTTCACCTAAGATGCTATTGTCCTCTCTCACATACACATTAAAACCTTCAGAGGACACCCCAAGTAACTCACCTAACTTCTTAGCATCAAACCGCACTTCATGACCATTAACTATACTTGTCACCACTCCATTGGTGATGCCACAGTTTGCATAGAACTCAGCTAAATCTGGGACCGAACACCCTCTCTTAGGATCTGTGAGCAATTCCAACTATCTCTGGGCTTCTAACGTCTCTACAAACACCCTAAACCCCTGTTCCTAAAAGTATGACACCTTAACTACCTTCCCCCGAACCACAAATTTATGGAGGAAATGTTCATATCTCTCAGCAAGTGTCATGTTCTTCCTAACTTTCTTTTTCTTTGGTTCATCAGACTCTTCAATAAGTTCGGACACTTGTTCTGGGACAACCCATTCATCCTCATCACTATCTTCAGCATTCTCAACAACAAAATCATGACCCATACATTCAACATCAAAACCCTTTGATTCCCCAACCAACTTGGCTTCATTCCCCCTTAATCTAGACTCGGCCACAACCGGGTCATATACCACTAACTCCCAACCCGCAACTGGGTGTACTAAGGGTACCATCTCAGGGTTCAAATCAATTGTCTTTAAGTCTAAGCTTTTCACGAACCCAAAAATAAAGGGATTAATGAAAAAAAAGGTGAGGGAGTATTTCCGTACCAATT